>OX638312.1:12007042-12397559 GCA_951812415.1 Beris morrisii | reverse complement strand
GGCACTTTCCATAATTTATACGGTCCGAAGTGTCGAAAACAAGTCTTTATCGACTGGAAAATCTAGCCGCCAGTGAAGTTTTCTTGGATTAACTGCTAGAATGTTGCGAAACACTGCTCGAATGCGCTTCGTTGCCGCTTTTTTTACAGTTATGGATTGTTTTTTGACAGTCACGCATAGTTTTGCTGTTCGAACTGTCTCTCACACCAATGTCTAAATTGTATGTAAGTCTCTATCCCTCTCCATTTGGATTTTCTAGCCGTTTTAAAGCCGCAAAAATAGTCAGTATCATAACATCAGTCAAAAACGTTTTTGCTCTTTCAGTGTGAGGCAAGGCTTAAGGCCGTGACACATTAAAAGCAGAAAGCAGCGGCAGAAGCAGAATTGGTTTAGAAAGCACAGGGTCATATGGCGCCTGTTTAAATGAAAGCAGCGGCAGAAGCAGAGAAGAAAACAGTGCTGCTTTTTCGTTCTAAATTCTAAAATTCTGCTTCTGCTTCAGTACTGCCAACGTAAATCCCTTAAGGATTGGGAATGTTGTCAGCAATGGAAATGTTAAATGTGTCAAAATTGTTTCCATTTAATCGTATTTAATTATCATTTTAAGCGAAAAGCTCAGAAAAATCAACGGAAACAAAATATTTTCGTCCGCTCAAACAAGAGACTAAAATACTTACGATTGTTGACAGTTAGCATGGACATATTATTCCGTGCTTCTACCTTCGGTGGTAGTTAGCATGGACACATTCTTCTCTGCTTCTGCTTTTATTTAAATTCATAAAGCAGAGCAAAAAGCAGCACTGACGACGCTGCTGTTTCTGCCGCTGCTTTCTGCTTTTAATGTGTCACGGCCTTTAAGCGTCAAAGAGTTATGTCCAACTTCCTTAATTAATAACAAATTATAATTAGAATTTAATCTAACTCCATCACATGTTTTCTCATCTAAAAATAAGACCGAATCATGAGTAAATAATATGAATTCATCCTTACTTTATTAGTGTTAAATTTAGTCACGATAAGCCACAAGTGGGTTAAGAGTGACATTGCACAGTCAACAAATTGGTTTTACGGGAATTTGTTACGAATGGTAACTAGATTGAGAGAATTAATTGCAACAAGTAGTCCATAAAACCAGTTTGGTATAGCTTTTGGGAGGCTGAAAGAAGGTTCGAGTCGGAAGAGTTAGAATTCCCGCAGACTAGAGATTTAAAATCGCGCGATAGTTTAGTTGAATGGCTAATGATTATGAAGCTATATAGAACACTGAAACTAATACTCTGAAACTAAACAATCGTCCAAACTAAACAGTTTAATAGGCAAGCGAGATCCCTTTCGATCGATATGCGACTAAACTCTCGCATTGGCCTCTACATGAACGGCGGCTTATCTAGATGAGCACACTGACCAAATTAAAAAGCTCAAACGACCGCTTTTCTCTAGTACCAATTGGCTGTAACATTCGGCCGGTGGTTGAGTAATGTGCTTATGAAAAAATCTGCCAATGGTCTGGGCGACACTTTATTATTTTTCGGGTCAAAGTTCGGGAGCGGTCAAAGTAGATTTCTTGGAAAATTAATTTTGTTCTTAAAATAAAAATATTTAAAATAGAGATTTTTAGCCGATTAAACATTGAAAAAGTCCGTGTAGACTATTCGAATTTCGGTATATTATGTACACTAAAAGCCCATAGAAGTAAAAACGAATTTGTTGCCTTATCAGACTTAAGAGATATGACGAATTGTTAAAACGTATACAAACCCATTACTTCCACTTGGGGTTTAAATTTCGAAAAAATTGTGAAACAGGTTTTTAGACGATTTCATAAGAAGCAACTTGATATCTCATGAGACACGAGGGATTTTGAAAAATTTGTGAAAACGTAAGCAAACCCTTCACACCTCCTTGGTTCTGGAAATTCGAAAAATCGTGAATTGGTTGGCCGTAATAATCAATCTTATATCTCATCAGAACTAAGAGATGGCAAAAATTGTGAAAACATATACAAACCCTTAGGGGTTGAATATCGAAAAATTGAGAAATGGGTTTGTAGGCGATTATATAAAAAGTCTGTGGAAATGTAAAGCGATCTAATATCTCATCGTACCTAAGAAATATGTCGAAGCTTTGAAAAGCATACAACCCTTAGGATTGAATATCTAAAATACTGAAATTGACTTTTTGGTTTTTTATATAGGAAACCTTAGGAAGTAAAAATGAATTCGACATATCAGATATGCAACCTCGTTACACCCACTTGGGGGTTGAATATCCAAAAATCCTGAAAGGAGTTAATAAATAAATATGAAGACAGCACAAGAAAGTAGGAACCAATTCAATTTCTTATCACTTCTAAAATAAATGACGGAATTAGTGAAAACGTGTTCAACCCGTTTATACCCTCTTAGGGGTTGAAAAAGGAAAAAACTTAAAAACAAGATTTAGGCGATTATTACGCAAGCACGTGAAAGTGAAAAAATATTCGATATCTGATAAGACCTGGGGATATAGTAGAATTCGTGAAAAAGTTTACAACCCCATTTGCACCCCCTTAGAGTTTGAATTTTAAAAAATCCTGAAAACACTTTCTAGGTATTTATATGAAGAAGCCGTAGAATAAAAATGAATTCAATATTTGTAAAGACCTAATAGATATGACGAAAACCGTGAAAATATATGCATTCCATTTTCACTGATCATTTTTTTTTGCCCCCCTCCGAACGCCAATGGATATTTGAAATTTTTTTTTATCTAATTTAGTTTTCTAATTGATTTACATATACACACCGAGTTTCAACTTTGTAGCATAAGCCGTTCTATAGATAGGAAAAACACCCCCACCCCCGTACCATACTATGCCTATCAAAAATTATATTTTTCCAACATGCTACTAATATAGTTCTATCTAAATACCAAGTATCAGCTTTATATCATCATAGATTGTCGAGATATAAAAATCGGAACTTTTTCCTTTTCACCCTCCCCCACCCTCACCCTTTACACCCGCACTTCCAAAATTTTGTTTTCTGCTAGGGGTCTATTAGGCCTACTTCTGGTAAAAATTGTAAGCATCTATCTTACATCGTTCTTGAGATATGAGACGTGATTTTTTAGGAAAATTTTTATCCCCTCCACTTTCATGCTCCACCGCCTCCTTGAAAAATTTTGCTTTCAGCAAACTTCATCTGTCAACCTTTATACACAGTCCAAATTTTATTTGTCTAGTGCAATTGGTTCGTGAGATATCGTAATCTAAAAATTTTCACCCCCCACCCCCGTACGCTACTGCCCCTACTCAAAAATTTGTTCCCGATCTATTCTCCTAGTATACCTACAAATATTCATTAAGTTTCAATTTAGTGACATTAACCGTTTAGGAGATATGGAATTTAAAATGTGCCGATCTCGCCTTTTTTGCGTTTCGGACGCATTATTATTTCCCCCACTCCCAAACCCCTTCACCTATATCGGAAATTTTTTTGCAAATGGGTCTACTACCAAAGCTCTACATAAATTCCAAATTTCAGCCTCCTAGCATAAGCGGTTGCTGAAATCTAGAAACCAAAATTTTCCGTCTAAAACGCTTCCCCCTCCTCCGCCCTCACACCCTCATCCCTCCAAATTTTGTCACTTTAGGAGGCCTACCCACTCTACCCACAAAAAAAAATTCAACTAAATAGCTCGAGGGTTTGGGTGCTACGAGCCTTCAAACAATTTTGCGTACACCGGTAGACGTACGGCGGACAGACGGACTGAAATTTGTTTTTGCTTTTTTCGTGTCTACTCGTTATGAAACGTAAAAAAAAATTTTGAGGGTAGCAAATTTTTTTTTTTTAAAAATCGATAACAATACTGTATTATTGAAATAATAAAGTAAAACGACTAAACAGTTTAGTCGGGCAGATAAGAGTGATATAATTACACTGATGACCATACCGTTCTTCCTTTTTTTATTCTCTCTCTGAATTATTTTTCCTTACATTTTTTAACGGCATTTCAGGCAACCACGACCCGAATACGGCGCAATTTACCACGAGAGCACCAATGAAGGAGTGCTGGGAAATTAGTTTATTTACTTTAAAATTTTCGAATTTCTTTGATTATTTCCGGTTCCACAAAGTTCCTTGACTGTACGAGGGTTGTGAACACACTGTGGCCATGGCCAGAAATCTTATGCACAATTTCCGTGTGAACTGAGCCTAATCGCATACATCTTCTCTGAAATTGCATCATAGTATTTCAAGGTCTGTACCACCAGCGCCCCCTCCCCGCATCCAACTTTTGATATCCCACCAACACTTTAGGACACCATCTTATGATGAAATTAAGATTTAAGCCATGGAAATCACAGAAAAACAGAAATTCACTTACCGGTGTACCAAAGTTCATCAAATCCTCTGACTGAAACAAAATTAAACCAAAATTGAAATGCGTTCGAGAATTCAAAGGAAAAGGGCGAAAACACTCACCGGAATCTCGTGGATAAAAGCGGTATCATCCACAGGACTGCAAGGAAAATTCAAATCAATTACAAAGCCGCGGCGGACTACCAACTTCTACAAAACTTACCTGCTCGCTTGGTAAAAGCTTGTCTCATGATTGGCAATGGTCACCAGCTCCCTGAAACCCGAAAAAACATCGTCAGAAAATTAAATAAATTGCAAAACGAAACGACTTACTGCTCGAATCCTTCAATCATGTTGCTGCTGCTAGGAAACAAAAAAGAATTTCAGTCGACAAAAATTCGGCAAAATTGTCAAAACTTACTCGTGATCTGCTGTGAAAAATTCGCCGCGGATCAACACGTTATGGACCATTTCCGCACGCCCTACCTACGCCTGAAAACCAAATCTCCAGTTAGCAATGCACGCATGAGCCGAGAATTGCGTCCGGCCCGACAAAATTACGCAATAAAGGACCGCCGAATCGCAACAGGTTTCCGCTCGGAGCCGGACGAACACTCGGGGCTCGGGGGACGCAACCATTTTGTGACGATACGCCGACGACAAAATTAATGCCGTGCGGCCGAACATCTTTTCCGCACGAAATTTCGTCGCGCCCCCGGCTTACTTGTTGCAAAATTTAATTACAAACCTTTTGCCTGACCGAAACTTTCAAATTGAAACCGAAACGAGTTTTTGCGCAAACTTTTGACAGCAGACATTCAAAATGTGCAGAAGCGAAATTCTCTTGGGATCCGATTCTCTTTCACGGCTTCGTTCTTTTCGCCGAAACCTGAATGTCGCGCAAATTGAATACGTCTTTTTATTGCCAATTTTCGGTTTAAAGGAGCCGCTAAATCTAGGGAAACACAAAACACAAACAGGCGTCGGAATTTCGCACGATTTTTAACACTGATTTCGCGCAAACAATCGGTCAGGCCATAGAATTTTTGTATGTAGAGAAGTGATGAACCGAACGAGAGAAAGAAAATGTGCGGACTACGGAACGCACTCCAATATAACATGGCGGAAATAAGAAGAATATTTTTGATCGGCCGTTATATTTGAATTTGCGGGAACGGAACAAAGTTAATTAATTCAAGTAATTTGTTTAAAGGTGGCAATAATTTTGAACAGTAAACAAAAATAGATTATTACGCCCTTTACAGCATTGACCTTTGCTGCTAATATTGTGCGAAATTGATTTTGTTGATTTACTGTGTTCGAACCAGCGGCCATGAAACAACCGGCTCAGTAAAACCGGTGCAATTTTTTAAATGCGCTGTTTTTTACAACTCTACTCAACACTCATACCAACGCAACTAAAAACGTACACATAAACACTTCATTAGCGCCCTGTAAGCGGAAACCTCTTTCTACTTACTTTACAACAAAATTCTAAAACTCTTTTCCAGTAAAATGTAATGCACTTATCCTATTATATTGTGTAAACGGAATCCACTGTACTACTATACATAGATGACAAAATCAACAAGAAAAGCATTTTAGTGAGAACTATACATTGAAAGGACATTATTGTTGAAGACCATAAATTACAAAAACTCGATGATGAATTTACTCTGTTATATAATTACTTGAAAACATACTGCAGTCACGATCGGCTGCAAGCCAATCGTATAATACTCTAGATGAATACTGAACTCCGATTTATATTGTAGTTGGGGATAAAGTAGAATTACGTGTGTGCATGTTGTATGTCCTTTATTAAGGACTGTCATTAGATTGCTACTCAAACTAAAAGACAATATTCAGTGTTTAACTTTATACCTTGAACTGGGTAAGTCATCGAGAAAAAATGTCCTTTTTGAAGGAGCTTCACATGGGAGGTGCAGGAAGGACTCACTCGATTTCTTACATATTTATCCTTTTCCTTGGACCCATTCAAAAATTAATGTGAACAAAATTTCAAATTCGTAGGTTGAAGCGTTCAAAAGTTATCGAAAAATATTGTTGAACACGTGTCTTAAGGATATTTTGTACGGCAGCTACCACAAGAAGTAAAAGGATTTCGCTGACTAGTAAACTTAAACTTCGTTTTCACTCAAAACTACTTTGTACAAAATTCCGAGTTAAAAGATAAAAGATTACTTGAGTTATAGTGAGTTCCGTAAATTAAGTGAAGACTTTTTGACAGGATATATGTATGGCAGCTACACGAAGGACTAACAGGATTTTGTTCATAATCATACATTTAGCTCCAACTATTGGAAAAGTAATATATACAGAATTTCAATGTCGTAGCTTAAACCCTTCTGAAGTTATCGACCAATATTCTTGAACACGTGTTTTAAGGACATTTTGTATGGCAGCTACCCGAAGGAGTAGGACGATCTTGCCCGTTAACGAACTTAGCCTTACAAATTCAACCAAACATCCAGATTCAAAATTTCAAGATCCTAGGTGAAGGCGTTCTTGAGTTATCGTGTTCACGGACAGACGGACGGACGGACGGACGGACGTCAGGCGGATTTGAAGTATTTGGCCACAAATAAACAAAAAATAATATATAACTTTTTTTCGTCCGAGGCTTGGTTCTATGCGTTACAAACTTTTGGGCTGGATTAAACTTATAATACTCTATATGATTTCATCTAGAGTATAAAAAGGTATTTATAATATAGAAGAAGATGTAGAAGTGTTTTGGCAAGATCTTTCCTCTGTCCAGATAGGTGAACAGAAGGCTTTTATAACCTTATGTAATTTTGAATTTATTATGTTGATCTTTTCACATTCATCCGCAAATATCGAACGTGTTTGTTCACCCAAAGCCAGAAACTTAATTGGAAATACGCCAATCAAAGAATGTTTACAAGCCAAGGTACTTCTTAAAATTTCAGAGTCAAAGTGTTTTGATTTGAAAATATTACCCAAAATGATGAACAAATTCAAGCAAAATACAGTAGAACCTCTATATAGTTTATTCGATTGGTCAGATTATAAAAATAATTTAACAAATAAAATCCGTTTCTGATTTACACCGGGACCGGAAAAAATGGCAACTTTAGGCAAGTGGTCAAGTTAGGAAGGTGGTCACTTCTTTAGGTTCTACTGTATGTATGAATAGTTCCAAAGGAAACGACCAACAATAACTTTATATTCTTTAACATTCACAGATTTTTATATGTATTTACACGTAAGGTATGATGTTGCATTTCATTAACAAAAACTATCTAAAGTGCCACCATTGTAACAATATCTTTTTCATAAAAGTAGATTTTACCCGTAAGACATTTTATTTTAAGGGATTTTGGGACATTTTAGTTTACTTCTAATAAAACAAATCTTTATACTTTTCGTATACAATATAAATAATGTGAATTTTATTTTTATGCTATACATATAACATATTGGTATCAAAATTTAATTAATAAAAAATACTTATTACTTTATCTACTTACCTATTCTGCTTTTCTACTAATGCTGTTATGACACTGGCTATTTTTGCGGCTTTAAAGCGGCTAGACAATCCAAATGGAGAGGGATAGAGACTTTAACATACAATTTAGACATTGGTGTGAGAGAGACAGTCCGAACAGCAAACTATGGGTAACTGTCAAAAAACAATCCATAACTGTCAAAAAAAAGCGGCAACAAAGCGCATTCGAGCAGTGTTTCGCAACATTCTAGCAGTTAATCCAAGAAAAATCCGCTGGCGGCTAGATTTTCCAGCCGCTACCGACTAGTTTTTGACAGTTCGGTACGTATAAATTATGGAAAGTGTCATGTTATGTTATGAAACGCGCTAAGATCAGTATTTTTTATAACAAATCAGTTGTTAATTTCCTCTACTAGATGCCGGTAGCATCAGCAAGGGTATTTTTTATCGGTAATCTCTTTCTCTCTATATTGGTCGCCTTGTCGCACGATTGACTTTTATTGCACTTGAAACTAGCGAGGAAATAGCCAGTGTCATAACAGCATTACTTTGATGCAAAAAATCTACTTACTTAACCAAAAATTAGTTGGCAACACTGCCTGCAAGCCGAAAAGTCGAAAAATTCATAGCTTCTCAAAATGAGATCACCGGCTACTCAAAAAATTAAACAGAATGAAAATCTGGTCAAAAACGGGGCAGTGCTGGCTAAAAATATGGAGCCCTAGAACCAGAAAATAGTTTTTTTTTATTGCAGTTACATTTTATTTATTAACAAAGGCTTACATGAAATCAACAATAACTAACTACTCACAAAAGCTGAGCTTATGTGTGAGCGGTGAAGGGTCTTGTTCAAAAGTTTAAATTATCGTATTATACACTTTTTTTTTTAGTGCAGTAAGAGAGAAAAAAAACATTTCATTCATTTCAAAGAAAAAAAGTAAAAAGAAAATTAAGAAAATAGAAACAATAATTCAAAAGTATGAAGTAAAACAAATGGTAACGATTAATAATTCATTTGACAGTTAAAAATAACAGTTTATACAAGGAAAAATAAAACAAAATCAAAAATAACAACAAAAAATACAACAATTTCAACAAAAATTAGGCGATGATACTATCAAAAAGTCTAGGATTATCATAGACATATTTCTTGAGCATGATTTTATAATTTGATGGGATTTCATTATATAATTTTGGTCTGATAATACAGGAATGACGAGAGGTACAAGTTTTTTTGAAAGATGGAATAATTAAAGGATTTGTTCTTTGTCTGCGCGTATAATAAATTGATTGGTGATAGTGAAAATCAGAAATGTGGACAAACATAAACTTTAGTACAGTGAAAGTGTAGATTTGACGAATATTCATTACTTCAAAATCAGCAAAAGCCTCTGTAGTCGAGAAGAACTTTGATCTTTTCAGGTATACCTTTATTATTCTACTCTGTAAATTTTTAATTGGTGTCATAGTTGCAGAGTTAACAGAACCCCACGCCAAAATTCCATATTGAAGTATTGACTGCACGATTGCAAAATAAACCATTTTTATTTGCTCAAAAGCGAGAATGTTGCGGAGGGTCAATAGCTTAAATATTGTTTTTCTTAGTCTACTGCAAAGAGATGTTATATGCATACCCCACTTTAGGTCCGAGTCTATTACAATCCCCAGATATTTTATATCATCAACCCTGGTTAATGTTACATGGTTTAGAACTAGTTTCATGTCACTACTCAAACTCCGTTTACTTCTGAAACAAACGTATTTAGTTTTATCAGTATTTAAGGATAACTTATGGACGCAAAGCCAATTAAATAATGTGTGAAGGAACCCAGCAGCGAAAAAAGGCATTACAGAATCAATAATGCAATTACTTCTCGGTAATGGGAATTGCTTACAATCAAGTTTACACCCCATGTTAAGAATGCTTTACATTTACACAGCGATGTCATAGGCAGTAGGCGAATGATTACCTTCTGCATTACATATAAATAATTCTAGAATACATTCCTTAGAAGTTGTTATAGATTAAATTACTGAAATACGATATAGAACTAGTTACAATGAAGTTATTACGGAATGCGTAGATGTAATTCGTTGTGTCAGCATTTACTATGCACCTATTTCTGAAGGAATTTCTGCCACTAATCTGTTCCGGAACCACTTCAGATTAAGTTATTTGTTCCGGAACAAATTAATGGTACAAATTCGGCACGTTTTTAGTCATAAGCGACATTGCAATGATTACTTACTAAGAAGGATACACTCAACAGCAAAAATAAAATGCATAAATTTTAAATAATAAACAAATTATATTTTTAATGGGACTTCTTTTTCTTTGCTTAATTTCTAACTAACAAAAAAAAAATCATATTTCTATTTATAAAATAAAAAATAAAGCTTTTTCATAAAATTAAACATTAATTTTTTATTTTTAATATTTTAATATTTTCACGAAAACTTCACTTTTCTCACCATTTGCTAAACGAACCAACACGCATTAAATCCACAGATGACTGAAAATCAGAAAAGAAACAATTGAATGTAAAATACAACTTCTGTCTCTGTTTATCGACATCATTGAACGATTAACACATTACCGATTGCATTACATTTTTCCAATTTGGAAATAGATTGGTAATGCATACTCATTTGCGGTATAATGCTACTATGCGGCAGTTAAGAGGATTTTTATTTAACTTATACAGGTCTAAGACCGTACCTTTTGTGGTACACCGCATATAACCTGTAGAGGGGGACTGACAGAGTCGGAAATTTTAACTAGCTGTGATCTACTAGTTTTTGTCAAGTATGAATTAAACAAGACAAATGTCTTGTTTTGTAGACCTATATTCCATAGCTTATCCAATAGAATGTTATGATTCACTGTGTCAAAAGCCTTTTTTAAATCGAGAAACATTGCAATCTTATTTTTGTTACTTTCAATGTGTCTTTAATGGTTTCGCCATTTGAATCACGAATTCGATCAATTTCACTCTTTCTCGCTGACTTGAAAGTTATCTCATTTATCTTTTTCCACAGCTTATGAGGATTGTTTTTAACGGAATCAATTTCTTTTCGGTAGTACAACAATTTAGCATATTTAATTACAGAATTTAATTTATTTCTGTACCGTCGATAACAGCAAAGCAAATTAATGTTGAAAGGCTGTCGCTTTGCTTGCTCAGCTAATTTATTTTTATGTCTAATAGATATTACATTTCCTTGTGTTGCCCAATTTTTTATATTTAACAGGCTTGTTTTTTCCGTTTTATTGTAAACTATTGTAGACTGTGTAATTTGATGATTTAATATACTTTAAAATTTCTCCATGGCTCTATCAACGTCAGTACATTGATACAAAACTGCCCAGTTCTCTTCGGCTAATAAGTTACTTAGAATATGATTGTCGATTTTAGTTTGTAGCCTTTTGGGCTTTGATGTGTTGCTTTTTACAATCTCAGTTGGGAATGTGAGACAAGCCATAGCGGTGTAATGAGCTGTAATATTTGTTTTATAGATTGCTGGTCTGAAATTTATATTATCTTAATTTTTAATGAAAATGTGATCAATACAAGACGAATTGTGCCTACCGACCCTGGTTGGTCTGTTTAAATACTCATTGAAGCCAAAGTTTGTTAAGGTGTCTCACTGAGATATAACAAATGGAGACCTCGATTTGGTATCTAACATGGCCGACGTTTTTAAAATGTCAATATTTCGAAAAAGGTGTCCATGGTAATCCGAGGTTCTGCATTGTTGAACAAAATTCTGATGATTATAAACATTCATTAGATTTAAAATTGGTAATTAATTTTTGATTGAAACATTTCTTTATGTTTCTTTCAAAAATTCAATTCATTTTAAGTTATAAACATTCATTAGATTTAAAATTGGTAATGCAAATAAAATAATTTTTGATTGAAACATTTCTTTATGTTTCTTTCAAAAATTCAATTCATTTTAAGTTTAAAGAAACTTCGCATTAGGATTGAGCCACGGATGACCTGAATCTTAAGAAGGAAAGAGTAGCACGGTATCTGCATGTGTTAAGGCGAGAAGGAAAACAATGACAGCACCATCAGATTAGGTATAATTTCGAATTGAAAAATTACCAAATAATTTGAATTTGATAAATACTTTTTTGGATAAACAATGCAAGGTATTGAAAGAAAATGAGTTCGTAAAATTGCAACTAAGCTGTGTAAATTTTGCAGGTAATATTGGCTACTGCAGTACGAATATAATACCATTTATTTATCGGTAGGGCGCCAAATTCAAAAATAACGTATAAATATTATAAATATTCCTGAAACTGTTATTTCCCAAGAAATTTATTAATAAAAAAATTTAAGTAAACTGTGAGTTGTGTTATGAATTTCGAACGCAAAACGCAACTGCTCACCATCAAATCGAACAACTTGAATTGTCAGAACTGATAATTCGAATTGAAAAGTTTTTAATTTTATATAAGTTGTTGCACATGTAGTTCGAAATTCGAAATTTTAAGAAGGAGCGAGAGGGTACGATTTCATTGGCTATTTCAATCTGTCATATCGTATAGAGAAATGAGCCGATGGGGTCTCCATGTATATAGCTCAGTGAGGTGTCTAGATAATCCGTTGCAATAGATGAAATTTTTGACTTTAAAATGTCGATATTTAAATCTCCCAGGAGTATGTGAGATTTATTTGAACCCGTATTTTCACGTTTTTCACGCTTAATTCAAGGAATTTCGAGTTTTTAACATTTTTAGAGAAAGGTTGGCAAGGGGATCTCCTTACGCTATTTTTTCTATTTTTTTATGAAAAAATAAATTTTTCGAAAAATCGTTTTCTTGAATAGTCACGTATCGCATATCAAAATAAAGGTGAAATCACCAGCTACTCAAAAAATTAAACAGAATGAAAATCTGGTCAAAAATGAGGCAGTGCTGGCTGAAAATGTGGAGCGCTAGAACACTAACGAGATTTTCCAACTACTGGACGCGGTGCGAGGGCTGGATCGACATGACTGAAGTTTGTGTTCTCTCAAGACCAAGGCCCGATTTGAGCTGTCGCGCCTTTGATCGTAATGATGATGCCTAGTGTAAGCCCTAAAATGGGAGCACAACGGACAAACACTAAAGTCCAAGCGAAGGAGGATGATGGCATCACCACCCCACATACCATACCAAGCCTAAAATATAACGTGACTCCTGCTCAGGCTATAGAAAATATTACACTATTTTTTTGACGTAGTCGTCCTGGTCTTATCGAACTACCCCTTCTCTTCAAAATCTAAACCCTATCGATCTAGCTTTTATTTTTGCTCCTACCCTGCTAATTTTAGTCTTTAGTACCTGTAATAATTTAGAGCAGGTGCTTCTTCGCTCTCGTGTATAAACCAGACCTGAGAATTGCCAATAAATAAGGTCACAGGTATACCTTTATCTTTCTATTCGGAAGCATTTTGTGATAGCTTGGGGTTCCATGTAGCGGTTATGAAAACATTCGGTAAAGAGTTGTTTTTTTTGTATACCGCCGATTCAGGTAAATGCAAGTAGTCCGAACGGAATTTTAATAGCTACCTGGTGCACTTTACGAAAACTCTTCAGTTCGCTACTATCATCGGCTCTATGACAAAGTAGTTTTTAAAACTTTCCGTAATATAGTGTAGTAGTGTTTCGTTTTTTTTAATACTCAGTGAAAATGATCAAAAATGTGATATTTATTGTGATGACAACGGTTACGGGATTAAATGGATTTCAGTGTGAGTTTGTTGACCATCAGGCAACAGTTTGCCTCCAGTTCTTTTACCAGAAGTAATTTTGACTCTTCTTGAAAATCTCTGAATCTGGTACATCACCCTCCTCTATTTAAGGGCTTCGGCTATCATAAGGGTAGTAACTGCGAACAGGTGTACTACAAATGGCCACTAAAACAATGTACTGATTACAAAGAATGTGTCGCTGTTAAAAAACCACCATACAAACGCATAATACTGAAGGTTAGGACTACTGTGTAGTAGCTACTCAAAGGAAAATTGCTCCAATTTTCGTGTTTTAATGACTTCTATACGAGACCAAAGTAGAACGAGTTCACCCATTGAAAAACTTATATTTTAGATACTGGGACTTGAATCTAAAGAAGGTGATTCGCAGCCCTTAAATGAAAGTGAGGAAGATTTTCAGGAAGAGTTGTGCACAGTGCACACAGCTTGTTGTGAAAATACTCTGAATTATTCCAGCCATAAATAAGTTACGCTACCGAGCACAATTTTAAATCCACAGTTAAACCAGACAACTTCGACAGTGTCCACTACGTTGAGACTAGAAATTTCGGACCAGCTTTATCGGATCAGTTTCAATTTCAGCAGGAACCGGCTATTCATTCGATTAGTAGACAATATTTTCGACGATATCCCAAAGTATTGGACAAACGCTTGAAGGAGTCAAAACTAAAAGATCGCACACCACACGATGACACCATAAAATTCGTCGATCTCGACAAGGATACCAAGCGTCAAGGATCGTTCTGTCGGCGAGAACATGATCAAGCCTATGGCTACTGTTTGTTGGCGCACCAATGTCGTCATATTTTTCGTGAATTTAAACGTTACGGAACGAAAATTGATATTTGCGCATATGATAAAACTACACCGATTGTATGCTGTACGCAGGAACTGCAGGCGAGTCGAAAGCCGATCTTGAAAAAAAGGATCAGTGCAAAAAGTATGTGGATCACAAAGGAGTGGTTTTAATATCGATCGTTTGCTGAAACTGATGTTGTTCACAATTTCTAGAATGCGAAGAATACAGTCAAATCGGAGTAGTTCAAGGATCGTATATGGCTCTTGTTGTCGATCCGGTAATTTTCCAGACAAGGACGATGTCAGGATGCAACACTGGAATACCATTGATTGTTGGCGGAGAGAACGCCTATCCGGGCGAATTTCCTCATATGGTTCGTATGAAGTATTTCAAAATTTTGTTATTGTTAATAACTTTTTGTTGTTGTTCACTTGCAGGCTGCAGTTGGTTGGACTAAACGCGATGGTAGAATAAAATGGTCTTGTGCGGGATCTTTAATCAGTGAAAATTTCGTTATTACCGCTGCACATTGCTCACAAATAACCGGGTTAGTTTGTTATTGTTCGATTTTTAATTGTTTTTAAAATGTTTAAATTTTTAGAGTTGTGCCCGATGTTGTTCGCCTTGGCGTGCAAAACTTATATGCCTCCATGGATGGTGCAAATCCGGAAGATATTAATATTGATCGGATCATTCTTCATCCGAACTATCGGCAAACCTCTTATTATTACGACATAGGTCTAATCCGACTCGATCGTAATGTGGTTTTTTCGAAATTTATACGGCCAGGATGTCTTTGGCAATCGGAAGATTTGAATTTTTCAAAGGTCGTTGCAACCGGATGGGGACGACTCGAATTTCAGGGACGAAAAGCCGAAGAACTGCAAAAAGTCGTTTTGAATGTAATCGATAGGACGACCTGTAATCGCACCTATGCGAAAGAAGCAAAGATGAACTTCGGGATTATGAGCAATCAGCTGTGTGCTGGCTATTTGGAAGGTGGAAAGGACACATGTCAAGGTGATTCAGGTGGTCCGATACAGGTGATGTTGGGCGACGATATATGCACTCATCATATTGTTGGCATAACATCGTTTGGAAAGTTCTGTGCAGCACCTAATTCGCCGGGAGTTTATACGAACGTCTATTCGTATTTGGACTGGATTGAGGAAATTGTTTTTGGAGTGCTGCCGACATGAGTTTAGAAAGTGTCCAGTTGTTGGCCGCTATTTAAAAAAGTGAAAAAGTGCGTATTCAAATTGCGTCGGGGTCACCAGTTATTGGGTTTTGGTGATTGAGCGGTGGTCGAAATATGTATAACATTTAAAACGATTACGAATATGAAAATAATTTGTATAACACTGTAATTTATTTTAGACAAATTAAAAAAAAACGGCTAGAACTATTTGAATAATTTTCTGCTGTTTTACAGTTACATTTTTCAAATCATTGTTTGTCAAATTTTTCTATCAAAAAAATGTTGACTGCTTTTTTTTGTCAAATTTTTGTGATCAAATAATTGAGAGCCTAGCAAAGTTCAAAACGAATTTAAAGTTTTATTAGTGTGTGGGTGAAAACCTTTAAAGTAAATTATTTATACTGATCGTCAAGGAAGTAGTGTCATAAAATATTAAACCAGAGATTGATTTCTAGCCGTTTGAAAAAAGAACTCGTTGACCTGATAACCAACTCAATCTTAAAAACCAAATAGATATGGCGGAATTCGTGAAAACATATTCAACCGCTTTCCACCAGTCTTGGAAGTGGAATATCAACCAAAACTAATTTTTAGGCGTTTGTTCAAAGACAAGTAAATATGAAAGCGAATTCAATATCTCATTGGACCTAGAAAATATGGCGGAATTCGTGAAGCAACCACTTTTCACCACCTTAAGGGCTGAATATCGAAAAAAACTGAAATCAATTTTTAGGCAATTACTTTAAAAGTAAAAACCAATTTGAATATTTGATAAGATTTGTTGAAAGGGTATCTTTTTTCAGCCCCTAAATAATGAAAAATTCTGAAAATAATTGTAAGGTTGGAGCCCGTTGAAGTAAAGCCCAATTCAATATCTCATCAAATCTAAGAGATTTCTCAATATTCGTGAAAACTTACAAAAAGATCCACTTTGTCTTTAGGGTGGGGAAGGTGAGGGAGAGAAACCTCGAGTAGAATGTTTGATCTCCACCCCCACCACTACTCCTTATATATATTTAAAAAAAATGTGTTCTGTTGTTATGTTTTGAGTCTAACTAATGTAATACGTAATTTTTGTGTAATCGTGTAAATATTGTTGTCCACACGCTCCCCTCAAAAATGTTATAATTAACATACAGCACATTTACACCAAATTGCATCTTTCAGGGGTAACAATTTTATTTCAAAAATATCCTCCCCCTCACAAACCAATACGCCTACAAATAATCACCAAGTTTAAATTTTGTGGCATGAGCCGTTCAGGAGAAATGAATTTTAGAAAGTTTCGATTCAAACTTAAAAGCGCCCAAGTCATTTTATCCCAAATTTATCGGTTTTTTTATTTTTTAATTTTTGTACATTATCAATTTTATTGCTTTATTATTTTTATAAAATAAAATTACAATTACATTTTCTGAATTCTAAAAAAAAATTAAAAATCAAAACTAATGATATATAAATTCGTAATCAATTTAATTTCACATTTATTACCTTAGACACACGGGGCACTCTTAATGACCATTCAGGCTATGCATTAGGAAATAAATGCCAAAATGTTCGAGTCGCTGAATCATTTGGTTCGCTTGTTTCTTATAAAAACGGTTTTCAAATAATTTTCTAACTGATAATTAAGGCTATGAGGGCAACAGTGGCCTAACCCACAAAACCATAAAAACTGAAAAAATTATATTTCTAGTATCTATAGTGCATTCTGTATTCATTAGATTAATATAAAAAATAGTTTTATGTACTCCGGACAGATGGCAGCAAATCTTATTAGTGAGAAACATTTGTATAAAATATTATGAAGAAAAAAAATGCATTTACCTCCAATAGGTATGCTGGTGGGTTAGGCCACTTTTGCTCTCATAGCCTCAATTTAAGTCTAATTTAGACTGGCAATTTAGGAAACCGTGTGTATAAGGCTTCAAAAATGAATCTAAATTTAATTTAAATCTATCATAAATTACGTACATATTTCCTTTGGCTTAACATCTATCTTACTGATAAAATCTATTGGCTTCACATTCATTTTACAGTTCTTATTAATATGGCCAAACAATGTGTTCAATCCAGTCGGCGTAGGAGGATATTCGAGTATAAACACTGGGAAATTTTCCGCCACAATAAATTCCATAGGAAGTAATACCCACTAAGTAGTAATAAGTCTTGTCATCTCGCGGTAAATTTAATTGTAGTGGTCCACCAGAATCACCCTGTAAATACAAAGCAGAACTATAAATTTAATTTTAGAAATTGACCCTTATTGTTGGGAAAAGCACAGCACTACCGGCGTAGTATATTTGGAAGAATTTGGAAGGCATCCACGATCCCTTGTTTCTGTTCCAAGAACAAACCCTTCTAAGGAAAAATACAGTAAAGCTAGTATTACACTGTATGCCATGCTGTCAAATATTTGCCTGCACAAATATGACCAAAAGTTCAGTCAAATTTTTTTTCCCAAAACGGACGTTAATATGGCAAACAAAAATTTGATCGCACAGAATTTGCCAGGGAAGATAGTCAAATATTTGACAGCGTGGCATACAGTGTAATAGTAGCTTAACACCACTTTTCGATTGGACCACGAAGAGCTGCACTAAAATTTATCCAAGACAAAATCCTTTCTCACCTGGCATGTATCAGAACGTCCACTGTAATCCATAGCGCAAATTTGAGTATCGATTACTCCCATTTCGGCGGCCGCTACAGGTGGCAGACGAGTATTACAGTCGGCGTTACTCATTAACGATAAAGTCAATTCCGATAATGTTTTCGGCTGTATTCCACCGAATTCCAAAGAACCATATCCCATAGCTACAACACTATCGTATGGTACTTCGTAGTGACCCCAGAGACACGCAGGACGAACGAATTCCGTAAACCTTAAAAATTAAAAATTATATAATCGATTCGATAGTGAAACTGGTAAACTAAATTACATTGCTTTCTTCGATAATTCGAGTAATCCAATATCGTGGTAGTACATCGAAACGTTGTAGTACGGATGAATGTAAGCCATTTTCACCCCAAATGTTTGTGGCTTAAGGTTTTCCTCCTGTACCGCCAAATTTAAGTCCCCGATACTCACAATATCCGGCGTTTGGCTGAAAAATAATACCTTTATTAGAAACTTATGAATATTGCTCTTTCCAGTACATACCCATTATCGTTTGCACAATGAGCTGCTGTTAGTACGAAATATTCGCTTATCAAATTTCCACCACATTTCCAGTCTATTCGGTCATCTGGCAAAGTGAATCCAATTGCTGACTGCAAATGATAAATTAGAAATTAAATTTTAAAAATATAATCATTAAAAAAAATTGTTTTATACTGAAAATTTATCGGTCAGTAAACTATTATTTCATTTATGTACTAATAGTTAGTGCGGAATGTTTGTTCAACAGGACAACGATCCTGCTCTTTTTCCAAAAATAGTAGGTACTTCTAATTTTTTCTCCAAATCGCCAACTGGTACTTGAAACTTATTTTTAGTTTTCAAATATTTTTTGAACGTTTGACAAATGTTTACACAGTGCAAAAATTTTACAGTACCCGTATTTAATCCGAAAAACTAATTCTTTAAACGACGGAAAATTCTGTTAAGACCTGGCGTCATTATTTAAATTTTTTAATAATAAAAATTCTTGAAAAATATCAATTTGTGCACTGTGGGTGGAATTAAGTTTTATAAATTTCAGTGCAAAAAAAATCCATGAAATCGATATTT
Source organism: Beris morrisii (assembly GCA_951812415.1). Taxonomy (NCBI): domain Eukaryota; kingdom Metazoa; phylum Arthropoda; class Insecta; order Diptera; family Stratiomyidae; genus Beris; species Beris morrisii. Next base: position 12,378,224 of record OX638312.1, on the reverse strand, counting down.
CAACTTCTATAACACGAATTTTTAATAACTCGAACCAACAAGTATAGCAACAGCATTTAGAATATAAATCGTATACATTTTTCTTTAATATTAAAAAATATCATCAATCACAAATTGCTCTATGAGGCATCTTTGTGAGTCTTCAAATATTCAGAAGTTTTAATGAGCGATTTAATAACTCGAAATATTTTTTAAAAAATCGGTTATTCGAGTTACCGAAGTTGTAAGTAAAAATAATGCAGAAATTATTCGGAGAATTTTTTTTTTTTTTTTTTTTTTTTATTTCAAAAAAACAGAGCAATCACAAAAGCAGAAAAACTTAAGAAATTTCAGTAAAGTTAAATTTGTAAATATACCAGGCAATTTCATATTTACGTTTATAAAATTTGTTGAAGAAATTCGTGTAATAAAATTAGGTACAAACGAGTGATTAGTAAAAATTACACTAAATTCGATTCGTCGAATTTTTGTAATTTTTTATAAAGTCGCTTAACGCCAAGGAATCTGTTGGAATGGTCGTCCTAGACATCGAAAAAGCTTTTGACTCTGTCTGGCACCAAGGTCTATTATGTAAACTAATGAAGTTCTCATTTCCAATATACATTGTGAAAATCATAAGTTCATTTCTATACAATAGATCCTTCGCAGTAAATATTAAATCAAGCAAATCCAACCATTATTCGATACCCGCAGGTGTTCCACAGGGGTCATGCTTAAGTCCAACACTATATAATATTTATACTGCAGACGTACCTACCAGCGCTAATTGTGAACTAGCAATCTTTGCGGATGACACCAGCATATACACTCACTCAAAATACCCTGCCTCAATAATAACCGAACTAGAGCTATATCTGGACAGGTTATACCAATATTACAGTAGATGGAGGATCAAAATTAATCCCACGAAAACTCAGGCGATATACTTCACCAAAAAACGGAAAAGCCACAATCTTCCGAACAGGCCTATCAATTTCTTAGGACAACCCATCGAATGGGCTAACCATATCAACTACCTTGGGCTTACTCTTGACAAGAAGCTGATACTAAAAGACCATATCGAGAAGTTATGCTCCAAGGTATCCAAATCCATTCATGCCCTGTACCCATTAATAAACAGGAAATCTAAGCTTTCAACGGACAACAAGCTCCTTATTTTTAAACAGGTGATTCAGCCCATAATTTCCTATGCCGCTCCTGTATGGAATCAGACTTCAAATATCCACAAAAAGACGCTACAAATAGTTCAAAACAAATGCTTGAAAATCATACTTGACCTACCATTTTATTTTTCAACTACGCGTTTACACAAAACAGCTAATGTGCTTGAAATCGCGGCTCTTGCTGAAACTAGACTTAGCTCCTTCTTGAGGAAATCAATTCATCTAGACAACTCTCTTGTAGCATCCTTCCTATAATCTGATCGTCAACGAATGTAGCCAACATGTTTACTTGCATTCCTTTATATTATTTTTTGCTACAAGCACTTCAGTGGATTTATCTGTTTTAGTAGTAAGATCGATTAAATAGTTTAAGTTTAAATAGTCAAGGTTTTTTTGCAATTTTCCTTGTATAAACTCACAATAAATTTTTTTAAATTACTATCCTACAGTCATGCACTAAAAATATAACGTAGCTGTACAGATATTTGTCTAATCTCTAAAATAAGTCATACATGTAATCCATAAAAATTATTCCTGGCAATAAAGAAATTTGAATTTGAATTTGAAAATTAATTTTTTATAAAATATTTGGAGATAGACTAAGGTATACGAATAGTTTGCTTCGTCTACGTCTGGTTATAGCAGTTCATCACATCAGGCACGGGGAATTTATGTCCCAATTAAATTTTAGTTGGCGTGCAATATTCGTTTTTAACCGCGTCTCAGAATATGACCCAAAATCGTAATCGTTTTTGTAGTGACGCCATTTGTGTCGCACCACGACAGAAGACCACTTTTCGAACTTTGTCCCGAAAACTAATAAAATTGTGCCTAAACTATTGGCAGACTTTTCTTTTATTAAGTCAAGGTTCTGAAAATTTTTAACCTTTGAAATCCACAGTGACTAGTACTACACAAAAAATGATTAAAATCGAATAGTAAGATAATAAATTTCATTCTTAAATCGCGCTTATTCGGCTAATTCTGTTCTTAGAATAGAGAGAGCTAATTCTGATAAAATACTCGAGTGAAAAATGTATGGTGATACTAGAAAAAATAATATCTACGTTTTTTTCGAGTATGTAATTCAAAAGTGAATTACGAATTGAAATAGTACTTCTTGAAAGAAAAAGTTGATCAAATTCATTGTATTAATGAACACATTTATCAATGATAGGATTGTATGAGGCCACAGCTTTCCCTTGGAATCTCCATGATTGATGCGGATGCTTGTGGTTCCGCGTGATTCTGTCCCTACTTGGCTACGAATCAACGTTTGTAAGCCAATTCATTTGGAGATTCCCAGCAATCACCAAGGTGGGTTTTCCTTAACTTTGAGGCCAACAATTTCAACAAGGTTTCTGGCAAAAACATTCAGATGTAACCCTATTGACATTGGTGTATAGAAGGCTTTTAGTGATTCTGCCAGGGAGCCTAATTCGAAAGGCTATTGGTGCCAAAAAAATTGCTGTTACTTTGGTTGGCAGAATAAGTGAATCTAATTGTTCAACTTATTTATTTATTATTAAATTTGAACAAATTTAGGTACCTAATTATATTTTTATATTCTTTTCGGGTTTTTCCAATAATTTCCCGCAAAAAATACAGCAACGCACTTTTTCCTCGATTTATTTTACTACATGCGAACATAATTCAAAATTCCGTATCAAAGAAAGTATGTTGAAATTCAATGTACCTGCCCGGTATACCTGCAAGTTTTTGTAATAGTTGAAATCATTTTTAAAGTTCAATTGAGATGATAATGCAAAATCCAATGAAAACAACAATCGGTTGAATGAACTATTTCGGACGATTTTTTTCTGTGTTTCAGACGGTCAGAAGTAAATTGTTAATTTAATTCCCATTAATCATAATGGCATTAAAAATTAGTGATGTTATTGACTTTAATGACGATGTTTTGAGTTTTTTTTTAATCTATGAAATATCTGGTTAACCATATGTGATATATGCAAATGATTGAATTATTTTGCATGAATTAATTATTTGTTGGATATCAATTTGTGAACAACCGGATTTACAATTTGATATTGCATAAGCTAAGTGAAAATCAATAAGGTTTATTTAAGTATGAGTTCGTTAGTAACACAAAATTGCAGTTGGTGACCTCGATATCAGCAGTTGTACTATCACCCAAACGCAAAATAGTAACACTGTTTCCTTAATTTCCAACTCGAGTATAAGAGTACTTTACACATGGCATTCTAAAATAATCCTTCGATTGAACATACCCATATTTGCTCGATTCCACAATTTTTGCACTGCTCAAGACAACAATCACAAGAACAATACCGGGGACTATAAAGCAGCATGGAATAACATCGGAAAAGCACGTCAACTGATTTTGAGCCTGGAGCTAAAACTCAAAGGGTTTCATGTTAGGTGAAATAAAACCGGATCGGGTCAAAATCCAAAATATCGTTTTTGAAAATCACGTTTTCTTACAAAAACTTAAAAATCCTGTTTTTGGGTCATAAACATGTGGCCTGAGTTTCACTTAATAGTAGCTTGCAAATAACCGGACCGATTTTAACACCTGAGGTATCATTCGATTTGTCTCAGCCGCAAAACATTTTTGAAAAATTCGAACTTGTGGTCCAAAAAATTCGTTCATGTGGTCCAAAAAAATTCATTCAACTTGTAGTCGAAAAAATTCACTTTTCAAAAATTCAAAATGGTGACCAAAAACGAAGAAACATGTTGCTTAAGTCAATTTTGACCCTTGAGAATAAAATTAAAATTCATCAACATTAATTTTATTCATGAAACCGAAATAGTATTCTGGGAAACAAGATTTTGAAAAATGGAATTTAGGAAACGTGATTTTGTGATAAAAGAATTTTCGGAAACGGGTAAATGATCCCAAATCAAATAAAACACAACAAAGTTTCGGAACTTCACGAATGGACGAAAAGGCAGATCTCTTCAAACCGGTTGCAGAAATATTTTCATAGACGCTCTGCTTGGACTGTAGTGTAGAACCTTTTGCGCCTGACTAGGCTTTTCCACTCCCGAAAAACGCCAATTTTTAACTACGACTTCTGTCTGACCTCTTGCGTCTTGCCTTAATGAAGTGATCTGATGAAACCCTATTTGAAATTATATTTTTCTCGTCCTCCAGATAACTAAGGCTTATATTACACTATATGATATGCTGTCAAAAATTTGACTAAAAAAATTTGACAAAAACTTCAGTCAAGTTTTCTCTGTCAAAATGAACCTTAGTTAAGTATACTATTTTTATTTAAATAATACACGATTTATTTTCTTATATATGGTTAGATTTATTTCGATTTATTTAAAAATTGAACCTCGAGGGGTTTCACACATTTGTTGTCGAGTACCGGAATCAAAGAACATTCATCTCTCTGAAGTCCGGGTTTTTTATATAAATGTTCTTGTTGATTTTCTGATAATAAATCAATTGGTTTGATTTATATTTGGTTTGCGATAAACCTCGCCAATTAATGATGTTTTGATACTCATATTTTGAGACGGTTCAATATTTGATTCAAATATTGAATCTTCGGACTTTGCATCTTTCGATCCCATATCTGCTGCAGATGTGTACGTAACTCCTTGTGTAGAGCAAATAAAATAATGTGGCAAACAGAAATTTAACGATCACACTGCCAGCGAGAATAGTCAAACATTTGTCATACAGGCTTTACCTATTCGCTTATTCACATAGATTACTCTGTCGAGTTGTGGCAACGAATTAGATTTTTTTTAGGTAATTCTTCTTATACACGTGAATTGTGCTCTGTTGAAGAATCTTTGAAAAAAGCAATCAATGATGGCATCATTCAAATTAGAGTCCTCAAACCTTCAATATACTGAGTGCTGATCGTGGTGACTGATCATTCACGGGAAAATGCAAATTAAAAAATTCCCAATTCCTATTGCATTACGCCTGCACGCTTCACCCGGCTTCGGAAAGTTTTTAGTCACTGTTCTGCGTCATGAGATTTTCCTTGGTATACTTACAGCTTGGTAAATTTATCAGTCAACTATCGGGGTTTATTCACTGGTAGTATTGCGGTTAATTTAGTAGTCAACTATAGGGTTAACTCACTGGTAGTATCAGGTAATTTACTATCGTTTATCGCTACCGAATAATCGGAGATGATTCGGTCGGGTTGTATATTTCTGAGACAGCAGAAGACGAATCTTTATCGATCGTACTTATAGTTTGGAAGATTTTTCATCAGTCAAAAGAAGGCATTTATGTGATCTGCACAAACTGATATTGAATTGAGAGCTTATTCTACAAAACTACCAATTGCTATCAAAATTTAATGAAAAAAAAATCACAGACTTATCAATCAGAACAATGTCCTAAGGTTAATTTGAAATTGATTACATTTTATCTTTGCGTAACATTACGCTTTTGATACAAAAAAAAGTTCAAGCTATCTGCGAATTTTTAAACAAAGTTTTGTAAATATGAAAATAATTTTGAGCATAAACAGTACGCATTAAAGAGATGATAATTTAACAAAAAAAAATGAAAACGCAAATTTGTAACTATATAAAGTCTATGTAAAATACAAAACCATCAGAACTTTGAATATTTAAAATTATGTAATCTGTGTGACGACGTTTAAAATTTATTAAATAAATTCGCCCTGACTAATCTCATATAAATTGTCTAACAACCTTGCAACATAATATAATTCAACACAAATTCATACCAAAAATAAATAAAAAATTGTTTTAAATACGGAAACTTTCTACCGGTCAATGTTCCCGGAAATATCACCAACAAATATTACCCGATTTACCTTTTTGTATAATAAAAGAGGGTGACCTTATTGTCTTCATGATTGCAAACATTTGGCATTTTCTGAAATAAGCTCTATCGATTTTCTTTAAACTACCAGACAATTAACTGCAGGCAATAATTAAAATATTGATTTTAAAAACAAATCACTAACAACCGAAACCGGTATTGTCGTCCAGCGTCAGTTACCTGTAATACCGATCAATAAAAGCATCTCAAAAAAATACCAAAAATAAAAATTTTATTGATTTAATAATTGATTCGGTATGAGTCTGAGTCACGCCAATCAATTTGGCAGAAATTATTAATTTAGACACTTTTTTATGTAAACAAAATTCAGGTTGTATCTAAATCCCCGTTTTAATCCATTAACTCTTAGCTTTTGACGAAATTAATTTTAACCCGTAACGGATGTAAAAGAGTGTTAACGATCAAATTGCGGTTGCAAACTTCTTGGAAAAACAGACATTATTTTTTGCATTTTAATTCTAGATTCAAGGGCATGACCGGAAAATTATATTTTTTTTATTTTATATAAACGATTAAGTCGCATCTTATTTGTTAAGATTTCAACAACTGGAAGAAGCATTTTGTCTGTGGTCAGTTTTATTTATTTGACCTACAGGGCGCCGTTGAAGTAACTTCGATCAGGTTTTAAAGAACTGTTTAAGAAAATGGGCTTGAACCTGACTTTTTAAAAATTTTCGGTATTAAATTGGTGTTTGATTTGAATTATGTCTGGAAGTGTAGGTTGGTTTAAGTGGCAGCTCTGTCCTCTAGACGGAGCTCAATTAGCTCAATGGCCGTTTTGAAACCACAAACTCGTATTAAACCCGGATGTTAGGGGTTGTTGTGACTGGGGAATTTAAAGGATGAGGGCAAGGAAAATTGATCTGTTATATACATCCTGTACTAACCAGGAAGAGTAATAACTCTTCAATTTTCTTGGCCGAAATCTCCCTCAGGTTCCCGTAGAAGGGTTTGCCTAGTGCTCGCTCTCGGGCTCTAGCTAAAGCCGGACATTCGCAAAGGAAATGAACGAGCAACTCTCGCTAATTTGTGTCCTGACAGCTGCGGCAGTGTGCATTAAACGGAATGCCCAATTAGGCAGCATGATCCCCAATTGGCCAGTGACCCGTACTAATCGCTGTGATTCTGGAGATGTCTGCCCGGGTCTTGTATAGAAGTTCGTCTGACTTGGCTCGGTTGTAGGTTAGGTTAGGTTGAGAAGGGTGGACTAAAGCGATGTGCCCCAGTCCATCACGAGAGATCACTGTGGATCCATTGTGGTCCCCTCGTAAGGCTCGGTTGTAAGATGGCCACCTCTTCCTAGATATGGCGCAGGTGGTTAGGCTTTTCCATCTGGAGTTAGCAGCTGATTGGAAGTTGGAAAGTATGTCTCTCTTGACAACTCCTAAAGGAACGTGGACTAGTTCTGCAAAAGAGCCGGGAAGAGCGGAGCCCTTCCTGGCCAGTTCATCAGCACGCTCATTTCCCACTATGTCTCTATGCTCCGGGATCCAGAGCACAGAAACTTTGAGCCGCTCCGCTAAACCGGCTAGTTCGCTACAGTATTGCTGTACTGTAGAGGAGATGGTAGCCGAATCTAGTGCTATGATTGTGGCTTGGCTATTGGTGAAAATAACGATGTTGGGTTTTGGCGATAAGTCGTGCTTCAGTGTCCGACAAGCCTCACGGATCCCCAGTATCTCCGCCTGGAAGACGCTAGCGTGGTCCGGTAGGCGGTAGGACTTAGCGACATTATGTGTATCTGAGAATATTCCTGCCCCGACCCCGCAGTCCATTTTTGAACCGTCGGTATATATTATCGTGTCGAAGTCTGTTTCCACCGCACCTCTCTAGTTGGGAAACCAACAGAGAAGCCTTTCATGAATCTCAGTTTGGGGATGATGTAGTCAGTCAGTGACGTAACCAATTCCTTTGGTAACTATCCCAGGATGTTGCTATGCCCGTACGGTTTCGCAGTCCAACACCCAGATTCTTTGAGTCTGACGGCATTGTTTGATGCGGCGTTTTTTATGGAAATCTAGGAATCACAAAAAAGTTGACACCAGTGTGAAAAGAAGAACCAATATTCTTTCAATCAAGCTCAAAATCGTTACATTACGACAAGTGGCTGAGATCCTACCAGTCAAGAAGTGCTACAAAGTACAATCAATACCCTTCGTCCTTCAAATTCCTTTTACTCCTTTGCGGAGTAATTATAGGATTTTTTTGGACCACTATTACATTCTTTTCGCAATAAGTATGAAATTACATACTTTCAATTATTATAACTTCATCAAATTCTTTATGATCCCTTCTTGGTCATAGGGCGATTGTTTTTTCAGAAAACTGGTCCATTTTTTTTTGGAGTTTCGTGTAGCTCCTCATGAGTACTACAGATTAACTCAGGTAACTTTTTTTGACAAAACTTCAAATAAAGGTGTTCTGTGGATTTTTTTTTTAAATTTTAAACCACTGTACCTAACTTTTTTTGCTCAAGTCATTGCTCAAGTCAATGAAAATCGATAGAACTCTTTGGGGGATAAACGGAACTCCATCTTAAAGGAACCTTTCTCTTGCGCACGGAATTTTTTGTTTCCTCCTTACTCAAAAAATTTTAAAAACTTTTTTTCAGAAACCGGTCGATTTTTTTAGAGTTTCGGGTAGCCTTTCACGAGTAGGGTACTACAGATTTACTCCTTATGATAAAACTACAAATAATCTAGCGATTTCAAGAAAGAAGTGTGATCTTAAAGGGAGGGTTCCGTTTGCACTCCAAAGGGTTCTAACATTTACCCATACTCTTTTTTAATTTAATCGAAAGAAGTTACATCAGTTTAAAATTTCACCACCGTGTGTTATTTTACTACTTTAACGGACCTATCTAAAAAATCGATGTAGAAATATTTAAGTATATATGGGGGACAAACTAAACTACTTTTTTTTTTAAAAAATTTTTAACAACACAGACCTAGGATTGAAATTGTAAACAAATATGTTATTTATTTTTCATTAGGGCGGAAATTAGCGTTATGATCTGTAGAAGGATACGATAAGAAAAGATCTTTAGATGTTCGTAATTTATAAATCTAAGTAGATTGGCCATAAACGCTCCTCTTTTCTATTTTCTTTACCTACGCCAATATTAAGAAATACAAGTAGGCCTAAGAGATTTCACTGAAAGTGGGTTAAATTTATTGTGCAATAGATTTGACCATTTATTTTAAGCACTTTTGTATGGAAGCTACCCGAACCAAAAATATCGATATTTCTTATTATGTGCCTTGATCTAACTTTTACACCAAAACCAGTTGTTGATACTTCCATAGCTTTACGCGTTTTGTAGTTATCATGCGTTCGAACTGTTAAGATAGGCAGCCAAATAGACGGAAAGTAACCAAATTTTTGGTTTTCGGTAAATACTGAACCATAAATACCACATTTTTTGCTTCAACTTTTTGAATTGGATTAAACTACAAGTATACATATACAAATTTCTACTTTTAAAAACCATAACAAGAATAATCATATTTTTTTATAGACTTCCAGTGTTAAGGCCCAGATAACCTCTTATTTGAATGTTTTAGTACAATTCTATGTTTTCAGATTTTTTACATGGGATTTTTTTTAATAGAAAGTACCGATTTTCAATTCAATTGCGTCATATTGTCTTCTTTGCGATTGACTCAAATTATATTTGTGTTCGTAGATTGCTAGCAAATCTTATATTATAGAGCTTCTTCCGGGGCACTTCTTTAGATACAATAATATAATTAAAGTCAACAGAAGTGATAAGACTTGAGAGGAATTCAAAATTACTAGCAATTGTGGATGTGACTCACGCTGTGATTACGCGTAGCAAAAAGAACAACAATTATTATTAATATCATAATGATAATAAAAGAATACTTATTTGACCATAAAATAGTCGCAAATGTCGTCATATTTTCATAACCTTAAGAGTAAGAAGAGATATTCATTTGACAATTGTCTGATAAAAAAAATACCGATCGTTCATACTTTAAATGGCTAATGTCAGTAACTCACTTTAATTATTACTTCATTTTTTTTACAATAATTTATATGATCGTGATCGACCTGCATTTAAAAAACAAAAAAAATGTTTTTACTCTCGGGTTGGATGCATGAATTCTTCAACTCGAAGAAATGGCTGGCTCTTCAAGATTTAAATTCTTCTACTCCAAAAACTTGGAAAAAGATTTTAAAAAAGTAACTTAAAATTTTAGATTCATAGCTTGAACCGTTCGACACTTACCGAGCTCTTATTGTGTTCTCTAAATTTAAGGACTTTTGTGCGGCAGCTTCTCGAAGACCCGGTGCCTTATATTAAAAACTCTTACCCCACAAATGGGTAGAAAATTTTGATTTTCAGAAAATAAATTCTTTATAAATTAAATTTAAATAAACACGTCCTAAATTAGAATAGTCCTTTGAAGAACTGAAGGCGCCCAAATCAAAAACTTTCAAAATTAGTGCCCTAAATTTAATTTAGTCGCGAATCAGCACAAGCCTTAAATTCTTTTTTATTTCAATTACTTCGTTCTTTAAGACGTAAAATTATTGTAAACATTTTTTGTTAATTTTCTTCATAATTTTTTGTATTGGCAAGTAAATCAGATTTCTGTTGATAAAATTTAAATAACATTTATTAAAGCAAACAAAAACAAAATCATGGGCTGTTCAAAAATGAAGAAAGTGACATTTTGTCGATTTTGTTGCTATTTTTTCCAGATTGATTTTAATATTTGACCGAATTTATTTCCTTTTCCACACTTCCCGTGGCCCCATTCGAAAATTGCCAGTAAAAAAGGAGGCTGAGTAGAAAATATCACTTAATAATATATTATTCATGAAACCGAATAAATGAAAATCCTGTTTTAAATTCGCTTGCTAAATCTTGCGAATCAAAAACTCTCGTGTGTAGTTTTAAAAATTTACTGTATGTTTTAGAGGAGTTGTTGTTTCCCAAATTTTTTCAGAATATACGTATCTATTTTAAGTAATAGAATTAACTAATTAAATTCATGCCGCAATAACAAACTGATGAACTACCAACTTTTGAAGATAAGAAAGGGCCAGTGAACGGTCTCGTGCCCCACAAAATAAAGATGTGATTAAAAACACTTTTTTTTTAAAGTTATTATACCAAAATTTTTTTTTTTTAAGAATTTTGATTTTTACAAGATTATAACAATGTTTTTACAATATCATAAAACATTAGATTTTAAAACATACCGTAGTTACGATAAGCAGCTACTTATTGTTTAATGCTCTAGGTAAAAAATTAATAAAATAAATGAAAAGTGTAATGTGGAGTGCAATTTACGACTTTTTATAAAAGATGAGGACTTTAGTTTGGTGGCTATTCAAAGAAGGATTCTCTGGGTCCGTATTTAAAACTTAAAAGAAATAACCGAATATAAAATTTCGAATAATGAAATAGTTTAACCGCGCATTTCAAGGACTTTTGTAGCCGCAAAAACTCCTTCCTCAACTATACCCAACCTTTCTTTTCCCTAACCTAAATTTTAAAAAATTTTAACTTCGTAGCTTAAAGCGTTTTCGAGCTGTCTCGATCTTTTCCAATTCCGATACTTTGAAATGGTGAAAAAATCAATTATGCAAAATTGTCAGTTCCTTGCTTTTAATCGCGCAAAAAATTTAAAAACAATTGAAATTTCGAAATTCTGGCCGAACAGTTTCTTCAGTTGTAGTGGATTTCCGAATGAATTCACGTATTTTTCAAGGACTTTTGTACGGAATATTATAATATTGCATATAATATATTAACGTGTGCCAAGTTTTGACTTGACTAGCTTGAAATGTTCTGATTGTAATATGACAATATTCGTAAGGACGAATCTTAAGAACTTTCTATGGGAGCTCAAAGAGTTTGAGAAATAGAAATGAATTTACCCGAAATAAATTCCAGAAAAAATTCGACCTTCTTGGTGAACGATTTCTTCAAGTGTACTGTGTTCTGAATGGGGAATGAACAAATTTGTCAAGTCCATTTGTATGGTGCCTATAGAAATGACTCTCTCAATTTTCTTCTCGTTTATTTTTTAACCTAAACCTATTGGGACGTATATAAAATTACAAGTTCCTTTCAATAATTGTGAGTAAATTATAAACAAATGTTTTTTTTTAAATCGAATTTTCTATAACTGCAAAAGTCCCTTAAACACGTCTTTTGCAGTTATAGAAAATTCGATTTAAAAAACTCATTCGTTTATAACTTTATTAAATATTTTAAAAACAAACTTAAAGAAAAACTTTTCGAAGGGATTTTTCCCAAAATCAAATTGCCTTGAACAAAATTAGACACAGAGAAGTTTGAGTTGGAGAAGTTGCACTCATTTTCTTTTTAATTAACAATATCAACACTGTTACTTACCATGTGTGGATATTGTCCCGGTAAAGTTGGTTTTCTTGCTGGCGTACTTGTGTCCGATTTGTTCGAAAATATTTTATTCATATATTCTTCAAATTCTATCAAAAAAAAATTCAAAATATTTCTTTTTTAATTCCATTCTACAACTCGGTTTCGGTGAGAACTGAAAAACTCTCAAGATAATTACTTTGCTCACTGACGCGCATCGTTTTCTCCGGATTATCGTCGTTTTTATCGGCCGTAACGCTATTGAAATCGTTTTCTTCGTCGTTCGAATTTCCCGAATGATAATGAAAATGATTCCGATGACGATGATAATCGTCCATGCAACAAACGATTTTCTCACCGTTTTCGAAACGGCAAATATCGCGACGATTTCGCGACCATCTACTCGAAGGACATGTACTTCGCGGAGTACAGGTACCTTCGAAACCCGCTACCGTTCTGCATGATGCACCTTCCGAATAATCGGAATCGTAGTAGTAAGATTGCACTAGCACGAAATTAATAATTGTTAAGAAAACTGGGTAGTAAATCGACGACTTCATCTCAAGGCTCTAACTGCGAAGGCGACTTGCTTTCAACTGAAAATTCGCCAATTTATTTCGGAGCGCCAGATCAGAAAATTTATAGCAAAACGATATGTTTCGTTAGCGATGCCTCGCCCTCTACTATGTTGCTAGACGTTGAAACAATGTCTTATAATTTTCTTATAAATTTTAGTCATAGACTACTCTAGGCTTTCGTCTTCGGAAATTGTAGCATACGTTTCATGAATGGGTGAGTTTTTTTTCACAATCAAAGCCGTAATGCTCAAAAGCCGGTGGTTTTTTAGGAATAGTGAAACAGCAGAAATTTGAGTGAATTTCGATTAAAAACTGAAGACTGATGATGCGTTAAAGAATTTCTTTTAGTCTTTTGATAATTAAAATGGGAGTTTTACCATTGCGATGCTAATTGAGACTGATCTGACCTTCTTTGTTATACAGGTGATTTTTTTTCTTTATGTGTGTTGTATGTTGTGCGGCGAATGATTCATTTTATGATCGAATTGTTGATAAATCACTAATTCCGGTTATGGCGCTATGTCTTCGCGTGATTAAGACTTAACGACTGATAAGCTTCACTAGTGTTTTTTTTAATTTTATTATGTGTTTCTACTTATTTTATGTTATTTTCCTTGAACTATATCTTTAGCAGTTTTAGTCGGACAATTTTTTATTCATTCACGTTTTAATAGCAAACTAATAAATATTTAGGGCATGGAGAATTTGTGGTCGACGAATAAACGATAAGCGGAAATATTATGTAAATAGACAGGAAAACATTATCAGAATGTTATTAATTTTTCACATACATAATTCGCAAGGTTAAACTTTGAAGCCAAAAATTAATTGTTCTGCTTATAGGTTTATTTTAGATTTTTTTCTTAACATTTTTGCACAAAATTAAGTCATTAAACTCAAATTATTTAATTAATATGGACATACAGCCCGTAACATAGGAATTTACTAAAATAAGCCGTTTTGATTAGTACAGCCTTAGCTCTCATAAAGTTTCTTGTTCGAGAAATTTAGACTTAGTTATAGAGTGCTTGGGATAATGCAGGTAGCTACTTGATTTTTCCGTACTTGAAAACTGTGATAATATTTAAATTTCTTAGATTATTAGATCTCTATTATTCATGCCATAACTTCGAGATTTGGTTCAATTAAAAAAAATAATTCTTTAAAAATGTCATTTCTTGAGTCAAACATTTCAAAAGATAAAAGAACGAATTTTTCAAAGAGCTTTGTATGACCCGCATGACCTGTTTATAACCTGTAATGAAATTCGTTACTGAAAATCGGTACTAATACAGAATTGGAACCTTCGATTCCTGTTAGATTTAGTCCAAGAAATCAGTATTTTGTTCAATCGAGTTCAAATTTTCAGAATCTATAATTGCGGTGGTAACGCAATACATTTTAGTTCTGCCCCTTGTTACTTTCAGTTCAGTAACTACTATTACTGAAATTTATTTATTAACGCTTGACCAACAAATATGCACGTTATTGAAAAAATTATATTATTATAAAATTTCTTTAAATTTTATTATCATATTATAAAATTTCATCAAATTTTATAATTATAAGATTTCACCAGCTAATAAATGAATGAAGATCAGCAGTACTTAGTCAGTATTAGAAATTTTCGCTGGAGATCTGCGTATTTTAGTACTGGTAGGGAAAAACATTTTTATTTAATGATTTAAATGTACGGTTTTTTTTTTAACAAGGAGTAAAAGCATCGAAAGCCTAAGTCAGGGCGGGACTTTAACCCGCTAAACATCTCCTCAGTCGTACGGATGGATCCTCCCGGAACCACCGTTAGGTATTGCGTCGGGAGGCCGTCATAGCAATATTGCTAAAACCGTCAGTTATTGTCTGTCTAGTCTAGTCAGTCGTCTCCTGTGGTGCGTCGCGGTGGTTGTTTCTTATTCGCTCAAAGCGGCGGGGTGTCGACATAATCCGTGCTGCTGCAGTCTGGAAAGCTTGCCACTTGAGGGCTGTGTCACAAATGTGTCTAACGAAGTTTTCTACGGTCGGAGCTTCTCCGAAGGCATCCGCAACTTCGGCTCGGTCGACGTCGAAGCGCGGGCAGTGCAGTAAGATATGTCGCGCGTCCTCAATCTCGTGGGGGCAGTTGGGACAGAACGGGTCTTCCTTATGCTTAAAGCGGTGAAGATACTGCTTAAAACAACCGTGTCCGCTGAGCAGCTGGGTCACATAAAAGTCTACTTCTCCGTGTTTGCGGCTTATCCAGCTGTCGATGTTTGGGATCAATGTGAATGTTCATCTCCCTTTGTTCGCGCTTTCCCAGCGTCCTTGCCATTCCTGGATACTGCGCCGTCGCTCGTCCACTTTCGATACTTCATCTGCTGCTACGTAGAGTCGCTGAAGTTCATACGCTAGTATGTCAATTGGTAACATTGCCGATATTACTCCGATTGCTTCATCGGACACTGTTCGAAAGGCACTAGCAATCCTTAGTGCGCTAAGACGATAGATTGATCGGATTCCGGCTATATACGATTTCTTCTTCGTTGCATCTGCCCAGATCGGTGCAGCGTACAGCATTACGGAACTCGTGACCGTTGCTAATAGTTTTCGCCTGCTGGAGCGTGGTCCTCCAATGTTTGACATCACCTTTGAAGCCTTTTCGCTGATCGCCAGAAGATGATCCTTGAAGGACATCCGAGAGTCAATTAACACCCCAAGATATCGCAGATTTGGCTGCAAGATGACCTCGTGCTCTCCGGCTCGTGAAAACTTCGCGCACTTTTCGAGAGCTCAAAAGAACCGCCTTCATTTTATGCGAAGCCAACTCTAGGTCCGCACTACTTAACCACTGCATAATTCTATCGATCGCATCACTGCACAGAACTTGCAAGGTGTGGATATGTTTCGCTACTACCACTAGTGCGATATCATCCGCATAGCCAAGCAATGTGGTGCCCGTTTGAAGATCGATGCAAAAAATGTCATTATACATGATGATCCAAAATGTGGGGCCAAGCACTGAGCCCTGTGGGACTCCTCGTGAAACGTCGTAGCGCTTGACGCCGTCCTCGGTGTCAAACAGAAGAACTCTTTCTTTGAAGTAGTTAGCTATGATTCGCTGTAGGTATCCCGGTACGTTGAAGCTATTTACTGCTTGCATTATTCGCAACCAGCTCGCTAAATTGAAGGCATTCTTGACGTCAAGTGTTACCACTGCGCATTACTTTTTATCGCCGTTTTTCCATCTTTCACCGGATGTCGTATCACACGCAATTCTCATGACAGCATGGATGGTGTCGATGGTGGATCTCCCTCGGCGAAATCGAAATTGTTGCTCAGATAGACAATACCGTGTTATATAGTGCGGCTTAGAAAATGGAACCTTTTTTTAAAACTTATACACTAATTATTTATTCCATTCCTCTGTTTATTTATTTATTATCAATTCATCAATGTAATTTTTACTCAAAAACTACTAGAGAGTTAGAAGGCAAAAAATATTGTTTATCGCTTAAGATTCTTAAGTTAATAGATAATAAAACATCAGGTTGAATTATTTTTCGGCCATACAATAGACTCAATCCAATCTAAGTACGATGTAATTCTGGTATACACTCCCGGTGTAGTGCCTGCACAGTACTGACCAAATGAAGTTATTCCCACGATATAAGGTCTACTATTTACCCAAAATCCCTCGTAGAATTGAAGTGGCCCGCCAGAATCACCCTGAAACGAAAATAATCAAATTAAGCTGATATAAAATAAATTGGTTAAATTATAATAAAAGAACGAAATCGAATGTGACATTGAACTGAATTTTCTCTCGAAGCTTCTTAACATTGTTATTTTTTTCGGGGATAGCTTGTTAGTCCATCGCTTAACCCCTGAAAATGGCTTAACTTTCTCTCGAAGCTTCTGAACATTGTTGTTTTTCCGGGTGGTTAGTCCATCGCTTAACTCCAGAAAATGAACCAACAGATACTTGGAAATATGTTTTTTGGCAATGGAAACATTAGTTAAACCATGAGTTTAATTAGGACCTGCATGACCCTCGAAATGATAGACTAACGCTCTGCCACTGAACTGCAGGCAAATTGTTGTCTTACCTGACACGTATCCTGCTTATGTTCCGGATCTTGAGCACATAATTGCCCAGAAATAATTCCCATCGATAGGTCCCTATTAGCTGGCAACCTCCTTGAGCACTCCTCTTGCGGCACTATGGATAAATTTCCTTCGAATAGCTCGTAAGAGATTGGTCCTGCGAACTTCGTTGTTCCGTATCCCATTCCAAGAAGCACAGTTACTGGTATTTCTGAAGTAGTCCATAAGCAAGCAGGTCGCCGCGATGGATAAACTATACTGGAATTATTAAGTTTTTTTTGTAAACAATTCAATATAAATCTCGATTGACCTACTCGAATTCAGGCGAAAATTTCAATAGTCCAATATCGTGATAAATTTCATTGGTTTTGTAGTCAGGATGTGTGTAAATGCTTGTGACGTTATAGTTCTGGACAGAAAGGGACTCTTCTTCAATCATCAAATTCAAATCACCACTACTAATTATGTCGGGACTGATGCTAGATTTTCAATGAAAAAATTAAATAGTTTCTTTACAGTATACAATATTTTTTTAAAACTATTTTCGTCGTCATACAGCGATTTTAAGGATGAAAAATAGGAAATCAGATTTAAGTTCAGAAAACAAGCTCCTCTTATACTCAATGATATTTCAACCTATTCTTTTATATGGTGCCGTCGTTTGGAAGGATTGTGCTCAAACCCACATTAATAAGTTACAAATTGCTCAAAATAAAATTCTTAAAATGATACACAACTTGCTCCTATATTTTTCGACCGATCGATTACATTCTTCAGCTAAGGTAGAACATATTAAAGTCAAAGTAGA
Source organism: Beris morrisii (assembly GCA_951812415.1). NCBI lineage: Eukaryota > Metazoa > Arthropoda > Insecta > Diptera > Stratiomyidae > Beris > Beris morrisii. The sequence continues at coordinate 12,360,385 of OX638312.1, read as the reverse complement.
ATCTTTATATCAAAAATTTATCAATAAAATTGAATTTTCTGAAAACAATCTTATTAATGAATTAATAAGTAATAATTAAACATATTTAATATTATAAGTTTTACTTGTTAATAACGACTAGGCTAAGTTTTAGATATAAGAAAAAAATGGTAATTCATAGAGGTTTTTTTCACCATTTTTCCTTTACCTAATTTTTCGATTTATTACTTCAGTTTTCTGGTACTGAAATTATTATCAAAGGCTGTATAGTCAATTGAAAAGACTGATCTCTTAAATATAATATATTAGCGTTAAGTCAAAAATTGAATCAAGGCAAATAAAGATAATAATAATAATAATAGAATGAAAAACTTTCGTTGAACTTTGCATGACTTTTTGATCCGTATCTCTAAAGACACTCACAAAGTAATAAGAGTTAAGTCTTGCTTTGAAGGATATGAGTGTCAACTTTGACCAAATGTTTGGAAATCCAATCCAATCAAGTTCGTCAAAAAAATTTCTTTCCATAGCTGTATTCTTTAAGAAAGAACTACGATATATTTCGAACACTCATATCCAAAATGTAATGAATCGAGTCTTGTCAATTCAGCGTTAGTCTCAAATTTATATAATGCAGATAAAAAGGTCTATTGGAGTTAAACTCTTCGTCCTTTGCAAGATAGGAACTCTAGTGATGTCTTGAACATTTTTTTAACCATAATGAACCAGCCAAGTAAAACACCCTCTATACATCACTACTGCTTCCTGCCAAAAACAACCACTAAAAAAATCTCAAACAACTGTATGTTAATGTTCTAAATTTAAAATTTGTAGTTTATAGTTTTTCCTCTCTTGGCCGAAATTCGATGGTCTTTTTTATTTTATAATTAAGCACCATCTAGAAATAAATAAATAAATAGTTTTTCCTGAGATACAGAAATGAGTACTTTTAGGCTACACTTTTCTATAGATCTATAGAAATTAGTTCACCTGAAATATTTATAATTAAATAGTTACGTAACAAAATTCAAACTTAAACTATTTGAGTTTTCCTTAGAAATAAAAATCAGAAACTTTTTATTCAAGCTCACCTCCACCTAAATTTTCAAGTTTCTATCAAAGTGTTTTTGAGATTTGAGGCCAGTTTCTCTTGATACATTTCTTCTTCAACTGCCAACCCTTTGGAATAACCGCAACCTTTAAAAAAAAACATTTTTATGGTATACCCCTGAATTACCCTATACAGATTTTAATTCTTTTCCATAAGCTCGTCCTGAGATATCGAATGATCCCCCCACACCCCTCAACATATGTATTTTTGCTTCTCTTCTGAAGTATCGGGCCAGAAGTGATATAAAATTCAAGATTCTAGAATAAGCGATTCCTGCGATTTTTATAATGAGCTAGTTCAAGCCATCGTGTTCTTTGAAGATTTTCGGAATCTTTCAGATTTCTAACGACAGTAGTTTCGGAGATATACAAAAATTCCAAAAATTTTCACTAAAATCCTCAGCACTTCTCTCCAAAAACTTAATTTCGGGTTGGACACACTCTACACCCACTGTGTAAATATGAACCTTGTAAATCAGATGGTTCCTGAGTTTCAACGCGTCAAACAAGACACGAATCATGTGTTTCATCTTCAAATTACAGCACATCAACTATTTTGGTTTCAGTTAACGTTCACCAAAGGTGAAGCAAAATAGAATATTGTAAAAAAACACTGATGAAGAAGTGAAGAAAAATCGAATAATGGAACAGAAAACGATTAATATTTTTTTGTGGAATCCAAAAAGGGTGCGTGAGACGGATTAAGAAAATATCCATAAATACTTGCCCTATGACTTGGTTGAAATCACAAAGTTTTTCTCTAATCGAAATAGATTCACTTATAATTCATTGAATTCTCCGAAATCGAATTCAACGGGAATTCAAAACCACTTCTCCTGCTGCACGTAATGCAAATTCACTTACGAATCTCTAACGTGATTTAGAAACAATTCGTTTAACGTTCACCAAAGTGAGTATACAGGGTTTACCGCAATAAAAGATGAATTTAACATATAATATAGGGCTGAAAAAACTGAGCAAAACACCAGAGAAAGGTATTTATGTTTAAGTACCGTTTTCGAGACATGTAATTTATTTGTCATTCTACTATTTATTTTACTAATTTTTAATTTGTTAATGGTATTTAATTTGTTCACCGTTGTAGATAAGGTACATGGAGCTTTAAATAATTTGTTTCGTTTATTGTGTTATACAAGAATATAGTTCATTTGTATCAGTTTTTGAAAAAGACTAGAGAAAAAAATTTCGTTAACAGTCATTTATCTAAAAAAAGTATCGTTAACTAAATTTGCTTTCATGATATTTTAAGATCCTATTTAGTCACCTTTAGTTATACGCTAAGCTTGCAATTCAAGGCTAGCTACTTTAAAAGTTATTCGCATTTTTCTGAAGCCCTCTCATCACTTAAAGTGAAGAGTTCTAGTGGTTTTTGACGATATAACACAATTTTGAGGCTGTATCCATTTGTTGCAAGCGGTTTAAAATGTGAAGGTTGAGTGATTCGAGTAGCGTTTAGTGAATAGGGTTTATTTTTTTCGTAGTTCCACTTTATGTAAAAAAAAGAATTGCTCAGTTGCTTAAATGGTTTAAAGGCATAAAGCTGTGAAAGGCTTAAGCCAGAGAAATTAATTTAACCTCATATAAAAGGTGACAAAATAAGTTTTTAAAATTTAAAAAAAAAAATAGGTAGACGATTCCGTTTTTCAGTAAAATGCAAGTGAACTACAACTTGTTCTTTGCAATGTGACACAAACGGCTGTAAATTGACTACCCCCTAACAGAAAATAGTAAACCAAAGGTATTTTTGAAAGCTTTAAGTGATAATCATCAACTTTATAACAACATTCCATATATAGCTTCTCATGTACTTTCGCTTTGGTGAAGTAAAAATGAATCATTTTCTAATCGCAATAATGATTTATAGGTGGATGTGCATGGCGTTAGGTAGAGAGTCAATTCCAAGTCAAAATTACGTTTGATTTCGAAGAGTTTCAGCTTTCAAATCATTTTCGAATAAAAAAAAATTTTACTAGTGAACCTAATAATCCAAACATAATTTGATGATTGTTCAAAAGTTGGTTAATTTTAAAAATGTTTAGGCTTCCGAAAGCCATTCGGTGATCGAATAATGGACGTCCTACTGCAAAATACTTTACATTGCTATGTCTTAACTATTAATCGTACAGAGATGCACTAAATTTTTGAAAGTGAATTAAATAATAATAATAAAATAAATATTTATAAAGCAAACCCTTTCGATTGTGTACAATGTGCTGCAGTAATTACGAATTGCTCTGTTATAATACTTCCTCCGCATTTCCAATCCACTTTACCATCAGAATTAGTCCATCCCACTGCAGCCTAGTAAAATATATTTTTATTTGTTTAATCGGATATAGTATTAATAAATTACAAATAGAACAATAAAGGACAGCACTATCCAAAAGATTATTGATTAATTACCATATGTGGATGAGCGTTAGCTTCTGAACGAATTCCTTCAACGAAAAATTCTTCAAGACTTATTTTTGGATAGAACTTTTCGCAACCTATTTACAAAATATTGCGATTGGAATTAAACTAAGAAAACGAGTACAAAGAAAATATACTTACTTACTGCAGCCGGTCGTAGGTGTTTCAAATTAGCGATTCTTACGGAATCAGCGACGATGTCTTGAATTTCTCGAAATCCTTCGAAACCAAGAGGTGTATTAGAAGTAGAACTCGATTCGATATCAATCGGGCAACAATAAATCGCATCATTTCCATCAAATGAGCAAATATTACTTCTTAGCATTTGTTGAGCAGTTTTCGAACAGTTTTCAATTTTTCTGCATATTCCATCAAAACCATTTGTTTCACAAGTACTATTCTCATATTTCTCAGTATCGATTGGATAGTAAAAATTTTGACCGCCCACAAAATGAACAACTATTGATAAAATCACACACGCATTTGCGTATCGAAAAACTTGCAATTGCATTTTTAATACTTGATAATCACCGGACTGTGTAACACTGAATACGGCAATGTCTTTAAAGTTGCGTCTCGAGTTTATCCCAATGAATATTTTATGAAGATAGGTCTATAATCTTTATACATATGTAGGTAATAGTGACAAAGATTAAAACTGGTTTTTCCAATTAAAATTTTTAACTCCAGGACACTAATAATAAATTTTGTTTTGATCTTTGTATTCTTCATATTTTTTTTTACAACTTTCTGAAACCTACAGTTTATTTTTGCAAAAATTGCTTGCTTCCAAGAATGCTATTTCGTTTAATTGTATGATGTACGAATATCTTACGAGAACAGAACAACATTTCGGTGATTTTGTAAATTTGTAAATTTGTCATACTGCTGTTTGACCTTGTCTACTTATTTTAAAAAATATATGATTATATCTAAGACTTCTTGAGGAGTGAAGTGAAAACTATTTTGCCCCTTTTATGGTAAACATATGGAACATTTGACTATTAGAACTGAACAGAGTGGATTGTTATAAATTTGGGAGAGTGATATACATACTGTATAGAGTTTGAAAGCTACCATATGCCCGTTTCCATAACGTTTTCAAAATAAGTCGCTTTTGAGAATTTTTCACTGCTTTTGTTATTAATATCAATATTTTCGGAGCTGCTACATATACAATTTTTAGACCACTTAAGGAAAACTATTTGATGCTTTCAAAAATGTGTTTGCTTCTTATTTTGCGGAACGGGATAGTCGATTTTTTGCTGTTTTTATACCACTCAAGAAGCCAAATTTTTTTTCATGAACATTTAACTGGAGAACAGGATAGTTGATGTAATTTTATTCTGTATTATTAAAAAAACCTATTTTGTCACCTCTCATATGAGTGTAAATTTATTGCTGTATCTGAAAAACTTTCGAAGATATTCACCTTTAATCCAAACCGTTTTCGTAATTGCACAATTCTTTTTTATTATTAAAGTGTAACTGAGAAGAAAAATCACGACCACTAAAACGTTAAACTCTCGTTTTACTAATATCAATATGGTTCTGCTAATTCGATCACTCCACCTGCAAATTTTACCTCACTGGAAAAACTGTCTTTCCCAACATAAAGTCGATAGAATATTTAAACAAATTAGTTTGTTCTGATGGGTAACTTCACCTAGAAAATCACTATGAGAATGAGTTGCTAGTAGCATACGTTTTTTTTGTAAAACAGTGTTAACTAAACAACTATTTGATGGTTACTTTATTCAAAAAAAGAGTTACTGAAGTGAAAAAATAGTTTTTGTTAAATGCTGATAACTTCTGAAGTAGTTTGGCTAGCGCGATGAACTTACCTTTAAATTAAAGTTGTCAAAACGAAGTTTAAGATACTCTACGATCCCGTTTATCAGAAAAATAATGAATGAAATTTTTTCGTATTTGCTATTAAATAGCAATAATTCGAATAGTCCGTTACGACATCCAAGAGCGTTTTAATAGCTCCAATTATCTTCTAACCAATGGTGAAACGTACTGCCAGTCAATCTCTTTCTTCGTAAGTATAGCCTTCAACAGTTTAAAAAGAACGTCAACCACCACTTTCGAATACTCCACACACTCTCAGCTATTTTGAGGGCCGTAAAAAAATGTTCTATATATTTTGACCCCGTTTTTTGAATCTTATTATCATTAATTAGGAATTCATCATTATCAATACCGTCCAGATTTCGAGTTGCCGGGTTTTTGTTTCGGGATTTTGTATTTTGTGAATTTTGGATTCTGATTTTTGATTTTGATTTTTGATTCGGGGTTTTGTTTTTTTCCCATTTCCGGATTTTACGTTTCGGCATTTTGAGGTGTTCCCTATTGACGTATGTATTGATTTTTTTCGGCATAATATGTTCCAGGATTTTTTTTTCCAAACTTTTTTTGGACTCTTATTTTTCGAAATAGTTACTTTTCGCGATTTTTCCGATTTTTCGTTTTTTTTTTGTAATCTCTTTAAATTGCAATTATATGTTTCAACTTTTTAGTGTATTGCAATTATAAGTTTCAACTTTTTAGGGTATTTAGTTCAAGAGTTTTGAATATACGAGTATATCTAACCCGCGAACAGTTTGTCCTCTCTGTCCATTTTTCTGCATATGTTTCACCATACATCGCGATAGAAGTTTCAAGTTTCAAACTGCTAGCTAGTCCTGAGAAGAAATAAATTTTGTTTTTGTCTGAATACCATTTTTTTCGATTGAAATTGCTCAGACTTTTTTCCAATTTCGATAACAAATATTATTTATAAATTTTAAAAACCAAATTTTTAACAGAGGTTCTCAGAAAATATTATTAACATATATATATGCCTATGCGTGTAAAGTACAACAAGCTTACAAGAACCAGTTTTAACTGCGACAGTCTTAAAAGAAAGACGTTTAAGATGTTAAGAGTGCAGCAATTTTACCAATATTCAGATTTAGTCCGAATTCGTATTTCAATCGCGATGCAGCTCAGAAATCTTCTTATCGCCTACTTTACTACATTATCATTAAATTTAAATTTTTCGCAAGGTCAAAATCCTGATATTGTTTACCCGAACGATACTAACAAATACGAATTTTCAACGTGTGAAACTAGTGACGGCTTTTCCGGGCTATGCAAAAAAGTTTCGGACTGTTTGCTAAGTAGTTTAAAATTTACAAGTGCTGACTTATGTTCATTCGTGCAAGATGTCCCACTTTATTGTTGTCCATATCGCAAACTTCTACTTATTTCGCCAAAAGAGTCCGAAGATTTGAAAATTCTTCGGCCAGCATTACAAAGTATGGGAAAATATAAACAATAAAATATTTTCCTAATAATCATTTAAACATTTTTTTGTTAATAGTTTGTGAACGTTATTATCCAAGCCAAAAAAAGTACAATATATTATTTACGGGAGGTAAACGATCATTAGCACAAATGCATCCGCACATGGTGAGAGATAACAAACAAAATTTATATACCATTTAATTTTTCACCTGTTATACTGAGAATGTGTTCAGCTCCTGTCGGGGATGTGTTCTAATTTTAACTTTGAAAACTCGTTGATTTCGTTTCAGGCGGCTATTGGTTGGACTAATTTCGACGGTGAAGTTGATTGGAATTGTGGCGGAAGTGTTGTTACAATTAAATTTATAATAACTGCAGCTCATTGTTCAAGTTCAAGGGGGTTGATTGACTATTTCCCTTTTTTTTTGGTTTTTAAAATTTCTCCTTTTAGCGTTCGACCCGACGTTGCTCGAACCGGAGATTTAAATCTTCTGGTAACCGAAAATAACACCTACCCGGAAGACTTTAATATCACCGACATATTTGTGCATCCTGACTACAATGCATCTTCAATGTATCACGATATTGCTTTATTGAAAATAACACCAGATTTTCAGTAATACACTCGATTCGAGTCATCAGGAACCTTCACATTTTCGAATATTTTTCTCAATTTCTAGAATAACGCTTACCAATAAGCCTGCATGCCTATGGACTACAAAAGAAGTACCGGTCCCAGAATTGACTGGTATGGGATACGGAACTATCGAATATAGTGGACCTCGTTCAAATGAACTGTTTGAGGGAACCCTTTTCCTACAGTCACAAGAAGATTGCATAAGGAATATAGTTCCTCATTCGAACGTACCAAATGGTATCATTTCTGGACAGTTCTGTGCACAAGATCCGGATCATGTTAAGGATACGTGCCAGGTAATTTAATTTTGAATTTTTTGTGATTTTTTTTAAATTAAATCAACTTATTTTCAGGGAGATTCTGGAGGTCCGTTGCAGTTTTATAATGAAAGTGGCTTCAGTACAAGACCAGTGATTGTTGGTATCACGTCCTTTGGTCAGTACTGTGCTGGACAATCGCCTGGTGTTTATACTCGCGTTTCGGAATACTTAGATTTTCTAGAGCCGATTTTAATGACCGATTTTTAGGACTTCTACTATTTTTTATTTATTTTGTGTATTTTTTTTATTTATGTTATTATGATACACGAATTATTATATTCTATTCAATATTTAAAAGCGATTTATATTATGTGAAAAATAACCAAAAAAGTAGTTTATATTTAAAGTCAAATGTGAGCGAAAAGTGAAGCGAATACCTCAAACTCTTTCAATGCTAGAAAATTGAGTCTTGGGACTTAGGTTAGGTTAGGTTAAGAAGGGTAGATAGAAGCATTATGCCACAACCCATCACGAGAGATCACTGTGGATCCATTGTGGTCCCCTCGTCTTGGGACTTACATAGAGCCCAATTTCTATAATTTTCTTAACATTTTCATTTCAATCATGAAACTTTTTCTTGCGATTTGGAAAAGAAAAAAGAAATTATCCCTTTGTCCGCCGTAAGCAGGACGCTTTTGAGGGCTCGTAACTCAGAGCAGAGCTATTTAGTTCAATTTTTTTAGAACGTAGATATTTTGAACCTCGTTTAGTTTTTACCTCTTTTTGGAAAAGGTGGACAAAGGCCTTAAGATAAAAAATATTGGTTTCTTAAAATTTATATGGAAATATGGTAGTGGAGCCATTTGAAAAAAATTTCAAAATAGGTGGAGGACGCTAGAATGGGGAGCAAAATACTGAGCCTGGAGAGCGCGGAAGCTGGAATCGAGGCCTTCTAAAATGCATTAAAATGCTTTAAGCTTTTGGATTATTCGCATTGCAGTTTATTAGAAATAAAATTTTTAGGGGGGGTTAAAGGAGATCTTTGGATTACGACATCCTGCGATCCAATTATGTAGAAAAAATAAAATTCGGTTTCTTTGAAGGAAAAATTTTTGAGGAGCACAGTCGAACACGGAAGTGGAGACGTAAATTTTTTTCTGGAAAATCGCGTCCCATTTCCCAAAAACCATTTGGGACAGGATCCTGGAATTCTTACAGGAGGTAGTTTCAGGCTAGAAAGTAAAATATTTAAGAAAGGAAATATGAAAACAATTAATCGAAGGAAGCTGATCTGAAAATTATCTTTTTGAATATGTGAAAGTGAAATTAATTTTCAAAATTCAAATTATAGCATCAACCACTGTATACTGTACACTAATCCAAACATAACCTACGTTGAATAAGGCCGTTCCATGTTTCTTTTGAAACCACAACATTTGAAATTCTTTAAATGAAAAACATTTTAAACAATTTTAAACAAATTTATAATCCGGATTTCATTCTAAACTTTCGAATTTTCTCAATAAAAAAGGTTTAAATTAAATTTTAAACAACAAAGCTAACAAAGGTAATAACTAAACCGTAATTTGGTCACAAAAAAATTATCACTTGTGAAAGAAAAAGTGAATTGAGTGAGAATTACAAAATTGAAGAAAAGAAAACCCGAAATTGTTTCACTAAATTTTGTATTTTAGAAACCAATTTTTTCACTAAATAAATTTTAATTATATTTATTTAAGTTATTACCTCGTACACTACACAAGATAATGTTCTCCAACAATTTAATATGAAATATTTTCTGCATATAATTTTTTTTTTTATTTTTTATGTGTTTATTTATCACAACTATGCTTGAATTAATTTAAACAATACTAGGTTTATCCTTGTGCTAAAGTATTCCTTTAAATATATCTTTCGAAGTCGTGTTTCAGCTCTATACTTAACCGAATCGAACATCTTCCGCGAAAATGTTAACGTCGTCTTTACCGCTTGACTCATGCTCCAAAACTGTGAAAATATCTTTTTTAATTTTAGCACTATGTTACATAAAAATATATATAAATAAATTTTACTCACTTTGGTCTGCCGGACGATATTTCTTCCTCGGTATTTCAGAAACATCCGCTCTATTAACACTATGTGAAATTGTTGAGCAACAATAAATCGGGTTTTTTTTCACAAAGCCACACAAATCATTTTTCATAAATTGTGATTTATTATCCAAACAATCTACTATATTTCGACATACTCCATCTAATCCTGCACTAGTCCGACATTTCGACCCTTCGTATTTTGTAGAATCGGTTGGGAAAATAAAGTCGTTAGTTTCGTCATTATTTTCACAATATACGAAATCATGAAAAATTAAAATAAATACAATTGAAGAACCGATCGCACGTTTGAGATACATTTTGTTCAATCTTCAACTAAAACTGATGTCATTTACTAGTATGAGACATGGATCTCAATCATCCACAAATATTTAAGAAAACACCTGAAACTGGTTTTCATCTTCAGAACTACGTAATTAAGATATAATAGATTTATAATCCATTTTCAATATAACTATTGATCGGATTATTACTACAGGAACTTGAACTATCTGATCATAAGTGGCGAATACCATGAGAATATGAGTTAACTTTGTTGAAAAATGCCAAGGTTCGTGTAATAGAGACTCTGAAAAATGTGTTCCATTCAAATTGATTGGTTGTGATCAAAATTGTCATGTGCATATAATGGCAGTCAGGTTTTCAACATTCAGCAGAGAAATTGTTTATCTTTGTGTAATTACTTTATCATTTTAATAATAAAGTATTTGCACTTACGGTTGATTTATGAGTGAAGTTCTCATCTCTTAGAGCTAGAAAAACGTGGTGTTAAATGCAGAAAAATAAATAATTTAATTGATTTTAAAAGAGAATGCAATTTTTCAATGCCGTGGAAAAAATGAATAAAAATTTAATGATCGTGCAATATTCGATGTTTGAGACTGTATCCAATCTTTGCTGTTTTCGTGTTTGGAGCAATCTGTATAGATGCTTACTCTCAGTGTCAAATAAATAGAAAAAATGACGTAAAAGTGCAGAGTTTCGAGAAGTTTTGTAGAAGAGTTATGAATTTATTATCGATTATGTGAACCACTCTGATATTATAAATGTCTGCCAACAGTCTGGACGCAACTTTATTATTTTTTTGGGTAGAAGTCCGAAACGTGTTTAATACTGAGATGCGGTGTAGGTTACTATGCGACTGACAATCTAAAAAATAACGTTCCAAATAGCCTCCTGGTTATTCTTTAGGTTATCAGTCGCATAGTAACCTACACCGCATCTCAGTATTAAACACGCTTCGGACTTCTACCCAAAAAATAATAAAGTTGGCAGAATTTTTTTTTATTTATTTACGTATTTTTTCCAATAGAAGTAAAAGCGAATTTGATCTCATTAAACGTAAAAGACTTTCGGAATTCGTGAAAACTTGCAAAATACCTTACACCCCCAGGTGGTTTAATATCGAAGAAATCGGGCTTTCCTCTTCATATTTAAAGCCTTTACGAGTGAAAGTGAATTTGATATTCGATATATCGTCTAATGAGACTTAAGAAATATATCGGAATTCGTGAAAATTTACACAACCACATTACACCCCCTTAGGGGTTGGATATCGAAAAAGTTGAAAAAATGTTTCTAGGTGCTTATATAAAGAGCCCAAAGATGTAAAATTAATTTGATAACTCGACATGTATATCTTTTAGACATGTCGAGTTATCAAATTAATTTTACATCTTTCATGAAAATGTTGAAAAAAACCCTTTTCAGGAACATTTTTCTTACTCCAGCTCTGTACATCAATAAAATTTTGAAATTTTTTTTTTTAAGTTCCCCTGTAGTACTTCTACATATACATACTAAGTTTCAACTTTATAGCATACGCTGTTTCTGAGATATGGAAAACCACCTCTACTCCCGTACCTTGCTACCTCTATCAAAAATTTATCAGACCTATTTAAATGTGTTGAACACAGATGCGATTTCGACGTCGAACTGTGCTCCAGAATTCGTAAGAAACACTGTAATGTAAATATTGTGTGAATACATAATTTCGTATTTATCACCATTTTAAAAATATTTGAAAAAATATTAGGTGCGAATTAATGGTAAAATTATACTTGAAAAATAATTTTTAATTTTCATAATTCTATGGAATCATAAATCTTTCGTGAATTATCCTGCAAGTAAGTTATCAGGCAAAAATAAAATCTAGCTAATAATAATGTATATTTGTTTCTGATACGTGCGTGCAGGAGAGAGTAAGCTGAGTCTAACAGGAGAACAAAAAAACAAAATGCACATCAATATTTAATAATGTTGGCACCTCATAATTATCTTCAAGCGGTTCAACTTCATGTTACGAGTTAGATGTCCACCGAGATTTCAAGTAAAACACAGTTCGATTTCATTTACTTCTTGATCGCTCTTATCGATGAAAATCACTTTAAAAATACATTTTCGTGTAGAATGGGTCGTCGTTTCACTCCCGCAGTAAAAAAACATATTCCCCAGCTCTGCGGCGCTTATATATTGCAAGTGTTGAGTCGAGAGATTTCCAACATATTCGGTTGTTTGTGCGGAACGCGCAAGAAGTAACTATTACATGCGAGAAATGTCTAGAACAAGCGAGAAGTATATAGAGCTTTCTACGATATTGCAAGGTTGTTGTTTTTCTCTGGAAACTTTAATACTTTGCATGATCGAGTATAATAACATTAATTCTTGCAATACGTGTCTGCAACCCACCAATCCATCAAAAATAATAATTAATAAATTATGAAAAAATGGAAGTCTACGACAGTCATAAATAGGAGTGTGTTTTTGCGACTTTATCTAGAGCAGAGTGGGAGCTTTGAGCTTTGAATTTTTCATGAGCCAGAATCGCTGCACCACTGGTTTTGGTGGTATAGTTACTCTTCTCGCTTTGCGCTTTGTTGTTTTCGGATTTTGCTAACCTGCTTTGTACTGGAAAGGGAGCAAAAAAACACGTTTAATATTGATAATATATTGTCTCTTGTATGTTATATTTCTATAGGTGTCCATAACTTGAAAGAAAGTGGTGCATTTGTAGAAAGTCTACAAATGATGAACCGATTCTAAATGAATTTTAGTTTGCAAATATCAGATAGATATCGTATGAACTATTATTTTTCATTAGAGAGAACCGAGAACCGACAATTTAATGTCAAGAGGATATGTGATAAATACATTGTATTTGAGCCGGTAACACCAGCAGATTTAACCTAAGAGACGACTGAAATTCAGTTTTCAAATTGTTATATTTTTTTCTCGAAAAATCGGGTCTATTGTAAAGTAGCAAAATACCATAATTTGCGTTGGCCGAATAGCCCAAAAAGCTGTAAGAAGCTTCTTAAAATTTGTACCCGCGAATTGAATATTTAAATAGCCCAAATCGCAGGAAATAGCCCAATCTGGCAGCCTTAATAATGACTCTATATAGTCGACAATTTTTAGCTTTCTATGCTTTTCGGTTTTCGAGAAATGAAAACACCTTTCGCCGGCACCTCCAACATTCTTTTTCCTGATAGAAGTCTACTGGGCCTAACTCCTGTAAAAGTTCTAAGATCATATCTGGTTCTTGAGATATAAAAATTAAATTTTTTTGAAAAATGGTTATCCCCCCCCCCCCCTCCACTTCCCCTCTCAAATTTTTTACATTCAGTAGACTCCACTTGTGATCTTATATACAGAAACCAAATTTTATCTTCCTGGTACAATTGGTTCGGAAGATATTGTAATCTGAAGTTTTTTACCTACCCCCCCCACCCTTACACCCCACTTCCCCTCTTAAAAATGTTAGCCCTTGTCTAATATCCTAGTATCCCTTAAGATAACTAGAAGGTTTCACTTGACTTCTGAGATGAACGGTTCAGGAGATATGGATTTTAGATTGCTTCAATCCCAGCTTTCGAACGTTTCGGACACATTGTTTTTCGCCCCACTACCACACCCCTCAACCCTTATCACCATTTTTTTGCAAATGGGTCCACTATAATAGTACTACATAAGTTCCAAGTTTCAGCCTCCTACCATAAGCAGTTCCTGAGATCTAGAAACCAAAATTTTTCGTCTAAAAGGTTCCCCCTCCTCCACTCTCATACCCCACCCCTCCAAAAGGTTATAAATCGTAGGGGTTCACCCAATCTACTCACCATAAAAATTTCAACTTAATATCTGAAGGGGTTTAAGAGATATGCGCCTTCAAACGGTTTCACGTACGGCGTCTACGGCGGACAGACAGTAATATATTTTTTTGCTTTTTGGGGGTTTACTAGTCATAAAACGTGAAAATACAAAATTTCAGGGTAGTAAATTTTTTTTAAATTTCAGTTCGATCACCATACTTTATTATTAAAAAATAATAAAGTAAAATTACTTAATTTTTGGTGAAACTTTATTTTACCACATGCTACAGTATAACTCAAACTTAAATAGCTTTTAAAAATTTAATAAAAACGATGCTAGCCTCTTCCAGAATATGGCTGATATATTTATTTTAAAATAAGGTAAGTATTTTTTTTTTCACAAGCATTGCTCTAAATCTACTGTGATTTATGAATATATTTTTGTATTATAGTAAAGGAGTATTCAATAGGTACATAACAATTTTGTATTTTAATACAATCGCATCCCTAAACTTTTTTGCTGGTCAGTCAATGTCAAGGTTTACATTTTTATCATGGTGAAGTTCACAAACGAGCACAACGTTATTAAATTATCTCAATTATCCTGTGTTTTGTTTTTAATACAAAATTGTTATGTCCCTATTGAAGGGTGGTTATGTCCCTATTGAAGGATTGTTATGTCCCTATTGAAGGGTTATTCGGTGTATCAATATATCTCCGGAACCCTGCCATTATGATTTTAATTTTTATATAAGTTTATTCAATTGACTCTGAATCATCCTGCATAAAACACCAAGTATAAACTGTTGCATCTAGATACATTTGTAAATTTAGCAGTAAATTCACACAGTAACATAGTAAAATATATTTTTCATGAATTCTTTAATATATGCTAAAATATCAAACTAGTTTTTATTTCCACACACCTTATAAAAGCGCATAAAAACGGAATATCTGGATTTTTTGGATATTCAACCAGTCAGAGTATGAGAAAGGATTTAATATGTTCTCACGAATACCGGCAAATATCTTAGGTCGGATGAGATATCAACTGGTTTTTACTTCTATGAACTGTTTAATAAAAAAATATCTAATTTTGTTTTTTTTTTATAAAACCAGAAAGGGGTGAAAAGGTTGTGAATATGTTAAGGCGAATTCTTTCATTTCTTTTAGGCCCTATTAGGTATGAATTTTTCTTCAAATAAATTTCTCAATATTCAACCCCAAAGTGAGTTGAAAAAGGTTTAATATGTTTTCAGGAATAATTTTTGAGATTTTTCCATATTCAACCACTAATAAGCTACAATGCTATTGATTATGTCTGCAAGAATTCCGCCAAATCCTTAAGGCACGAAGAAATATCGATCTTAAGCTTAATATTTCTGAATTTTATTTGCATTCAACCCCCAAGAGAACGAGAAAGGTTGAATATGATTTAACCAACTCCGCTATATATCTTATGATAATTATGATTTGATTTTTACTTATACTGTTTATTTCTAGAACTTTTTTGTTTAAAAAAATGTCAAGAAAAAAAGACATTTTGGTAGCCGCGCAACAAATAATGTCACATAATATCTGAAAATGAGTCCTGAACTTTGACCAAAGAGCTAATAATGTTCGCCCCGAGAATTCACAGATTTTTTTATTACATCCGCCTATTAAATATTTCCCAAGTCAAGTTTTTGTTGTAATTAATTTTCCTTTTTAAAAATCATTTTATGAACCACACCGAAATTGGGAACTATTTTCAAAAATTGAAAATAATTTAATAATGTATACGAATTCCATGGTACATACTGAACTTAAATTGTATAAAATACATTTGGATTTTAAAAAACTTGTTATATAAAAAAATTAAGTTATAGACTTACTTTTATTTTTAAAAACTTTTAATCTCGGAGCTTAGAAATAGGACTTAACGATAATAAGATAAAAACTATTACAAAGACGGTGGAATTTGAAAATCCGACATTAAAATTGGCTCGATCCAATCTAAATATGATGAAACCTTCGTATAAACTCCGGGTGCTCGTCCAGCACAGTATTGACCAAATGAGGTAATACCAGCGATTACAGGTCTGGTTCTAAAACCGGATGTGTTATAAAACTGCAACGGGCCTCCGGAGTCACCCTGTACAATTTTCGATTTTTAATAATTATTTGAATCTTGATATTAGGAATGAACCTGACCTGACAAGTGTCTTTAATATGTTGCGGATCTTGAGCACAAAATTGACCTGTTATTATACCGGACGGTATATTTGGGGCGGTTGGGATATTTGCCGAACAATCTTCATGGGAGAGAACCGTCAAACTTCCCTGAAATAGTTCGTTAGACTGCGGCCCACTAAATTGGGTTGTCCCGTATCCCATACCGATCAATTGTTGAACCGGAATTTCTGAAGAAGTCCATAAACAAGCTGGTTTAACAGTATGCGAGTAACTAAAAGTTAAATAACGAATTTCATAAAACAATTATTAGTCAATACACAGGCGAAATTAAATTGACGTTACGAATGATCTGGTGATATTTTCAGTAGTGCGATATCGTGATAGGCTTCGGTACTTTTATACTGAGGGTGTACAAAAATATTTGTAATCTTGAAATCCACGGGGTATGTATTATTTTCGGTAACAAGTAGGTTCAAATCTCCGGTTCGCACAACTTCGGGTTGAACACTGAAAAGTTATTTACTAATTAGATTTTTGTCCAAAAGAAATGTTTGAAATAAATAATCTGCGATCCAATTTTTTTCCAGACAATTAAAAGGAGCACTTCCGCTGCTCTGTTTCCTTATCGGAAGTTAAGATATTTGTAACAAAAATTCAAATTTTTAAAATGGGAAAACAGATTATCTGAAATCTGTTGATCAATTTTTGTGATCGATAACAAACCCATTTAAATTAGTACAATGAGCGGCTGTAATTATAAATTTCACTGTAATCACAGTTCCCCCGCAGCGCCAATCCACTTCATCATCAAAATTTTTCCAGCCAATAGCAGCCTACGATATAATAAAGAAAAGAAAATGGTAAGAAACTTTTAAGTTTGAATTGCAAAATTAACACCATGTTCTATGAATGAAGTATTTTTTTGTCCTGAATACTATTTTATAACAACAAAAAAAATTTATATTTGTTCTTTATATATTTTAAAATAAAGCTTGTATGGGACTATGCAAAGCTGTCAAATATTTGTCTAAAAATAATTTACTGAAACTTCCGTAAAATTTTCAGGTACCACTGGTCTTGTGTTGTTCAAATAAAATAATATAGCAATTGAAAATTTTACGATTATAGTATCTGACTACATTTGCCTGCGAAAATAGTCAAATATTTGACATAGTGGCATACTATCCAATACAGGCTTAAGAAAACATTCTATTAGAATTATATAATATTTACCATATGTGGATGTTGTTGGGCTAACGACCGTACTCCTCCCACGAAAAATGAAACATCTCTTTTATTGCTCGGATAATAATGCTCACAAACTATGAACAACATTTTTATTTATTTATTATTATTCTTAATTTTTTTTTTATTTAAAAATTTCCAAAATTATGAAACAAGATATTTTAATTAACCCACTTTGATCGACCGGTCGAAGATTTTTTAAATACTCGGAAAATTTTTCTTCCAGAAGATTCTCAGAATTATCGATAGTTGCACAACAATAAACCGGTTGATTTTTTGAGAATGCGCATAAATCACTTTTTAAAAATGTTGATGAATCCTCCGGACAATCGATAATCAGGCGGCAAACACCACTAACACCTTCACTGGTCTGACACTCCGAACCTTCGAATTTTTCGTTGTTATCGGGACGGAAGATAAAATCGACATTTTGGCAATTGATAAAATAATTAAGACTGCCAAAAGATAAAATTAAGAACCCGATCGAACTTGATAGGTGCATTTTTGTTCAAAATGTTAACTAAGACTGATGTCACTAAATAGAATGATTTGATCATATGCACATTCTTAAAAGGCCGATTAAACTGGTTTGTTTTCGATGGGGACTTTGAGACTGAACACAAATTAACATATGATTAACGAAATTAACATATCACAGTAAACACATAGGGCAACTATATTTATTCTTTTAATTTTGTGAATATTTCTACAAGATTATTTAAGTAAGTTAAGACATGAATGGAACGACGTATAGTTTCACGTGCTAAGTTTCCAATAACAAAACTTAAATACTTGGAATATGTAATAAATGAATTTAAAGATACATTAATCATTTTTAGGGTCATTAACATTATAATTAATTAATTATAACTAAATCAATGGATAGAATAATTGGTTCTGGTTAATTTAGAACCTGTATGATAAAAGTTATAACCTTTGCAAAGTAAGGTCAAGCACCTGAATTTAGTTAGGTCATCGTAGGAATAAAAATATTTGTATAAATCAGTCAAGTTTATTTATGAATTTCATCTACAAATAGATTTTTTGTACCATGGTAATTTTGAATGAGTAAATCTTACAAGTAGCACTGGACAGAACTGTCATTCTTTTGGAATATATAAAAGGCGACAAGACCTGGACAATTCGCTTTATTTAATTTTGTCTTTTTATTTTTTTTAATATTAAAGTGTTGTGATCGACAAAGTTTAAAAAAAATTTGCTAGGCTCCAAATTTTGTATTTCCACGCGTCAATGTTAGACCGCAAACGTATACGCCATACGCAAACAAATACGTTTGAGGGCTCGCAGCGCACATACAGTTTGAGTTAAGTTTCAAATTTTTTAGTAGATGGGGTATACTCCTTTACATTGTCATATTTAGGGGTGAGCGACCAGCAAGAAAGAGTTACTTAAGGTAGAAAGTAACAGTCAACACGGTATGGAGGTAAGGGTTTTTTTCCTTCTCGTGAACGGCTTATGCTAGAAAATTGAAACATGATTTCAAAGGTGGGAAAAAACTGTTATGTGCAAATGATGTGGTCCGTATATTTTCACGAATTTCCTGCTATCGGTTAGTTCTTCTGAGATATCAAGTTAATTTTCCTTCCGCAATCGTCTCAGATCCTAGAAACAGTTTTCAGAATTTTTTTATATTTTAGCACTAAGGGGTGTACGGCGTTGGATACGTTTTATTCCGCAATATTTATCAGATCTGATGAGATATAAAATTTCTTTTTACTTAAACGAGCTTCTTATATAATCGATTCAAAACTATAATAATTTCAAAAATTTTTCGTATTCAATGCGTAAGGTTTTGAGTACGTTTTCCCGAATGTTGCCATATCTTTTAGGTTTGATTAGATATTGACTAGGTTTTAACTTCCACGGGCTTTTTATTTATTTCAATTTTAAATTTTTTTTAAAATAACTTCCTTGTCTCGAAACAACCACAACTATATTTCGAATTTGACCTAGTCCTGGACTATGACTCGAACTTTATTTTTTGTCCCGAAAGAATTAAAATAGCCCGGGCCCAGACTATTAAAATTATTATTAAAAGTGAAATTATACACAATTAACGCAGGAATTGTTCGCGAATTACCAAAAAATGCAAATTCAAATTCAAAGATTTTTTTCAAAACGGAGGAAATCTGCCAACTATCTGGGTACAACTTCATAATTTTTTGGGATAAGTTTTTGTGCTTCCGCTGTTATTAAGAGTACAGTATTCAATATACAAGTCATATAAGTTAGTATTATTTATGTCATTTTGATTTCAATCCTCCTTCCCCAAATTTTAATTAAATAGAGAGCTTTACGAGGTGAAGTAAAAGATGCTCACATTTTTCACTTATCTTTCGTCATTTTATCGAAGTCACGTAGGTTTTAAACGTTTTAGGCTTCCTAAATCGGCCGACCTAAATTTGTTATTTTATCATTCTTGGTTCTGCTAATAAAAAATGTTATAAAATGCTTTACTAGTATAAGTTGATACACCCAGAAATTTTTTTAGTAATGTTTTCACTATTTTGATAGTTGATGCCTGAAAATATGAAAATAACTACAAATCGATTTTAAATTCATAAAATATCTAACTTCTACTATAAAACAAGTTAAAGTTTTTAAGCAATTGTTTCACCATTTTATATCATTTTAAAATTATATTATAAAATTGTTTGAAATCAATCATAAAATATTATAGTTAATTGTTCACTACTTTAGAGTTAAGTTTAACTACTAAGTTGTGTGTTTGGCTACACATCAGTAATTTTCAAAGAATTTGTACTACTTTTCGTAGTAAAAACATCAACGCTCGGTTGTTTTTGCATTTACGTGAATGCGTTAGACGCGCGTGTACGTAGACTAAGATTCAGCTTTTTATTAAAATTACTTTAATTAATCCTTACGAGTATATGTGAAGTAACAAACGAGATCTAGTCTTCTGGAATGAGTGACTTCCTGGGAAAACGGTCTTGTACAACAGATTTATTGGTAAGCAAGTGAATATCTTTTTTCGAATTATAAATATACAATTTCACTTGTTGATTTTTTTAAGAATTCGATTTGAACCTTTCCTGTTTAAAATTTCTTGATTTGTCATATATTCGCGAAATTGTAGGAAATTCGGATAATTCGTTCGGATCTTATGTAAAATTAAAAGGAAATTTACAATTGTGGATAAAATCTAACGTATACTTTCTGCCAAGTAATGTGTAATTAAAATAATAATTTTAATGTTCGAATGTAATTTAGGGAAGAATGAAGTACTTTATCTGAACCTTTCAATTTCCTCTTGGTTACAAGACATCGGAGTCTGCCAAATTCTTCAAGAGAAACTACTCTAGATGGGAAAAAAATGTGGTAACTCTTTTATTATATACATTGTAATTTATTTATTTATTTATTATTACGTCTAATTAGACGGTCGAAGAAATTTGAAAATGGAAAACTGGAAAACGAATTAAACGATTATTATTCAGCAAATGGAAAATTTAATCATGAAAACAGAACAGTACCAATTAATCTGATATTTCACATACAGGAAATTGGAAAGATAGTGGACGAAATCAATATTAAATTTCCTAACGAAAATAAAGTAAACATCTGATGAGATATGAAATTCCTTTTTATTTGGAGAAGCTTTTTAAATAATCGTCTGAAAACAAACATCAGTATTTTTTGATAGTCAATCCGTAAGGGGTTGTAAAGGGATTGAATTCGTTTTCACAAATTTTGCCATATCTTTTAGGTTTGATTAGATATTGAATAGGTTCTTACTTTCACGGGCTTTTCATTTTTTTTTAATTAAAAATTTTTCAAAATAACCTCCTTGTCTCGTAACAACCATAATATTCGACTTTGACCTTGTCCTGAACAATGACTCAAAGTTGAAATTGATATTTCAAGGGGTTTATTGCACCTGTCTTTCAAAATATAAAAATTGCGCACAGACTATTCAAATTGTGATTCAAAGTGAAATTATAAACAATGATGTAGAAATTGCTCGCAAAATTACCACAAATTGGAAATTAATTTATCAACGATCCAAGTACAACTTCATAATTTTTTGGGCAAAGTTTTGGTGCTACCGTGGTTATTAAGAGTATGCAATATGGAATTACATAAAATTCGTTTTTATTTATGTTATTCTAATTTCAATACTCCTTCCCCAAAATTTTAATTATACAGGGAGCTTTGCGAGGAGAATTACAAAATGCTAACATTTTTCACTGATCTTTCGTCGTATTATCGCAAAAATTTTGGTGAAGAAAAAATTTCATTTTGTGAAAATAATTAGAGCGTATTAGTCCCAATTCAACAATGATGAGGAAAAATCGAACGAAAGTGAGTGTTTGGACCTTACTATATATACCCTTCATTCCCTTTCGACAATATTAGGTAAATCATTTTCGAATCGTAATGTAGAATTATAGGCGAATCGCTTCTGGAGTGTTCATCCGCCATCGAGAAATACTATCAAATTGTTTTCGAATAAAAATGCTTACTATCATCGTTTCTCTTTCGAATAAATTTCCATGTGAGTGAAATAAAATAATGTCAATAGCTCTATTACCCGCATTCCCTAAAAAAGTATTACTCAAGGGTGTCTACCCAGTCTGCTTGCAGTAAGCAGACTGGGTTTTAACTCAAAGGATTTTTGAAATATCAGAAATATATTATTTGTGATTTTGTTCACTAAAACTGTTTAAGAACGCAATTTTAACCAAAAAATTCATTCCTCGTGTAATTACTAGAATAAAATATTTTATTAATAAATTTCATACCGTATCTATCTGCTGTATAAATTCCATGGTCGTATCTCAAAAAGTTCTTTTCGTGCTTTTCGAGATAATTTTTTATATGTGTATATTCAGGGCTTCATACTGTTCTTAAAAAAATCGTATGTCGTTTTAAAATCTTCTCCAGATTAGCGATAAATAAGTGCTGTCCATCAAATTCATAGGATTACATATTCTCGCTTAATTGAACCCCTTCATAAATAACGAATTTGAAAAAACCAATCGGGGAGATTTCATATTTCCAAAATGCAATCTTAACAGAATTATCAAAATGGAATTTTCAATTTCAGTTCTATACCAATACTAGAAAATCACTTTTAGGAGCCGATTACTTCTGCACCAGTATCTGATCAATTCTGCTTTTCATAATTGTTACTTTACCCTTTATTTCGTCTTAATTTACACTCCAGTTCTGCTCCAGGTCCCATTTTTGGCAACATAACTTGATCGTCCACATCATCCAAATTTAATTTGTTCTGGAATTGATGTGCGACACAAATTGGTAAGGTCTATCAATAGCTGTTCTTCATATATGTTTTGTGTGTTGCACCCAGCTTATTTGTATATTTTTCCTCATTATTTTAACTTTAAAAATACAGTGATCGACAAAAAAAATTTCAAAATTGCGTAGCCTTAGAAATTTGTGTATGGTATATGCCGTAGAGAAAAGCGACTGGTAGTAAAAATTAATTCGATACCTCAGCAGACTAAGATATATGGCGGAATTCGTGAAAACTGGTTCAACTCCTTCACACACCCTTAGCGGCCCAATATGTATGTGCCCTAAAATACATTTTTAAGCGATTACAAAAAAGTCCAACTTACAAATTAAACAGTATTAGATTTTTGCAGACCCAAGAGATATGGCGGAATTCGTGGAAACGCATAGAACGCCTATATCCCTTAGTTCTGCTAACTTCCAAAAATTATATAAATTAATTTCTTAAGTGAGTAATAAAAAAACGATTTCGATATTTGATCGGACCTAAGATGTTGGCGTAATTCGTAAAACACAACCCTTTAACATTCTCTTCAGAGCGGAAATGAAGAAATCTTGAAAGCAATTTCTTGGCATTTATATAAAAACTAGTAGAAGTTAACCGAATTGTTCCTACGTGTGTCCGTGTTCTCACGGGAAGCCACGCCTGCCTACCTACCTACCTATGCGAATTTGATACCTTAACAGGCCTTATGCTGCGTTTACACTCACCCTTGAGGCGCGCCTCGAGGTGCGCCTCTACCCCCAAGAGGCCATTGCAAACCCGTTTTCGTCGGTTTTCGAAAATGTTGAAGAATGTTAGACTCTTGCGACTCCACAAGCCATCTGATTGGTTGATTTTATGGTGCCGGTAGAGGCGCTGAGTGTAAATCCACCATTAGAGAAATAAAGAAATTACTGAAAATATTTTTATCGTGCCCATTAACGTACCCCTGCAACAATTTTATGACGTATATACTTTTTTCAGGCTTAATAACCTAATCGCTACTTTTCGCTAATCAAAAAAATAACTAAAACATACTGCAGTCACGATCGGCTGCAAGCCAATCGTATAATACTCTAGATGAATACTGAACTCCGATTTATATTGTAGTTGGGATAAAGTAGAATTACGTGTGTGCAGGTTGTATGTTGTATGTCCTTTATTAAGGACTGCCATTAAATTGCTACTCAAAACTAAAAGACAATATTCAATGTTTAATTTCATATCTTGAACTGGGTAAGTCACCAAAAAAAAATGTCCTTTTTGAAGGACTTTCACATGAGAGGTGCAGGAAGGACTCACTCGATTTCTTACATATTTGTCCCTTTCCTTGGAACCATTTAAAAATGAACTTGTACAAAATTTGAAATTCGTAGCTATTCGAAAATATTGTTGAACACATGTCTTAAGGACATTTTGTATGGCAGCTACCAGAAAGAGTAAAAGGATGTCGCTGATTAGTAAACTCGAACTTGGTTTTTACTCAAAACTAATTTGTACAAAATTTCCAATTTATAGCTAAAAGATTACTTGAGTTATAGTAAGTTCCATAAATTAAAAGAAGACGTTTTGACAGGATATTTGTATGGCAGCTACACGAAGGGCTAATAGGATTTTCTTCATAATCATACATTAAGCTTCAACTATTTGAAAAATACTATATACAAAATTTCAAAGACGTAGCTTAAACCCTTCTGAAGTTATCAACCAATATTCTTGAACACGTATTTTAAGGACATTTTGTATGGCAGCTATCAGAAGGAGTAAAAGGATTTCGCTGACAAGTAAACTCAAGCTTTGTTTTTACTCGAAACTAATTTGCAAAAAATTCCGAATTCGTAGCTAAAAGATTACTTGAGTTATAGTGAGTTTCGTAAATTAAGTGAATACATTTTGACAGGATATTTGTATGGCAGCTACACGAAGGACTAATAGGATTTTCTTCATAATCATATATTTAGCTCCAACTGTTGGAAAAATAACACATTCAAAATTTCAATGCCGTAGCTTAAGCCCTTCTGAAGTTATCTACCAATATTCTTGAACACGTGTTTTAAGGATATTTTGTATGGCAGCTACCCGAAGGAGTAAAAGGATTTCGCTGACTAGTAAACCCGAACTTTGTTTTCACTCAAAACTAATTTGTACAAAATTCCGAATTCGTAGCTAAAAGAGTACTTGAGTTATAGTGAGTTTCGTAAATTAAGTGAATACATTTTGACAGGATATTTGTATGGCAGCTACACCAAGGACTAACAGGATTTTCTTCATAATCATATATTCAACTCTAACTATTGGAAAAATAAAACATACAAAATTTCAATGTCGTAGCTTAAACCCTTCTGAAGTTAAAGACCAATATTCTTGAACACGTGTTTTAAGGACATTTTGTATGGCAGCTACCCGAAGGAGTAGGGCGATTTTACCCGTTAACGAACTTAGCCTTACAAATTCAACCAAACATCCAGATTCAAAATTTCAAGATCCTAGGTGAAGGCGTTCTTGAGTTATCGTGTTCACGGACAGACGGACGGACGGACGGACGGACGGACGGACGGACGGACGGACGGACGGACGGACGGACGGACGGACGGACGGACGGACGGACGGACGGACGTCAGGCGGATTTGAGGTTTTTGGCCACAAATAAACAAAAAATAATATATAACTTTTTTTCGTCCGAGGCTTGGTTCTATGCGTTACAAACTTTTGGGCTGGATTAAACTTATAATACTCTATATGATTTCATCTAGAGTATAAAAATTGGAAATTTAAAATTTCAGAATATAAATTTTGTTTACATTCGATCGCAATACTGTATGATTGAAATAATAAAGTAAAAGAAAAAAATTTACACAAAATAGTAATGAATAGTATTTTACTCGGAAATCTAGTATTTTCAGTTTAAAAATAGACTATGAGTACATTCACCAAACCATTCATTTTCAAAAAATATAAACCAGTTTAAAGGGAATTCCATCACCAAATAAATAATTAGGCATTTTCACGTAGTCATATTTCCCAGCTGGCCGGTTTGTCAGGTGAAGATTTAAAATTTTTTTTTATAACTCCAAGACAAAAACATTAAGATTTTTTTTAATCGCTAGAACCTTTACAGTATGTGTCTTTCATCACAGCACGCATTCGACTTAATCGCTTAATGAAAAATTAGCGAAATGTGTATGTATGAATAAAGTCGCTACCGAAAACTGATTCATTGCCATTTTGTTGTCAGGTACAACATAGTGAAGGTGTATATGGACAATAAGAAAAGATTCACAAATTCAGTTGTCTTCTAGTCTCGATCAAGTTAAGTTAAACGAAAAATTTCTGTTCTTTAATATTCGTTATTAAAATGAAAAATATTTCGAAGTTAATTTGTTTGATTTTGGCAATAAGTGCGATCCGCGTTGGTACGAAGACATCCTTAAAATTTCATAAATTCATCGCAATTACACGTTTGTAATAATTTCAGTTAGTGGTCAGATCTCAAATCCAGACCAAAAATTTGGCAGCAATTCGAATTCTGTGGCAGACAATTTTGGCAATACTGGAACGTGTCAAAGAATCTCAGAATGTCAACGATTTGGTCCGATAATTTGTTGTCCACCGACACGTTCACGTCCTCCACAAGGTGAAGGTACAATGGGTGAACAGATTGGAGTTAATGGACAAAATGAACAAAATGAAAATGTTCAGAATCAATCAGTTAGTCAGAGAAGTAAATTTATTTAAATAGTGCGAGTTAAAAGAAATTTATTCATTGAAAATTTCTTTCAGAATGTCTGGAAAATTATCCTCCACTACCAATCGTAAAGAAGGAAGATACCCTCTTTAATATCACTGGAGGAGAACCATTTCCATACATGGTATTTCAATTCTATTTATCAGTTTGAATATGGTATATCGTTTCTTTCACTGTAATTTCACGGAAACTTTAAGAGCCGTAACTATAAGTTAACAATATGTTTAAAAAATTTTTAATATTTATGTTATGGTATAGAGAAAAGATGTACTAGTAAAGAAATTTAGATAAAAAAGAAATAACATATCCATTGGCATACAGAGGGTGTGGAAGGGGCAAGCAAAATTATCAATTTAAATGCGGTGTATATTTTCACGAATTTCGTCATATCTCTTAGGTCTTCTGGAGTTTTCTCAGATATATGCGTAGTATAAAATATTTTCAGAAGTTTTTGAATTGAATCCCTAACAGCATGAGATATCGAATTGACTTGTACTCTCTCGGGATTTCTATAAATTTTCCTAAAAACCAGTTTCAGAATTTTTGGATATTCAACCCCCAATTGGGGCGTTTCATTTAATCGCCCAAAACCCAATTTGTTGAGTTATGGTTGGTGATTTGTCAAAATTCAACCCCCAGCTGGACGTAATGCGATTATGTACATTCTCGCGAATTTCGTCATATATCATAGGTCTGATGGGGTAGCAAATTAATTTATACTTCTACAGTTCTTTTTTTTTTTAAAAAAATCGCCTGTAACGTGATTTCACGATTTTTTATATTTAACCCCAAAGGGAGTGTAAGGCAGTTTCACATGTTTTCATTTCGATATTTTTACTTTTATAGACAGTTTCTTCATTTCAATGTTTGTACTATAAGAAACCACTCATGAATGTTGAAAGTTAGTTGTTCAAGAATAGTGACAAAGTTAACTTTCGATATAACTATAGTACAACCCAATTACGTAATTCATGGGTTAAATATAGCACTGGCGTAAGCATTCTATCGCACCCCCACTGTAACCGCTTTTCGAACTTTGACCCAAAAAATAATACAGCAAATGGGTAGTTTACTGTTTCAGTGATGAAAATTAAATTGTATTCGATGATTTTGATAATTCTCAACATAAATTTTCCACTTAAAGCGTTTTTTTTTATTAGCTCCGACTGAAGTACTTGGAACTTCTTGTATAAATAATGTTAGTGTACCAGCAAAATTTTAATCTGATTACTACAAACTCGGACAAATCTCGTTTTTCGTAGTTCAAAGTTAGATTTTCTGTGGTGGTGAGCAAATGGTTACCTACTTCATTGCTTCCAGCTGGAGAAGAATAGTGAGAACTCCAGTTCGGTTCGAAACCTACTCAATTATGATTACAACTTTTAAAATTAACTATTTCAGATACAATTCTATTCTTTAAAAATATATCATCTTATTATTAAAATTTAAATAAGAAATTTAATATTATTTTCAGGCGGCCATTGGTTTTGAAAATAAAGATGGAGGATACGACTTTAGTTGTGGCGGTTTCTTAGTCGATAAAAAATTTGTAGTAACAGTAGCACATTGTGAAACCCCGGCAGGGTAAATTTTCTGAATTTTTTTCTTTTTATTATAATGTCTAAAACTATAATAAATAAAAAACTATAATTAAAAAAAACTTTTCACATTTCAGTGTACGGCCGTCCATAGTTCGATTAGGAGGTAAAAGTTTGGATACGCCCGGAGCAGATTTTAACATCAAAATTGCTAGGATTATCAAGCATCCTAAATTTAAGAGAAGTCAAATATACAACGACATTGCTGTATTCCAATTGGAGAGTGAAGTACCGTAAGTAATACGTTTATCAATTTTATTTATCGAACTTTATGTACTTGCGCATTTAGTCATCATTTTATTTCCAATCTTGCCCAGTGGAGTCGTAATCCTTTATCTTAATTAAAATTACTGTTATTGACAATATTGTATAATTCATCATCAATGGCGCTACATTCGAAATTGGGGCCTGGCATCCTGCAGGTTTCTGGACAGTGGTCTTTGTTCCTGTGAAGCGTTGTCGGCGCCTCGCCCAACCCCCGACTTGGAGGGCCAGTCTTACTTGCCTTACACCCCGGTTGGGAAAGGGAGAGAGTTTTCAGCTATCTATGATATGTTGGACTTCTCCCAGGTATGCTGCGAGTCCAACTATGTCATACCCATTCTGGCCATTCAGGTTAACTCCATGCTCTCTCCTTTGTTCTCAATCGGGCTTGAAACCTGCTATAGCGGAGTTTATATTGTATAATTACTTTATTATTTTTTATTAATAACTAGCCGCGTACCGCGGCTACGCTCGCTTTGCTCATGTTGTTCCATCGCTCCTGTTATTCCCGTTGCTCCCGTTTCTCCCGTTGATCCATTGCTCCTGTTGCTCCCATTTCTCCCGTTGATCCGTTGCTCCTGTTTCTCACGATGCTCCTGTTACTCCTGTTGCTACCATTTCTCCCGTTACTCTCATTTCTCCCGTTGCTCCGTTGCTCGCATTACTCCATCCTCTATCCACTATCCTCCATCCCCAATCCACCATCCTCCATCCTACATCCTCTATCCACCATCCTCTATCCACCATCATCCATCCACCATCCTCCATCCTCTATCCACCATTCACCATCCTCCATCTACCACCGCCCATCCTCTATCCTCCATCCTCTATCCACCATCCTCCATCTACCATCCCCCATTCTCTATCCTCCATCTTCCATCCACCATCCACCATTCTTCACCCACCATCCACCATCCTCCATCTTCCAACCTCTATCCACTATCCATAGTCCTTTACCATTTAGTAATAGAAACGCATAACTAATACACCGAAAACGAACAAACTGCCGCTAAATCATATGAAAAACACTTAAATGTTGAAATAACTCGCGTACCACCAATTGTTAAATGATTTTGTTAACGCAGAAACAATCTCGGACGTGTCCTCAATAAATCAACATCCTCCATCCTCTATCCACCATCCTCCATCCTCCATCCACCATCCACCATCCTCTATCCACCATCCTCCATCTTCTATCCTCCATACTCTATCCACCATCCTTCACCCACCATCTCCCATCCTCCATCCACCATCCGCTATGCACCATCCTCCATCTACCATCCCCCAAACTCCATCATCCATCCTCCATCCTCTATCCACCATCCTCCATCTTCCATCCTCCATATTCCATCTTCCATCCACTATCCTCTTATACCATTTAGTAATAGAAATAGGCATAACTAATACACCAAAAACGAACTGCCGCTAAATCATATGAAAAACACTCAAATGTTGAAATAACTCGCGAACCACCAACTGTTAAATAATTTTGTTAACGCAGAAACCATCGAGGGCGTACCCTCAACAAATCACCAAAGTTTCATCGTAATTGGATGAGTGGTTTAGGAGCCTATACAGGACAAACAGACAAACAGACAGACAAACATTCATTTTTATATATAGAGATAATATGATTGGCCGGAAATTTCAAAACAATTTGCTACCCTTAAGTTTTCTATTTTCACGTTTCATGGCTAGTAGAAAAAAAAATTACGAAAGGAAGAAAGTTTATACGACGTGTTTGCCGTCCGCCGTACGAAAACGATTTTGACGGCCTGGAATTTCAAAATAATTTCATTCAATCATCATTCATTCAATTATTCTACTCCTTCGGGTAGCAACTGCACAAAAGTCCGTAAAACACCTGGTCGCGAATATAACTACTAACTAAAATTTTGCAGGTAAATTTAAAAATTTCGAGTTTACCGAAAGGTAAACATGTACACTCCCTATCCTTTTTAATACCCAGTTTAAATATAAATCGGTGTACAGTATTTCATTTAGAGACTATCGTGGCTGCCGTAAGTTTCAGTACGAGTTAGTAAATCTTAACCATTTCGAAGTTATAACAAGAAATAAAATAATTAATACTAGAAGTGTTCAATAAATTTAACGTAACAATTATATTTTCTAGAAATCGTCCAGTCTGCCTATGGCCAAGTGACAAAATTAATTTTCAAGAAGGAACTGTACTCGGATATGGGCGTACAGGACTCGGTAACTTTTCTTTGAATATTTAATATATTAATATATTGATTTATTTTCTGAAAATTTATTTCATAAACACTTAGATGGTGAAGCATCAAGTAAACTGAAGAAAGTAAAGTTAAGTATTTTCTCAAATGAAGAATGTAGCCGATATTATGAGCGCGATGTGGACATTGGTCAAACTCAACTTTGTGCTGGCGACCGAAAGGGAGTTAAGGATACATGCCAGGTGAGAATCTTAGTTGCGACACTGTTTAATTTACAAAGCGAGTTAGTTGTTTGATACGACTAATAGGTACACTTTATTTTTATAATACATATGTGTGTGTATGCCACGCTATCAATTATTTTACTGCAAAAATTTGACAAAAATTTCAGTTCAATTTTTCAAATAACGCATGACTTGTATAAAGCTTCTTTTGGTAAATATTTGACAATTTTTGCTGATAAATGCAGACAAATAATGCAATCGTTAAATGTTTGTTCACCAAATTATTTTATTTGCGCTATACAAGGACAATTTTGACTGACAAATTTACTTTATTTTTTAAACAAAATTATTTAACGGCATAACATACATCTAATACAAGCTTCCGGTAAATAAAACAATTTGAACAAAAAATATTTGACGATTCCTTTATCTGAAAAAAAAATTTGGCAGCCAAAATAGTCAAGTATTTCACTAAGTGGCGTAAAGTAGATGTAATAAGCACAAGCTTCAGTTTAACAACATTTACATTTGAGAGTACTATCCTACTTCATGGATGTATGAAAATGAAATGAATTAAAATCAAAAGAAATTTTGGATTTTTTTCGAATGTCATCCTATCTTTTATTATTTTCACGTAGGATTTTAATTAGTGTAACTTACAAATTGATAATTGAATTGAATTGCAAAATATTATGTTTTAGTTTCCCAATGTATATTATTAATTTAATTTTTTAATTTTTTCTAATAGGGTGACTCTGGTGGACCTCTTTTGGTGACCTCTCTGGAACAGTTACAAATTATTCCGTATGTTATAGGTATCACTTCCTTTGGTCGAGCATGTGGTTTAGGCGCACTGACCATATTCACAAGAATATCGTCTTTTATTCCATGGATAGAATCAGTTGTATGGCCTAACGAATTTTGAAAAATAACCAATCATTAATCATTCAAAACATTATATGTATATCCAAATTTTTAATAAATATAATTCAATATTTCTCGAGAAGATTTGTGATACTGTTTCATTTTTTAATTTTTTTATATAATATATTTTGATAATTAGCTATAATAATGTAAGAAGATTGAGTCGATCTATTGCAAAGGATAATCTCTTGCTGTTTATATATATTTGAATACGTCTATATTGTATAGATCGAACACTATTCGTACCCCGAATTAATTTTTTTTTTAAATAAGTTATATTAATCTGATTTTATTTTTTAAAAAATGTTAAGACCTTTCTTTTAGAGGTTACATAATTACTAATTACCGCAATATAAAAAAGAAAACAAATAAAAATTATCCAAGTAAATTTTTTTCAGAAATAACGATTTTGTCCTTCATATCTCAAAACGCCATTTTTCATTTATTTTTTTAATTTTTTTTAATTAATTTTTATTATACTGTTTTTCAAAATATATCAAAATCTGAACTTGGATTCTCATTGAAATTGGCCAAAAAATCGACGAACGTCATTGGTTCTCAATTATTTCATAGAAAAATTGAAATTATTTTAATTAATTACTCGTAAGTCATCAAGAGGATTATAATATTATGGTAACAATATGAGCAACTCTTAAAATCATAGAAACACCTGTGGTCTATTCTTGATGTAATGACGCCAATGCAAAATTTTTGTTAAATTTACGCAATGAAATAATTAACTTTTTGGGTGAATGTTTAATAATTATGTTCTACTCGGTTTTTGTCATTGACAGTATCTATAGTACAATCAGTAAAGGAAAATAATAATGGATCGCACTTTGTTTGGAAATTTTTTTATTTAAAGGTACTAAAAAAATGATGACCTACATTTGTGATCTCGAAAACTCAAGCAATTTAAAAAAATGGCGCTTAAAATCGGTTTTTTGCGAACATCTCGTCCTCACGGCACTTTAGAGCAGAAATAGCAAATAATAGAGCAAATGAAGTATAAAATTTTTCTTGAAGTGTATACCACCAGTATCTCCTGAGATTGAAATTTTCACACAACCCTTTAACATTCTCTTCAAAGCGGAATATGGAGAAATTTTGAAAGAAATTTGTTGGCTTTTACATAAAAACGTGTGCAAGTTAACCGAATTTGGCATCTCATTAGGCCTTAGAGAAATAACGAAAATCCTGAAATATTTTTATTTTTACCGATCATAATTTTTTCTCCAGCGCTCTTCGTCAAACCAAATACGGGTTTTTTTCTGAAATTTCGGTGTTTAGTGCAGCTATTAAATTTCAACTATTTAGCATAATTCGTTCCTGAAATAGAAAAACATTAACGTACCCCGGCAAGAGTTTTATATCGTTCATCCTTTTTTTCGGTACGAGAACCTAACCGCAACCTTACGCTAATAAAAAATAGTATGATTTGAAGAATAAAGAAAAAAAAATTGAGACAAAATAAAAGTACTTTATTATTAAAACTAGCAGCGTACCGCGGCTACGCTCGCTACGCTCACGTTTGTTTGGTGATACACTATCGTTACTTCCGTTGCTTCCATTTCTTCCGTTGCTTTTGTTGCTTCCATTTCTTCCGTTGCTTTTGTTGCTTCCATTTCTTCCGTTGCTTACGTTGCTTCCGTTCCTCCCGCTGATCCCGCTGCTCCCATTTCTCACGTTGCTTCCTTATCTCCCGTTGCTCTCATTTCCCCAGTTGCTTCCATTTTTCCCGTTGCTCCTTTGCTCCCGTTACTCCATCCTCTATTCTCTATCCACCATCCACCATCCCCCATCCACCATCCTCCATCCTCCATCCTTCATCCACTATCCTCTATCCGCTATCCAACATCCATCGACCGACTTTACCATTTAGTAATAGGAACGCATAACTAATACACCGAAAACGAACGAACTGCCGCCAAACTATATGAAATACACTCAAATGTAGAAATAACTCGCGTATCACCAATTGTAAAACGATTTTGTTGACGCAGAAACCTTCGCGGGCATACGCTCAACATATCAACAAAGTTTCATCGCAATCGGAAGTCATACGGGACAAACAAACAATTAGAGCTAAAATCGCGAAAAAAAATTGGAAAAATGTTAAAAAAAACAATTGTTTTTGATTTGATCGGTACCAAACTTCACAGGAACCATCGCGGGACTATTCTACATGTTCCTTGAAAATTTGATCAAAATCGGTTGAGCGGTTTAGGAGTTCATAGGGAACATACGCACATACCCACATACATCCTCTTTTATATATACAGATTAGACAATAAAGTAATAAACAGTATTTTACCGGGAAAACTAGTCATTTTAATTTAAAAATGGACTGAATACATTCACCAAAAAATATAAACCAGAAGGGAATTCCAGCACCACATAAATAATTAGTCATTTTCGTACACACACATTTCTCAGCAGCATTTAAGCTTTTTAAGATTTTTTTTCTTATTCCAAGCCATGTATGTAAGTAAATACAGTATGTAAATAATAAAGAAGCTACCAAAAACAACTTGTTATCGCCATTTCGTTGGCAGTTACAAACATAGTGTAGGTTCATATGGAAAATGCGATCATATTCAGTTTGCTTCTAGTTTCGATCAAGTTAAGTAACGAAAAAATTCTGCTCTTTAAGTGGGTTTCATCAAGATGGAAAATATTGCCAAGTTAATTTATTTGATTTTAGCGATAAGTGCGATCCGCGTTGGTACGAAGCACCCTTGAAATTTCATAAATTCATCGCAATTACACGTTGGTAATAATTTCAGTTAGTGGTCAGATCTCAAATCCGGACCAAAAATTTGGCAGCAATTCGAATTCTGTGGCAGACAATTTTGGCAATACTGGAACGTGTCAAAAATTCTCAGAATGTCAAAGATTTGGTCCGATAATTTGTTGTCCACCGACACGTTCACGTCCTCCACAAGGTGAAGGTACAATCGGTGAACAGATTGGAGTTAATGGACAAAATGAAAATATTCAGAATCAATCAGTTAGTCAGAGAAGTAAATTTATTTAAATAGTGCGAGTTAAAAGAAATTTATTTATTGAAAATTTCTTTCAGAATGTCTGCAAAATTACCCTCCACTGCCAATCGTACAGAAGGAAGAAACCATCTTTAATATCACTGGAGGAGCACCATTTCCATACATGGTATTTCAATTCTATTTATCAGTTTGAAAATGGTTTATCGTTTCTTTCACTCTAATTTTACGGAAGCTTTAAGAGCCGTAACTTTAAGTTAACAATATGTTTTAAAAAATTGTAATGTTTGTGGTATGTTACAGGATAAATATGTACTAGTAAAGTTATATAGATAACAAAACTCACATATCCATTTGCATACAGAGGGAGTGGAAGGGGCAAACAAAATGATCAATGTAAATGGGGTGCATATATTTTCACGAATTTCGTCATATCTCTTAGGTCTTCTGGGGGTTTTTCAATTAAGTGCCGTAGTTGAAAGTTTTTTTAGAATTTGTCAACTATGAAATTATTTTCGATGAACCTTCATTCAAAACAGGGAGCTGCGTTTGAAAACATTAAATTAAACTGACCAATGGTAGTTTAGTGTTTATAGTGAAATTCAATATTAAAGTATTCGATGATTTTAGCTTATCGATGAAAGGCTAGGCCTTGACAATTCTCAACTTATAGAAAAAGCTTTTTTGTTTTTACTTGTTCTGATTGAAAGACTAGAATCTTCTTGTATAAATAATGTAAGCGTACTACCAAAATTTTAATCTGGTTGCTAGAAACTCGAACAAATCTCGTTTTTCATAGTTCTAGATTAGATATGATGGTGAGCAAATGGTTACATACTTGATAGATTCCAGCTGGGGAAGAATAGTGAGAACTCTTGTTCGGTTCGAAATCTACTCTATTATGATTACTACTTTTAAAATTAAATATTTCAGATACAATTCTATACTTTAAAAATATATCACATTATTATTAATATTTAAATAAGAAATTATTATTTTCAGGTGGCCATTGGTTGGGAAAATACAAAAGGAGTATTCGACTTTAATTGTGGTGGTTTCTTAGTCGAAAAAAAATTTGTAGTAACAGCAGGACAGTGTGCAAATGACCGACAGTAAATCTTCTGAATTTTTTCCTTCTTTATTATGATCGCCATACAAATGCTTAAAACTATAATTAATAAAAAAAACCTTTAATATTTCAGAAGAGGACCACCGTCCATAGTGCGATTAGGAGGTAAAAGTTTGGATACGCCAGGAGCAGATCTGAACATTAAAATTGCTAGGATCATCACGCATCCTAAATTTATGTTCAGGACCAGATACAACGACATTGCTATAATCCAGTTGGAGAGTGAAGTATCGTAAGTAATAATTTTATCAATTTTATTTATCGAACTTTATGTAGGTACTTATCCGTTTAGTAATTATTTTTTTCAATCTTGCAATTGAAATTTTAATGAAATTAATTTAGAGCTCGAGTTAAGTTCAAAATTTCTCTACTACTTCGAGCGCCACAAAAAGGTCCTTAAAAAAGAGTTAGTAATGTGAACCTTTGCCCAATTTAATATTTGTGTGGTTGCAGATAGAGTAATCAGTATGAAAAAAATTAAGTGGGTCCTTCGTAAAACTGCCATCAAAAAATATATGGTTTTATTTAAAAAAACAGTTTTGTATAATTGTATTTCGGAACCCACTATAACTGGAGAATCCGTTACGCTAGAAAGTCGAAATTTTTCAGGAATTGGTTTTGAATTAAAAGTGATATCGTGTTTGCTTTTGAGTAAACAAACTTAACTTCTTCGGGTAGCTCCCATAAAAAAATCCTTAAAAACGTAACCGATACTTCAGAAAGCTTCGAGTTAAGAATCTAGATAAAAGGAAAAGCGTGTGAGTCCTTTTTGCCGCACCGATGTAAAAGTCGGAGAAAAAGGAACATTTTGTATCATGCAATAGGCTTGCTGACTACCGTGAATGCGGATGTTTCAGCCTAAACTTTGTAATTACCGACAAAAATCAAAAGATTTGAGCGAGTAACTCATTTTTGCAGACGTTTAGCCTTTTGCGAAGGTCTTTGTTTGAACCACTTTATTGTTTCGAAGTGTTTCGTATCGTTTAAAAGTGTTGAATAAATTTAATGTAATAATTATGTTTTCTAGTAATCGTCCGGTCTGCCTATGGCCAAGCGACGAAATTAATTTTCAAGAAGGAACTGCAATCGGATATGGGACTACAGAATACGGTAACTTTTCTTTTAATAATTTATTTATTTATTTTCTGAAAATTTACTTCATAAACACTTAGCTGGTGAAGCATCAAGTCAACTGTTGAAAGTAAAGTTAAGTATTTTCTCAAAAGAAGAATGTAGCCAACACTATCCGCCTGACCGCCGAATTCCGACCGGTATTGATCAGTCTCAACTTTGTGCTGGCGATCGAGAGGGAGTTAAAGATACTTGCCAGGTGAGAATCTTAGATGCGACACCGTTTAATTTACAAAAGAAATTAACTTTTTGTTACGATAGATCAATTTTATTTTTGCAATATGTGTGTGTATATGCCGCTGTCAATTATTTCACTGCAAAAATTTGACAAAAATTTCAATTGAATTTTTCAGATAACGCATGACTTGTGTAAAGCTTCTTTTGGTAAATATTTGACAATTTTTGCTGACAAATGCAGACAAATAATGCAATCGTAAAATTTTTGTTCACCAAATTATTTAATTTGCGCTACACAAGGACTATTTTCACTGAAAAATTTTCTTTAATTTTTAAACAAAATTATTTAACTGCATAACATACATCTAATACAAGCTTCCGGTAAATAAAACAATTTGAAAAATACAAATTTTACGCTGACATTATCTGAGAATAATTTGTCAGCTATAATAGTCAAGTGGCGTAGAGTTGGTATAATAAGCACAATCTTCAGTTTAACAACATTTGAGAGTACTATCCTACTTCATAGATGTATGAAAATGAAAAGAAATTTTAGATTTTTCTTTCAAATGTCGTCCTATTTTTTATTATTTTCACTTATGATTTTAATTAGTGTAACTTACAAGTTGATAATTGAATTGAAGTGCAAAATATTATGGTTAAGATTCCGAATGTATATTATTAATTTAATATTTTAATTTTTTCTAATAGGGTGACTCTGGTGGACCTCTTTTGGTGACCTCTCTGGAACAGTTACAAATTATTCCGTATGTTATAGGTATCACTTCCTTTGGTCGAGCATGTGGTCGTGGCGCACCGACCGTATTCACAAGAATATCGTCTTTTGTTCCATGGATAGAATCAGTTGTATGGCCTAACGAGTTTTGAAAAATAATGAATCTTTAACCATTCCAAATGTTATATGTATATCTTACTTACAATTTTTTTAATAAATGTCATTTTTCAATATTTTTCCAGAAGATTTGTAACACTTTTTCACTATTTAATATCTTTATATTTTGATAATTAGCTACAGTAATGTGCGAAGATTGAGTCGACTTCTTGCGAAGGATAGTTTCTTGGTGTTTACATATGTGTATTTATTATACAATATATATCGAACACTATTATACAAATTTATAATAAGTTGTAGGTTGGCCTAATGTGATAATGGCATAATTTAAAAAAAATTATATTGAAGCATATCCTAGGTTTGAAGGCTCCAATTTGAATGTCGCAGGTCCAAGTCATTGGTCTTTTCAAACATCCTTTGACAGTTTCACGAGTATAGAAAGGAGAGTTACATCCACTAGAAGAAACTTCTAACATCAGAAAAATGTCACAGTCATAGTATTAAATTTTCTGTACGTATGCGTACTTTCGGGTAGCGCTTTCTTGCATGTAACTGGTAAATTTCTTGCTGGGTCATAATATGCGGCCTTCCATCATTCTGATTCAAAACTAAATAGGCATAGTTACCAAGACAATTCCTTCATTGCGTTGCGCCACTTTAGATAAATGGAAGATCCTAAAACGTTGCAGATACGAAACATTGTGGCGAATCATGAATATTTTTAAACACCACGACGTCGCAGAAGCCCAAATGTGAACCATAATTATACTCTAGATGAAACCATATAGTATAGTATTATAAGTTTAATCCATCCCGAAAAGTTTGTAACGCATAGAACCGAACCTCGGACCAAAAAAAGGTAGATACTATTTTGTGTTCAATTGTGGCCAAAAACCCCAGATCCGTTTGCTGTCCGTCCGTCCGTCCGTTTGCACGATAACTCAAGAACGCGTTGGCCTAGGAACTTGAAATTTTGTCACCACCTGTAAATACGGCTAAGTTTGTTAATGGGCGATATCCTTCCACTCAGGCGCGTAGCCTTAGGGGTAGCGGGGGTAGCGCGCTACCCCTTTCATTTTTGAAAGAATCTTTTTTCTTTATTCCGTTCATAGTTCACTTATGCATTCATACTTAATCAATCGATTAATCGACATTTAACTTACAAGTCCATATGTTAAGTATCGAAATCTATATCTCACGTAATGTTTCTTGATTTTACCTTTAAAAAAACCTATCATTCCATGGAAGGTATCGCAACTTTTTAGCGCTATGCTTCACGACGAAACCTAAAATAAAATCACAGCAACAAAAGAAAAAAAATCTACCAATGGTTTGGGCGAAACTTTATTATTTTTCGGGTTAAACTTCGGGTGCGGTCAAAGTCGGAGTATATTATGAGTTGTTTCGAGATTATTAGATTTCTTGGAAAATTAATTTTGTTCTTAAAATAAAAATATTTAAAATAGAGATTTTTAGCCGATTAAACATTGAAAAAGTTCGTGTAGAATATTTGAATTTCAGTATATTATGTATGCTAAAAGCCCATAGAAGCAAAAACGAATTTGTTGCCTTATCAGACTTAGAGATATGACGAATTGTTAAAACGTATACAAACCCATTACTTCCACTTGGGGTTTGAATTTCGAAAAAATTGTGAAACAGGTTTTTAGACGATTTCATAAGAAGCAACTTGATATCTCATGAGATACGAGGGATTTTGAAAAATTTGTGAAAACGTAAGCAAACCCTTTACACGCCCTTGGTTCTTGAAATTCGAAAAATCGTGAAATTGGTTTTTAGGTAATTGCATCAAATGCCGTAATAACCAATTTTATATCTCATTAGAGCTAAGGGATGGCAAAAATTGTGAAAACATTGTGAAAACAAACCCTTGAGGGTTGAATATCGAAAAATTGAGAAATGGGTTTGTAGGCGATTATATAAAAAGTCTGTGGAAGTGAAAAACGATCTAAAATCTCAACAAACCTAAGAAATATGTCGAAGCTTTGAAAAGCATATACCCCCCTTACACCCCTTAGGATTGAATATCTAAAAATACTGAAATTGACTTTTTGGTGGTTATATAGGAAACCTGCGAATGGACGACGGAAGAATTCCCAAACGCACACTGAAAGGAAGAGCTCATGGCAAACGACCGGTGGGAAAACCGCGGAAAAGATACGAGGACTCAGTTGACGCAGATTGGAGATCGCTTCTTTGATGCACAAATTGGAGAACGCGGGCGCTGAACCGAGATGACTTCAGCCAATGTATTCTGCGGGCCCTGGCCCGATTTGGGCTGTCGCGCCATTGATGATGATGATAGTAAACCTCAGGAAGTAAAAATGAATTCTATATATCATCAGATCTAAGCAATATGTAGGAATCTGTGAAAACAAACGCAACCTCCTTACACCTACTTGGGGGTTGAATATACAAAAATTCTGAAAGGAGTTAATAAATAAATATGAAGACAGCACGGGAAAGTTGAAACCAATTCAATTTCTTACCACTTCTAAAAGAAATGACGAAATTCGTGAAAACGTGTTCAACCCTTTTATACCCTCTTTGGGGCTGAAAAAGGAAACAAACTTAAAAACGAGTTTTAGGCAATTATTACTCAAGCCCTTGAAAGTGAAAAGATATTCGATATCAATCAGACCTGGGTGATATGGCAGAATGCGTGAAAAAGTATACAGCCCCTTTACACCCTCTCAGGGGCGAATTTCAAAAAATCCTGAAAACCCTTTTTAGGTATTTATATGAAGAAGCCATAGAATAAAAATGAATTCAATATTTGGGGAGATCTACTAGATATGATGAAAATCGTTAAAATATATGCATTCCGTATTCACTAATAATTTTTTTGCCGCCCTTCAAAACGCCAATAGATATTTGAATTTTTTTTTTATCTACATCACTTTTCTAGTTCATTTACATATACATACCGAGTTTCAACTTTCTAGCGTAAGCCGTTCTATAGATAGCAAAAACACCCCCCACCCCCGTACCATACTCCCACTATAAAAACTTATATTTTTCCAATATGTTACTACTATATGTCTTTCCAAATACCAAGTTTCAATTTTATATCATTTTAGCTTCTCGAGATATAAAAATCGGAACTTTTTTTTCACCCTCCCCCACCCTCACCCACTGCACCATCACCCACAAAACTTTTTTTTCTGATAGGGGTCTATTAGATCTACTTCTGGAAAAATTCTAAGTATCT
Organism: Beris morrisii; assembly: GCA_951812415.1. NCBI lineage: Eukaryota > Metazoa > Arthropoda > Insecta > Diptera > Stratiomyidae > Beris > Beris morrisii. The sequence continues at coordinate 12,319,301 of OX638312.1, read as the reverse complement.
TTCTTACACTGTTCTTGAGATATGAGACGTGATTTTTTAGATAAATGCTTATCCACTTCACTTCCATGCTCCACCTTACTCTTAAGAAATTTTACTTTCATCAAACTTTATTTGTCAACCTTAATACAGAAACCGAATTTTATTTTTCTAGTGCAATTGGTTCGTGAGATATATTAATCTAAAGTTTTTCACCCCCACCCCCGCACGCCACTGCCCGCACACTAAAATTTGTTCCCGATCTATTCTCCTAGTATACCTACAGATGTTCATTAACTTCTTAGGATCTTAGAATGTCTCAATCTCGGCTTTGGAGCGTCTCGGACGCATTATTTCCCCCCCCCCCCTTCACCCTTTCACCCATATCGGCAATTTTTTTGCAAATCGGTTCACTATTGAAGCTCTATATAAATTCCAAGTTTCGGCTTCGTAGCATAAGCGGTTGCTGAGATCTAGAAACCAAAATTTTCCGTCTAAAACGCTTCCCCCACCTCCCCCCTCACACCGACACTCCTCAGGGGAAATACCCACTCTACCCACGAAAAAAAATCCAACTAAATAACTAAAAGGGTTTGGGTGTTACAAGCCTTCAAACAATTTAAACTACCGTACACCGGTAGACGTACGGCGGACAGACGGACTGATTTTTTTTTTGCTTTTTTCGTGTCTACTAGGCATGAAACGTGAAAAAAAAAATTATTCAGGGTAGCAAATTTTTTTTATTTAAAATCGTTCGCAATACTGTATTATTGAAATAATAAAGTAAGACATTCGCACTTTTCTTCGCCCTGGCCAGCGCTAGAAATTTGCGCTTCCACTACATGATTTTCTTTTCGAAAGTGTTGTCATTTTCCTGCGATTGCGATTTTATATTGCATTTCAAATTGTTGATTGGCACATTGAAATTTGATTCAACTGTATTGTCCTTTGATAAAACAATATGTTTCTCTGTTTGATGATGTCAAAAGCCAAGACATTTGAATTAATTTGGTGCCTTCTTTAGAAAAAAAAAATTATAAAATATGAGAATAGTTCGTGACTTATGAATTTTAGTGATTCAGTTTTTACTCAATCACAATTACGACTTAAGACCAACAAATCACATTTGTTACAATATTATGAATAATTTTTGAATTTGTTTTGTAAGGACATTCGTCACGACCTTGCGTTGGAGTTCTCCCGGCTATGCCGAGAGTCCAACTTCTTTAAGGTCGTGATGCGACGGCAGTATTCGGTGCCGTCGAGTGTCTGGGGGTGTGGTGTTCGCTGCGTCGGCAATGTTGCTGCCGACGTCTTTGCTGCGACGGCTCACATCGCAGCCGTCGTCTTTGTTGCGACGGCTCACATCGCAGCCGTCGTCTTTGTTGCGACGGCTCACATCGCAGCCGTCGTCTTTGTTGCGACGGCTCACATCGCAGCCGTCGTCTTTGAGGCGACGGCGTTGTTCGCAGCCGTCGTCTTTGCGGCGACGGTGTTGTTCGCTACCGTCGAGCCGCTGTTTGTGTAACTGCAGCGATGACTATCGGCGTCATCGCTTTGCAGCTGTGTAGTGAGTCGCCCGCCAGTTGGCGAACGACTGGCTGCCACTTCGATTTCTCGTCCTTATATAGGAATCGAAATGACAGCCAGCGTCCTTGGATCGTTGCGATCCAATTTGTGAGGAGTGTTTTCGGCCTGAGTGGTTTGGCCGCAAAACATCTCCCCACAGTTTTACCATGCTCTATTTCGCCAAATCTCTTGTTCTTACCAACAGTACTGGATTTGAAAAGCAAAATTAATTTAGCTTTTAAATAATATGAAATTATGAATTATTGTAATTCAAATCAATCTCTCTCTTTCAAAGAGTTAATCTAATCGAATGCATGAAACCAAAACGACAGCACTGGTACATATGGGAGATTGGACAAGTCATTTGCGTGTGGTTTAAAGTCACTTACTTCTAACTGAGAGTACCTAGATTAGATTTGGAAATAGGGGTTGGTGTGGTTAACCTCTGTCACTGCAGCCACAGTTGGGCTTATTTTGACGTCCCCCGGTTTGATTATAATTCCTCTTCGGTCACTGCGCTTTCAATGAAGCCTAGTATTTTGTGAAGAGGAGGGAAGAGGTCCATGAAACCCTGACCGAAGTGACGAAGCCTTTTGCGAGTTAAACCCTCACATTCACAGAGGAATTGCTCTGGTGTTTCGTCTTCGTCATTGCATATTCTGCAAATTTTTGTCTCAGAGAGACCAATCCTATTGAGATGCTTCCTCATGTGACAATGTCCAGTCAGAGCTCCCACTAAGGTTCGGGTCTGATATCTGCTTAATTTGAGATAATCAGATGTTCTTTTTTCCGAGTCTTTTGGCATAAAAAGCTTTGAGTGCCTGTTGCCGGGTGCCAAGTCCCAGTGAATGGCACTTTGCGATTTTTGCCACATTCGGATGTTCATTCTAAGTATGTATCCAAAACCAAAGAAAAACCAAAAGCATCCAAAGATTGACCTGTAGTATATGGAGCTCTTAAGAGCGCGAACCCGAGGTTTTACGTCACGCTACGCTATTGCTTCCACTCTTTCGGGTACCTGCCATACAAGAGTCCTTAAAACACGTATTCATAATTATTGCTCGAATGCTTCAAGTTACGAACTTGAAATTTTGCATCCTTAAAGTTTAGAATGTTTGAAGCGAAAGTTTCGAATACGATGCAAATCGAATGAGTCCTTCGTGTAGCAGCCTACAAAAGTCCTTCAAAAATGTATGCAAGTTACAGAATCCACTATAACTCTAGTACGGATTAAAGCAGGGATTCCAAATTTTATAGGAATTAGTTTCATTTCAAAAGCAAGACTGAGTTCATTAATTACCGCCATCCGTCGACTCCTTCAGGTAGCTGTCATACAAAAGTCCTTAAAATACGTGTTCAACAATATTGAACGATAACTTTTGAACGCTTTAAGTTATGACTTTGAAATTTTGTATACGTTGATTTTATAATAGTCGCAGCTGAAAGTATTAATATGAAAAACATCCCATAAGTCCTTCATATAGTTGTCATACAAAAATTCTGTAAAAATGTCCTAACTTAAGAAATCGTTTAACCATCCATCGAGTAGCCACTATACAATAGTTTCTACCTGTAAATAAAAGGTCATATAATAATTGTATGTGCACTCCTCATTCTTTTGATATATTCCCAACTAAAATATAATCGGAAATCAGTATTTCATCTAGAGTATCATATGATTGGCTTGCAGCCGATCGTGACTGCAGTATGTTTTTTTTGTTATTTCCTAGTTTAGGAAGTGACATATGAATAAGCTTTAAAGATCTTTTTCTAAAACAATTCCAAGCCATTTAGATTAAGATATTTTTTTAATCGTTAGACCCTCCACAATATTTTATCACGACATGCATTCGACTTAACCTTTTAATGAAAGATTAACCGAATGAGTACGTAAATAACAAAGAAGCTAGCAAAAATAACTTGTTATTGCAATTTCGTTTGCAGTTATAACATAGTGGGGATGCATATGGAAAATGGGACCAGTTTGCTTCTAGTTTCGATCAAGTTAAGTAACGAGAAAATTCTGCTCTTTAAGTGAGTTTCATCAAGATGGAAAATATTTCGAAGTTAATTTGTTTAATTTTGGCAATAAGTGCGATCCGCGTTGGTACGAAGACATCCTTAAAATTTCATAAATTCATCGCAATTATAATTTCAGTTAGTGGTCAGTTGTTGTTTCCGGGCCAACAAATTGGCAATAGTTCCAACTGTGTGATAGACACCTTTGGCAATATTGGAACTTGTCAAAGGATCTCTGAATGTCGCGGTATACGAAATTCCAATGAATTGAATTTATGTCGGAATGACTCTTCCGAAATAAATTCACAAATTGATCCGATAGTATGCTGTCCAACAAGTAGTTCACGCCCTCCACAAGAAGCGGGTACCATAGGTGGACAAAATGGAGGAAACGAACAAAATGGAGGAAACGAACAAAATGGAGGAAACGAAAAAAATGGAGGAAATGGACAAAATGAACAAAGTGAAAATATTCAGAAAGGTAAATTTATTTAAATAGTGCGCGCTCAAAAAAATTTATTCATTGTTCCTGATTTTTAATATTTGTCATCAAGATAAAAAAAATATTTCGGAGTTAATTTGTTTGTTTTTGGCACTAAGTACAATCCGCGTTGGTACGAAAATACCCTTGAAATTCAATAAATTCATCGCAATTACACGTTTGTAATAATTTCAGTTAGTGATCAGTTCTCGAATCCGGACCAAGAATTTGGCACTAATTTGAATGCTTTGGCAGACAAATTTGGCAATACTGGAACGTGTCAAAAAATCTCAGAATGTCAAAGATTTGGTCCGATAATTTGCTGTCCGCCGACACTTTCACGTCCTCCTCAAGGTGGAGGTACAATGGGTGCACAGATTGGAGGAAATGGACAGAATGAACAAAATGAACAATATGAAGAAAATGAAAATATTCAGAAGCAATCAGTTAGTCAGAGAAGTAAGTTTATTTAAATAGTGCGAGTTAAAAGAAATTTATTTATTGAAAATTTCTTTCAGAATGTCTGGAAAATTATCCTCCACTACCGATCGTACAGAAGGAACAATCCATCTTCAATATCACTGGAGGAGCACCATTTCCATACATGGTATTTCAATTCTATTTATCAGTTTGAATATGGTTTATCGTTTCTTTCACTCTAATTTTGCGGAAGCTTTAAGAGCCGTAACTTTAAGTTAACAACATGTTTTAAAAATGTTTAATATTTGTGGTAAGGTACAGGGTTAAAGATGTACTAGTAAAGAAATTTAGACAAAAAAGAAATCAGATATCCATTAGCATACAGGTAGAAACAAAATGATCAATGTAAATGGTACATATATTTCCACGAATCTCGTTATATCTCTTAGGTCTTCTGCTTTTTTTTTCAGATAATTATGGGGTGTTTTCAGAATTTTTTGGATTGAACCCCTAAAAGAATGAGATATCGAATTGACTTGTACTTCCTCGGGATTTCTATAAATTGTCCTAAAAATCAGTTTCAGAATTTTTGAGTATTCAACCCCCAATGTGGGCGTTTCATGTAATCGCCAAAAAAACCAATTTGTTGAGTTATGGTGAGTTATTTGTTGAAATTCAACCCCAACTGGACGTAATAATATGATCTACGTTTTCGGGAATTTCGTCATATACCGTAGGTCTGATGAGGTAGCAAATTAAGTGGATGATTTTTATGTTATCTATTTAACTAGGATTTCTTTCAATCAATATTTATTAGTTTTTCCACTTATGTCTACCATCTTATAATTTATAATTTAGAGAACAGATAATTCATTATCTTAACAGCTAAACTAAATCTAGTTAGCGCAGCAAAGCATCTACGAGAATTTTAGTGAAATAAATTCAAGGAAAAATTTATACAAAAAACCTTGTGTAGTGAGTTTAAAACTAACTTACAAACTAACTTAAATTAAAGGAAAGCAAAAATAGTAAAAGGTAATTAACTAACTGAAGAAAACCAAATTAGACACCAATACATGTCAAGTAGTAGGATGTTATATGAGTGATAGTATTATCGGATTGTCGACTAGTTCCAGTCTTGTTACAAAAGATGAGTATCTGGTTGAAATTAATTCAAGAACAGTTTGCGCTTTAACTTCTGCGTGGAGACTTCTAGTGGAGAAGAAGAATGGTTTCTTCATTATTATTTTGAGGCACTTATTTTGTGAGACCTGAAGCTTTTTAATATGTGACTTTGCACAATGACCCCAAACAGGAGAGCTATATGCGATAATGGGTTGGATTACCATTTTGAACAATAAGATCTTGTTCTCCTCAGAAAGTTGGGATTTTCTATTTATAAGAGGATACAGGGCATACATAGCCTTGCTGACTTTGAAACATATGTTATCTATGTGACAACGAAAGGAGAGTTTTTTTATCAAGTAGAACACCAAGGTTGTTGGACCTCCCAAACATAAATTCTATTTTTTATAATTGTTACATTTCTAATCTTAAATACTTTCGATCCGTACTGTCCACCTCGCCGAAATTGGTCCAGGACAACGGAAACAAAAGCTTAATCGGGCTATTTAAGCCACGCGCAACGTCGGCTCGCCCTCTTTTGATACAAGTCATTGAATATTCGCGATCGTAGGCCAAATTTGCGCTGCGAGCAGGAATCTTTAACTCGGCAATCAAAGGTAGCACCTCACACGGTTAAATTTATTATTCGGTTGAAATACGTTGTAACCCTTTAAGTAGGCCAAAATTGCGCTGCTTGAAGTGTTCCAACAAAAATCACTTGCGTTTTCCGATTTAATTCTTTGGCATGCCGACTGCGCTGCCTTTGAATTAACATCATTTATTTGACTAAATTCTTTTGGTATGCTTAATTGTAAATAATATTTTAAAGGGATCAAAGATAAACAGTTTTATCTAATTCTACGGCATCATTTTTTTATTTCAAAAGGAAACTTTGTTACAGCATTAATACAAGGTTATTCAAAGGTAATTTAGGTTATCAGACCACGGAATTTTTTTACCAATAAAATTGATTTTGCGACTAGGAAGGTTTGAGCGTTTCCTCTTTTTGGTGAAAAACATAGCTTGTGTCTTTGCTGTATTAATTTTAATTTTCCACCGGTGGTAAAATTGGTAAAGTCTTTGAGTATGAAGTTCGAGTACTGCTAATATCGTGTCTGGATCAATTGAGCTGGTATAGACGCATGTATCATCTGCGAAGGTTGCTAGTTCGAAATTTGGATGTGATGGGATATCTGCCGTGTAGATATTGAACAGCGTTGGGCTTAGGCATGATCCTTGTGGGACTCCCGCAGAGATTTGGCGACTATCAGAGTAGGAAGAGTTAATTTTAACTGTATGGTAAATGATCTGTTTGATAGAAAAGACTGAACAATTTTCACTAGATACATCGGGAGTGATAGTTTAATTAATTTAAATATTAACCCTTCGTGCCAGACTGTATCAAAAGCTTTTTCTATATCAAGCGTTATCATTCCCACAGATTTTCTTTCATAGAGTCTTTCCTTAACGAATTTCGTGACTCGAAATAGCTGGTGACAGGTTGAGTGACCTTTTCTAAATCCGAATTGAAAATCTGGGATAGTTTTGGTTGAGTCCAGAAAGTCTTGTATTCACTGGAGTATAATCTTTTCGAATATTTTGCTAATAACTGGCAGTAAGCTTATTGGTCTAAAGTTTTTGGGGTAGCTATGATCTTTACCCGGTTTCGGAGTGGGGATAGCTATGGCTTGTTTCCAAGTAGGAGGAAAGTAGAGAAGTTTTAGGCAAGCATTGTATATAAAGTTAAGAGTTATCACCCCCTTGCGAGGGAGTCGTATTAACACGCAGTTGGGAATTTCGTCCAAACCTGGTGCTTTTTTGATTTTGAGCCTTTTGATTATCCTAACTATTTCCTTGGGCTTGCAAAGGGAAATTTCTTGTAACTCGACGCGGTCTGGGATGTTATTTACGGTGTTGTGGACCGAAAAGTTATTGATAGTATTACCCATATTTTCTGAGATGTGATGTACCGCTTCGAAGTGGTCGGCAATAATTTTCACTTTATTTGGGTCGTCGTATGTCAGAGCGTTGTTTTTGTTCCAAAGAGGCGGAATTTGATTTGCCCGTCCACGTTTAAAACATTTGTTTAAACGCCAGACTTTACCATCGCTTTTCCCTAGATCGGCTAGCATGGAGTTCCAGTTGGAATTTCGCAGTTTTATTAGTCGGACCTATATTGACTTGGTGAGGAAGTTAATACGGTATTTTATGCTCGGGTTTCTATTTCTTTGCCATTGATGTCGAAGGTTATTCCTTTCTCTAATGATTTCTTTAATGTCTTCACCTATTGATAATTGTTGGGTAATACAAACTTTCAGAAACATATTCAGTTGTTAAAGTAGACTATAGGAACTCAGGTCAACCAAATGTGGGTACTTTCAAACTCATTTGTTGATATACTATTTCTCTAATGTTATAAGGTGCATAGAAACCATAGAAGAGAAATTTGTCATTGTTCTTCAATCTTAGAATGTTGTTTCCTTCAATAAAATACATTTCACAGGCAATCAAAGTATCTATCGATTTCATTAATTTATTATTAAGACTTTGCAAATTGCCGATTTGTCAATTGTGAAATTATTTTCGATGAACCTTCGTTCAAAACAGGAAGCTGGGTTTGAAGATTGAATTAATCTGACCAAGGGTAAAAATAGTGAAATTGTATTTTTGTTTTTCGATGGAAGGCTAGGCCTTGATAATTCTCAACTTATAGAAAAAGTGTTTTTGTTTGTTCTGATTGAAAGACTGGGAACTTCTTGTATAAATAATGTAAGCATACTACCAACATTTTAATTTGGTTGCTACAAACTCGGACAAATCTCGTTTTCGTAGTTCAAAGCTAGATTTTCTGTGGTGGTGAGCAAATGGTTATCTACTTCATAGCTTCCAGTTGGAGAAGAATAGTGAGAACTCCAGTTCGGTTCCAAATCTACTCAATTATGAATACAACTTTTAAAATTAACTATTTCAGATACAATTCAATTCTTTAAAAATATATCACCTTATTATTAGCATTTAAAAAAGAAATTATTATTTTCAGGCCGCCATTGGTTGGGAAAATACAAAAGGAGGATACGCCTTTAAGTGTGGTGGTTTCTTAGTCGATAAAAAATTTGTAGTAACAGTGGGAGTGTGTGGAAATCCGCGACAGTAAATCTTCTGAACTTTTTCCTTTTTTATTATGATCGCCATACGAATGTTTAAAACTATAATTAATAAAAAAAAACCTTTAATATTTCAGAATAATACCACCGTCCGTAGTACGATTAGGAGGTAAAAATTTGGATATGCCCGGTGCAGATGTTAACATTAAAATTGCTAGGATCATCACGCATCCTAAATTTATGTTCGGGACCAGATACAACGACATTGCTGTAATCCAGTTGGAGAGTGAAGTACCGTAAGTAATATTTTATTTAACGAACTTTATGTACTTATACGTTTAGTCATAATTTTTTTCCAATCTTGCACAGTGGAGTCGCCACGAAATCAAAATTTGAGTGAAATCAGTTTCGAGCTCGAATTCGAAATTTCTCTACTCCTTCGAGTACCACGAAAAAGTCTTTAAAACAGAGTTCGAAATGTGAACTTTTGGCCAATTTAATATTTGTGTGGTTCCAGATAGAGTAATCAGTATGAAAAAAATTAAGTGAGTACTTCGTGTAACTGCCATCAAAAAATATATGCCTTTCCTTAAAAAAATGGTCCGGTATGGCGGTATTTCGGAACCCACTATAACTGGAGAATCCGTTGCGCTAGAAAGTCTAAATTTTCCAGGAGTTAGTTTCGAATAAAAAGTCATATCGAGTTTGCTTTTGAGTAAACTCTCTTAACTTCTTCGGGTAGCTCCCATAAAAAAGTCTTTAAAAACGTAACCGATAACTTCAGAAAGCTTCGAGTTAAGAATTTAGATCAAAGGAAAAGCGTGTGAGTCCTTTCTGCCGCACCGATGTAAAAGTCGGAGAATAAGGAACATTTTGTATGATACAATTGGCTTGATAACTATCGTGACTGCGGATGTTTCAGCCTAAACTTTTCATTACCGACAAAAAAGATTTTAGCTAGTAACTTTTTTTTGCAGACGCAAAAGGCAAAAAGAAGGGCTTTGTTTGAACCACTTTACCGTTTCGAAGCTATCAGAAGAAATAAAATAATTAATAATAATAACTGCAACAATGAGTACATTAGTAATAAGTAAGATTAATTTTTTAGCATATAAGGGTTTTTCATTCCCAGTTTTCCCTTTCTCATCAATTTTAAATATGAATTATAAAGAAAAACCATTTTAAATTACAAATTAAAGTAGTCACAGCTGCAGGAGTACACTCGATCTCTGAAATTGTATGTATAACATATTATCAAATATAAAAACATATCTGTAAATTTTGGAAGATTAAAATTTATTATGATATTATTATTAATAATAAAAGTGTTCAATAAATTTAATGTAACAATTATATTTTCTAGAAATCGTCCAGTTTGCCTATGGCCAAGTGACAAAATTAATTTTAAAGAAGGCACTGCAATCGGATATGGGCGTACAGAATTCGGTAACTTTTCTTTTAACATTTCATTTATATATTTTCTGAAAATTTATTTCATAAACACTTAGCTCGACAATCAAGTAATCTGCTGAAAGTGAAGTTGAGTATTTACTCAAATGAAGAATGTAACGAACATTATCTCAAATTCATTGAGACCGGTATTGATCAGTCTCAACTTTGTGCTGGCGATCGAGAGGGAGTTAAAGATACTTGCAAGGTGAGAATCTTAGATGCGACACCGTTTAATTTACGAAACGAGTTAGTTTTTTGATACGATAGATAAATTTTATTATTGTAATATGTGTGTGTATGCCACGCTCTCAATTATTTGACTATAAATATTTGACAAAAATTTCAGTTGAATTTTTCAGATAACGCATGACTTGTGTAAAGCTTCTTTTGGTAAATATTTGACAATTTTTGCTGACAAATGCAGACAAATAATGCAATCGTTAAATTTTTTGTTCACCAAATTATTTTATTTGCGCTATACAAGGACTATTTTGACTGACAAATTTACTTTATTTTTTAAACAAAATTATTTAACGGCATAACATACATCTAATACAAGCTTCCGGTAAATAAAACAATTTGAATAAAAAATATTTGACGATTTCTTTATCTGAAAAAAAATTTGGCAGCCAAAATAGTCAAGTATTTGACTAAGTGGCATACAGTAGATATAAAAAATACAAGATTCCGTTTAACTGTATTTGAGAGTACTATCCTACTTCATGGATGTATGCAAATGAAATGAATTAAAATCAAAAGAAATTTTAGATTTTTCTTTCGGATGTCGTCTTATCTTTTTTTTTCAGTTAGGATTTTAATTAAGTGTAACTTACAATTTTTTGGTGAATGTTTTCACAGTACATGTTGAAATGAAAATACAAGTTTTCCGGGTTCAATACTGTTCTTTTTTATTTTTGCGTGAACTTGTATTTTCAACTTTCAATTTGATAATTAAATTGAATTGAACTGAAAATTATTATGTTTTAGATACAGAATGTATATTATTAATTTAATATTTTAATTTTTTGTAATAGGGTGACTCTGGTGGACCCCTTTTAGTGACCTCTGTGGAACAGTTACAAATTATTCCGTATGTTATAGGTATCACTTCCTTTGGTCGGGGATGTGGTCTTGGCGCACCGACCGTATTCACAAGAATATCGTCTTTTCTTCCATGGATAGAATCAGTTGTATGGCCTAACGAATTTTGAAAAATAATGAATATTTAACCATTCCAAATGTTATATGTATATCTTACTTACAAATTTTTTAATAAATTTCATTTTTCAATATTTCTCCAGAAGATTTGTGACACTTTTTCATTATTTAATATCTTTATATTTTGATAATTAGCTATAGTAATGAGGGAGGATGGAGTCGACCTCTTTCGAAGGATAATTTCTTGCTGTTTATTTATGTATATTATATATTGTATAGATCGAACACTATTATACAAATTTATAATAAGGTGCAGGTTGGCCTAATGTGATAATGGCATAATTTAAAAAAAATTATATTGTAGCATATCCTAGGTTTGAAGGCTCCAATTTGAATGTCGCAGGTCCAAGTCATTGGTCTTTTCAAACATCCTTTGACAGTTTCACGAGTATAGAAAGGAGAGTTACATCCACTAGAAGAAACTTCTAACATCAGAAAAATGTCACAGTCACAGTATTAAATTTTCTGTACGTGTGCGTACTTTCGGGTAGCGTTTTCTTGCAGGAAACTGGTAAATTTCTTGCTAGGTCATAATATGCGGCCTTCCATCATTCTGATTTAAAACTAAATAGGCATTGTTACCAACACAATTCCTTCATTGCGTTGTGCCACTTTCGATAAATGGAAGACCCTAAAACGTTGTAGATACGAAACATTCTGGCGAATCATGAATATTTTTAAACACCACGACGTCGCAGAAGCCCAAATATGAATCATAATTATACTCTAGATGAAATCATACACAGTAAATTTTTTTCAACTAGGTTCTAGTTAAACATCACTAGAATTTAGCTCCTAGATATTCCAGTAAAGATCTAGTGAATAAATACCCACTAGAATATCAGGGAATTGTTTTACTGAATTTCTATCAGAATCCTGTCAATAATCTATTTACTGGTACTTCAGTTGTTTTGATAAAGAGGCAAAACAATAGTAATCTACCAAACGAAACTGAGTAGATAGTAGAACTTCAGGCATAATCGCCTCTCTAATGCAGAATGGGCGTAAGTAACATTTTGTTCGAAGCCAAGTTTCTGGTTAATTTTGATAGGTTGTTTACAAAATGCACATCCATTATTTCGGTTGATACATCGTATTTCTATTAAAGCTTTTTAAAATTTTTAAGGATGGCGTGTTTTAAGAGTAATTTATCATAAAAGACAAAAACCTGACTCCAAAAAAATGTCAGTAACGTCCTTTGAGCGATGATATGTATATGTTTAAATGAATTTCTAATTAAATATGTAAACAAAAAGTCTTCCAAAAATCCAACCATGTATATTGTTCATATATTATATAATGTTATATCATACATATTACATAATATATATTACATTATTTTCGAATATTACATATTTAATTTTAGACAAATAAATGAAAAATATTTAATCATACAAAATTCAAGAAGTCAATTTTTTTTTGGATGCTTGCGACTATTACAAGTTTGACATTTTAGATTTTATAGACAAAACATTCAAAAAAAATTAAAAATTTTTGCAGCAAATTTGATATTAAGAGCATAATGTACTTTAAACAAAGTATCGAAAGCATATAACAAATCATTTTCCATTTCGATTACTTTCTTGTCGACAATAACATAGTAATTCGACGATGCGGAATCAAATTTACTGTCGCTCCTGCACAGAATAAACGGCTGTCGTTTCTGCAAATCCACTATAAAACCAGGCAAAACCTTTCTACACATAAAACAATGCATATTTTTTGGTGAAAAATTAAAACTACATATAACTACAAATTTTATTAATTCTAACTTTTATTATAATAATTTCCGAAGTATCGGCATCCTCCCCGTTTTGTAACCGAACTGATGAAATTGGTCAATATCCATTATTAAAAATGAATTTCAAAGAAAAAATCTGCTAATAAAATAAGGCCATAATTAATTATTTCCGTTTAAAACACCTATTCTGTGAAAGGGTCTTATCAATTTATCCATGTTCCTGCCAGTCTCCATGGAAACGAAATTTGAAGTTTTTTTTTAATTCAGTTCTCATGGAAACTCCCATCGTTTAAAAAGTCCCTAAACTGTTCAAACATTTAAACAATCATCAACTAAGTAGCCTTACCGTTATTCAGAGCCGAAACAAGAATTTGCACTTGTAAAATATTCACACTTTCACCTTTACTTTTTAAAATATAACTCATTTTATGATTTCGTGCCTCCGAATGCATAGACAATAATGATGCCTGACCACTTATCTTTATCACTGTTTTAAATCTAGTTCTATTTTCAATAGATTCACAGTAAATTTATCCAGTTTTCTAGTTGCAATACTTTTTTTCTAGAAACATAGTGATGAGCACTATAAAAACAGTTGAATTGACAAGTGCGAACTGTACTTCTAGTCATTTTCACTAGATTTTTGGGGGTAGGAAATTTTTCACTAGATTATCAGTAGGAAATTTTCACTAGATTGTTTCTAGTTGAACTTTACTAGAAAAAAGATTTGCTGTGTATAGAGTATTATAAGTTTAATCCATCCCGAAAAGTTTGTAACGCATAGAACCGAACCTCGGACCAAAAAAAAGTAGATAATATTTTGTGTTCAATTGTGGCCAAAAACCCCAGATCCGTTTGCTGTCCGTCCGTCCGTCCGTTTGCACGATAGCTCAAGAACGCGTTGGCCTAGGAACTTGAAATTTGTCACCACCTGTAAGTAAGGCTAAGTTTGTTAATGGGCGATATCCTTCCACTCAGGCGCGTAGCCTTAGGGGTAGCGGGGGTAGCGCGCTACCCCTTTCATTTTTGAAAGAATCTTTTTGCTTTATTCCGTTCATAGTTTACTTATGCATTCATACTTAATCAATCGATTAATCGACATTTAACTTACAAGTCCATATGTTAAGTATCGAAATCCATATCTCACGTAATGTTTCTTGATTTTACCTTTAAAAAAACCTATCATTTCATGGAAGGTATTGCAACTTTTTAGCGCTATGCTACACGACGAAACCTAGAATAAAATCACAGCAACAAAAGAAAAAAAATCTGCCAATGGTTTAGGCGAAACTTTATTATTTTTGGGTTAAAGTTCGGGTGCGGTCAGAGTCGGTGTATATCGTGAGTTGTTTCGAGATTAAAAGATTTCTTGGAAAATTAATTTTATTCTTAAAATAAAAATATTTAAAATGGAGATTTTTAGCCGATTAAACATTGAAAAAGCCCGTGTAGACTATTCGAATTTCAGTATATTATGTACACTAAAAGCCCATAGAAGCAAAAACGAATTTGATGCCTTATCAGAATTAAGAGATATGACGAATTGTTAAAACATATATAAACCCATTACTTCCACTTGGGGTTTGAATTTCGGAAAAATTGTGAAACAGGTTTTTAGACGATTTCATAAGAAGCAACTTGATATCTCATGAGACACAAGGGATTTTGAAAAATTTGTGAAAACGTAAGCAAACCCTTTACACGTTCTTGAAATTCGAAAAATCGTGAAATTGGTTTTTAGGTAATTGCATCAAATGCCGTAATAACCAATTTTATATCTCATCAGATCTAAGGGATAGCCAAAATTGTGAAAACATTGTGAAAACAAACCCTTGAGGATTGAATATCGAAAAATTGAGAAATGGGTTTGTAGGCGATTACATAAAAAGTCTGTGAAAGTGAAAAGCGATATAACATCTCATCAAACCTAAGAAATATGTCGAAGCTTTGAAAAGCATACAACCCCCTTACACCCCTTAGGATTGAATATCTAAAAATACTGAAATTGACTTTTTGGTGGTTATATAGGAAACCTGCGAATGGACGACGGAAGAATTCCCAAACGCACACTGAAAGGTAGAGCTCATGGCAAACGACCGGTGGGAAAAAGATACTAGGACTAATTTGACGCAGATTGGAGATCGCTTCTTAGATGCATAAATTGGAGAACGCGGGCGCTGAACCGAGATGACTTCAGACAATGTATCCTTCGGGCCCTGGCCCGATTTGGGCTGTCGCGCCATTGATGATGATGATAGGAAACCTTAGGAAGTAAAAATTAATTCTATATATCATCAGATCTAAGCAATATGTAGGAATCTGTGAAAACAAACGCAACCTCTTTGTTCGAATCTTTATTATCACATTCACTAATTCGAACATAACATCAAGAATGTTCACTGTTTCGGGCGGTCACTGTGCCGGCGCCTGTCCAATTTTTGATTGCACCGCATGTAACCGACCGGATAAGTGGTAAATTAAAAGCTCTATAGCACTATAAAGGTCGCGACAATCGACGGCCTCGACCTCTTTCTCCTTTCATAGAAATAGAATTGCTGTCGATTGGGCGCAATACTGTCGATTCGGCAAATTACAAAGGTAAGCATACCAAGAATAAAATCTCCTACTTTAGAATATCCCAATGAGTTGTCGTTTCCGCACTCAACAGGATATTTCAAAGGCAGGATCCTCCATAAGGAGAAAAGGTAAAAGCGATTCAATCAAATCCGACTTCAGAACACTTCGTCGAGTTGTCGTTCTCGGCATTTAACGAGGTGTTTTGAACAAGGAACTCATAGAGCGGTAGATTCACGCATTAAATAAGGAAGTTAGGTAGATTGAGTAAAATAAAGCAAACCTGCACAAAAAATCTAGCACTCTTTTTAATTTGTTCTTTACAGTCGTAAGGTCTTCACATAAGGTAAGCGATAAAAGAACATCGTAGATCACAAGAGATCTAACACCTACTTGGGGGTTGAATATACAAAAATTATGAAAGGAGTTACTAAATAAATATGAAGACAGCACGAGAAAGTTGAAACCAATTCAATTTCTTACCACTTCTAAAAGAAATGACGGAATACGTGAAAACGTGTTCAACCCTTTTATACCCTCTTTGGGGCTGAAAAAGGAAACAAACTTAAAAACGTGTTTTAGGCGATTATTAAGCAAGCCCTTGAAAGTGAAAAGATATTCGATATCAATCAGACCTGGGGGATATGTCAGAATTCGTGAAAAAGTATACAACCCCTTTACACCCTCTTAGGTGCGAATTTCAAAAAATCCTGAAAACACTTTTTAGGTATTTATATGAAGAAACCGTAGAATAAAAATGAATTCAATATTTGGGAAGATCTAATAGATATGACGAAAATTGTGAAAATGTAACCATTCCCTTTTTTTTAATAATTTTTTCGCCGCCCTTCAAAAAGCCAATAGATATTTGAAATTTTTTTTATCCGAATCACTTTTATAGTTGATTTACATATACATACCGAGTTTCAACTTTATAGCGTATGCCGTTCTATAGATAGAAAAAACACCCCCACCCCCGTACCATACTATCTCCATAAAAAATTACATTTTTCCTATATGCTACTCCTACATGTCCTTCCAAATACCGAGTTTCAATTTTATATCATTTTAGCTTCTCGAGATATAAAAATCGGAACTTTTTTTTTCATCCTCTCCCACCCTCACCCACTGCACCACCACCCACAAAACCTTTTTTTTTGATAGGGGTCTATTAGATCTACTTCTGGCAAAATTCTAAGTATCTATCTTACACTGTTCTTGAGATATGAGACGTAATTTTTTAGATCAATGCTTATCCCCTTCACTTCCATGCTCCACCTTACTCTTAAGAAATTTTACTTTCATCAAACTTTATTTGTCAACCTTAATACAGAAACCGAATTTTATTTTTCTAGTGCAATTGGTTCGTGAGATATATTAATCTAAAGTTTTTCACCCCCACCCCCGCACGCCACTGCCCGCACTCTAAAATTTGTTTGCGATCTATTCTCCTAGTATACCTACAGATGTTCGTTAACTTTTAATTTCGTGACATTAACAGTTTAGGAGATATGGATCTTAGAATGTCTCAATCTCGGCTTTCGAGCGTCTCGGACGCATTATTTTTCCCCCCACTCCTTCACCCTTTCACCCATATCGGCAATTTTTTTGCAAATCTGTTCACTATTGAAGCTCTATATAAATTCCAAGTTTCGGCTTCGTAGCATAAGCGGTTGCTGAGATCTAGAAACCAAAATTTTCCATCTAAAACGCTTCCCCCACCTCCCCCTCACACCACAACTCCTCAGAATTTGGTCCCTTAATGGGGAAAGACCCACTCTACCCACGAAAAAAAATCCAACTAAATAGCTAAAAGGGTTTGGGTGTTACAAGCCTTCAAACAATTTAAACTACCGTACACCGGTAGACGTACGGCGGACAGACGGACTGATTTTTTTTTTGCTTTTTTCGTGTCTACTAGGCATGAAACGTGAAAAAAAAATTATTCAGGGTAGCAAATTTTTTTTATTTAAAATCGTTCGCAATACTGTATTATTGAAATAATAAAGTAAGACATTCGCACTTTTCTTCGCCCTGGCCAGCGCTAGAAATTTGCGCTTCCACTACATGATTTTCTTTTCGAAAGTGTTGTCATTTTCCTGCGATTGCGATTTTATATTGCATTTCAAATTGTTGATTGGCACATTGAAATTTGATTCAACTGTATTGTCCTTTGATAAAACAATATGTTTCTCTGTTTGATGATGTTAAAAGCCAAGACATTTGAATTAATTTGGTGCCTTCTTTAGAAAAAAAAAATTATAAAATATGAGAATAGCTCGTTAGGAGTTCGGGACTTATGAATTTTAGTGATTCAGTTTTTACTCAATCACAATTACGACTTAAGACCAACAAATCACATTTGTTACAATATTATGAACAAATTTTTGAATTTGTTTTACCATGCTCTATTTCGACAAATCTCTTGTTCTTACCAACAACACTGGATATGAAAAGCAAAATTAATTTAGCTTTTAAATAATATGAAATTATGAGTTATTGTAATTCAAATCAATCTCTCTCTTTAAAAGAGTTAATCTAAGAATGGAATTTTTTCATGGTAAGCTACCATAGAAGCAAATTTGATTTAAATGTTGGTTGTTTTCCGGCGTCAGTAGGGTTTCTGGTGAGAAACCCCAACACGAAATCCTCGACTGCTGATTAATCGTTGTCCTAGAGGACATGACCGTTGGAAGACATTTTCACTGGATACGCCAGTCTTTATAAGATTGTGTTGGACTAGGTCCGAAGGAGCTGTTTCGTCATCGGAGGGCATAGACTCGTCAGAGGGTGTATCATGCCTACTATCCGAAACACCCTTACAGCTGGTGGAATTGCTGAGCATAATTTCTATATATTGCACTCGAAATCAAATTTATGATCCGAGACTTATAAACTTAGCTAAATTTCCGCCATAGCAATCCTATACTAAAGGAAGGTGGCGCTGAAGATTACATAATATTTGATCATCAAATATTTCAACCAATTTGGTGGAATTTTTGGTTGTAAGCCAGGATATATAGAGCTAAACGCTGAGAGCGCGACTTCGAAACCCGCCAACAGCAATTTTATTTTTTCGCTAATTTTAAGAATGGAATTTTTTCATGGTAAGCTACCATAGAAGCAAATTTGATTTAAATGTTGGTTGTTTTCCGGCGTCAGTAGAATATAGAAATTATGCTCAGCAATTCCACCAGCTGTAAGGGTGTTTCGGATAGTAGGCATGATACACCCTCTGACGAGTCTATGCCCTCCGATGACGAAACAGCTCCTTCGGACCTAGTCCAACACAATCTTATAAAGACTGGCGTATCCAGTGAAAATGTCTGCCAACGGTCATGTCCTCTAGGACAACGATTAATCAGCAGTCGAGGATTTCGTGTTGGGGTTTCTCACCAGAAACCCTACTGACGCCGGAAAACAAGCAACATTTAAATCAGAGTTAATCTAATCGAACGCACGAAACCAAAACGACAGCACTGGTGCATATGGGAGATGTGCGTGTGGGTTAAAGTCACTTACTTCTAACTGAGAGTACCTATGTATCCAAAACCAAAGATCATCCAAAGATCGACCTGTAGTATATGGAGCTCTTAAGAGCGCGACCCCGAGGTTTCACGTCACGCTACGCTACTGCTTCCACTCCTTCGGGTACCTGCCATACAAGAGTCCTTAAAACACGTATTCACAATTATTGCTCGAATGCTTCAAGTTACGAACTTGAAATTTTGCATCCTTAAATTTTACAATGTTTGAAGCGAAAGTTTCGAATATGATGCAAATCGAATGAATCCTTCGTGTAGCAGCCTACAAAAGTCCTTAAAAAATTTATGCAAGTTACGGAATCCACTATAACTCTAGTACGAATTAAAGCAGGGATTCCAAATTGTATAGGAATTAGTTTCATTTCAAAAGCAAGACTGAGTTCATTAATTAGCGTCATCCGTCGACTCCTTCGGGTAGCTGTCATACAAAAGTCCTTAAAATACGTGTTCAACAATGTTGAACGATAACTTTGGAACGCTTTAAGTTATGACTTCGAAATTTTGTATACGTTGATTTTATAATAGTCGCAGCTGAAGGTATTAATATGAAAAACATCCCATAAGTCCTTCATGTAGTTGTCATACAAAAATTCTGTAAAAATGTCCTAACTTAAGAAATCGTTTAACCATCCATCGAGTAGCCACTATACAATAGTTTCTACCTGTAAATAAAAGGTCATGCAATAATTGTATGTGCACTCCTCATTCTTGTGATATATTCCCAACTAAAATAGAATCGGAAATCAGTATTTCATCTAGAGTATCATACGATTGGCTTGCAGCCGATCGTGACTGCAGTATGTTTCTTTGTTATTTCCTAGCTGACCGGTTTAGGAATAAGCTTTAAAGATTTTTTTCTAAAACAATTCCAAGCCATTTAGATTAAGATATTTTTTTTTAATCGTTAGACCCTCCACAATAGTTTATCACGACATGCATTCGACTTAATCTTTTATTGCTAGATTAACCGAATGAGTACGTAAATAATAAAGAAGCTAGCAAAAATAACTTGTTATTGCAATTTCGTTTGCAGTTATAACATAGTGGGGATGCATATGGAAAATGCGACCAGTTTGCTTCTAGTTTCGATCAAGTTAAGTAACGAGAAAATTCTGCTCTTTAAGTGAGTTTCATCAAGATGGAAAATATTTCAAAGTTAATTTGTTTAATTTTGGCAATAAGTGCGATCCGCGTTGGTACGAAGACATCCTTAAAATTTCATAAATTCATCGCAATTATAATTTCAGTTAGTAGTCAGTTGTTGTTTCCGGGCCAACAAATTGGCAATAGTTCCAACTGTGTGATAGACACCTTTGGCAATATTGGAACTTGTCAAAGGATCTCTGAATGTCGCGGTATACGAAATTCCAATGAATTGAATTTATGTCGGAATGACTCTTCCGAAATAAATTCACAAATTGATCCGATAGTATGCTGTCCAACGAGTAGTTCACGCCCTCCACAAGAAGCGGGTACCATAGGTGGACAAAATGGAGGAAACGAACAAAATGGAGGAAAGGAAAAAAATGGAGGAAACGAACAAAATGGAGGAAACGAACAAAATGAAGGAAATGGACAAAATGAACAAAATGAAAATATTCAGAAAGGTAAATTTATTTAAATAGTGCGCGTTCAAAAAAATTTATTCATTGTTCCTGATTTTTAATATTTGTCATCAAGATAAAAAAAATATTTCGGAGTTAATTTGTTTGTTTTTGGCACTAAGTACAATCCGCGTTGGTACGAAAATATCCTTGAAATTCAATAAATTCATCGCAATTACACGTTTGTAATAATTTCAGTTAGTGATCAGTTCTCGAATCCGGACCAACAATTTGGCACTAATTTGAATGCTTTGGCAGACAAATTTGACAATACTGGAACGTGTCAAAAAATCTCAGAATGTCAAAGATTTGGTCCGATAATTTGCTGTCCACCGACGCTTTCACGTCCTCCTCAAGGTGGAGGTACAATGGGTGCACAGATTGGAGGAAATGGACAGAATGAACAAAATGAACAATATGAAGAAAATGAAAATATTCAGAAGCAATCAGTTAGTCAGAGAAGTAAATTTATTTAAATAGTGCGAGTTAAAAGAAATTTATTCATTGAAAATTTCTTTCAGAATGTCTGGAAAATTATCCTCCACTACCGATCGTACAGAAGGAACAATCCATCTTCAATATCACTGGAGGAGAACCATTTCCATACATGGTATATGTAATTCTATTTATCAGTTTGAATATGGTTTATCGTTTCTTTTACTGTAATTTCACGGAAACTTTATGAGCCATGACTTTAAGTTAACAATAAGTTTTAAAAATGTTTAAAATTTGTGGTATGGTACAGGGTGAAAGATGTACTCGTAAAGTAATTTAGACAAAAAGGAAATCACATATACATTAGCATACAGGTGGAAACAAAATGATCAATGTAAATGGGGTGCATATATGTCCACGAATTTTGTTATATCTCTTAGGTCTTCTAAGTTTTTTTCAGATAATTATGGGGTGTTTTGAGAAATTTTTGGATTGAACCCCTAAAAGAATGAGATATCGAATTGACTTGTACTTCCTCAAGATTTCTATAAATTTTCCTAAAAATTAGTTTCAGGATTTTTGAATGTTCAACCCCCAATGTGGGCGATTCATGTAATCGCCAAAGAAACCAATTTGTTGAGGTTTGGTGAGTGATTAGTCGAAATTCAACCCCAACTGGACGTAATAATATTATACACCCAACTCTGTTTTTACACGGTAGATACCTTCCAACAAAAACCGTGTATAAAAAAACCGTGTAAAAAAAGACATGCTACTCATAGTAAAATCGTAGATGTGTTCCACAATTTAAAAAAAACCGTGTATGTTGAAAAAATAACTACATGCTGCTCAAAAATTCGTGCAAAAAAAAGTAAGGAAAACCCATATTATGTTAATTCTAAAAAATATAATTCATTTATTAAATAAACAACATTCAATGTTTCAAATTTCGTTAGTAAAAATTCAAAATTTTAATGAAATATAAAGCTTTTTAACTATCGTCACTCAAAATAGGCGGGCACGTTTATTTTTAACTGGGTTTTTTTCATCGCTTGATGTTTCTAACACGTTTAATGAGCTCGGACCTCTTAAAGACTTCTATGCGATAATAACGTTCTCTGATGTTAGCTTACTTTTTATTAAGAAATCTGTTACCAGATTGCTTTTTTTAATTTTTCAAGATGCTTATACAGTTCTTGGTACCCAGCGGTACAAACCTGCAGATTACGTTGAAACTTTAATGCTCGTTCCACGTCGGTATCATGAGTAAGAAAATGATGTGCCATACTTGTAGCAAATTTCAAACCTTTACGAATTAAACCAGCTTTTAGTTGATGAACTTCACCTTCATCTTCATCATTATGTTCCTCAATATTATTGTTATCCGTTATCATTTCGATCAGATCGTCCTCATCCAAAGGTTTCTCAGTCATCGGTTCATCGGTATCAGCGGCATGCATGTTGCCAAAGCCTTCACCACCAATTGCGTATGATAGAGTTATAATTTCAGAGCACAAAACTGATGTTTGTATAACAGAATCTTCACTGTTGACGCATTCTGTCCAAAATTTTTCTCCAACAAGCTCGAAGTTGTTTTATGGCAAAGGAAGCTTTTGTAACACAATCCATTATCGTTTAATTTTTCCATGCTTCTACGATCGCCATGTTTTCTTCCTCGACTGAATCCAAAATATATTTACTTAATGTAATACATTTTGAATGTTGCTATTATACCCTGATCCAATGGCTGAATCAAGGATATGGTATTAGGCGGCATACCAATTGGATATTTGGATGATCTCGCACAGAATGACTGGGAGCATTATCGACTAGTAAAATTACTTTGAATTCAAGACCTTTTTGTCCTATATATGACTTGACTTCAGGAACGAAGCATTCGTAGAACCATTTGTTGTGAACGGAGGCCTTGGAGTGAATATTTCGACTTGAAAAAGTCAAAATATTCGAAGGAAAGGAAGGTTCAGGAAAGAGTGGGCCAATTCCTACGTCTGAATTGGTGGCTGAAATCCGAGCGGAAGCGACACGCTTGCTGGCGGCCGGGACTAGCTACGGCAGTTGTGGGGGGGTTCTTGCCCAGATTTCAGTCCATAAACCCTTGGCCTGTACAACAAAAAAATTTCGTGTCGGCTTACTCCAGGGATTTAAAATGGGACTATCTTCCCAATAGGTCGTGAAAGACCAAGAAGCGGTGGAGTGCGCGACTTCACGATTTGTCAGGGCGCTTAGGTGTCATAGCGCCCTGCCTGCCCACCCTACCTCAGCCATGACTGTCCAAAAATAAACATAATTCATGGCCCCTTTTTGAGGTTCAGGGTGAGGGAGCTTATACGCTCGGGTTCATTTAATTTGTGGCCTTCTAGCCTTTATACATCTTTCGCAATAAAAAAAAATACACCGCCATATAAGGCCCAAAAAAAAAAATCTAGAAAACAACAAAGAAATGCAACAAAAAATATTGAAAAAAAAAAGGAAGGAAAAAAATTATAGAAATAAAATAAAAAGGAACTCACCCCATACTTTGCTTTTTCTTTTTTTTTTTTAGTAAATTATTGTTTAATTTATTATATTTTTTTTTATTTTTATTTTCTGTCCGTCGGTCCTGTCAGTCATGTCATATTATTGTATTATATTTATATTTTTAATTTTATTTAGTTTTTCCTTCCGCGATATTTACTTTGTTATAATTAAATTAAACCGGATCGGAAGAATTCCCGAGAGATTCGGTTTCATGAATGTGGTGCTCAAATTGCACGCAGCAGGGTACAAACGAAACAGCACTTAGAAATTCGGCAGCAAACGGAACAAAATTGCAAGCTTCATTCTTTTTTTTTTTTTTACGCTCGATTCAATTTTCAATGCAAAATTTTTTCTTTTTGTTAATTTTTTTTTTCACAGGTTGTCTGCTCGCTCACTTCACCCACTTTTCGGCATTTTTTTCCATGGTCGCGCTACGTTTCACCGTTTTTCGGGAACGCTAAATTTTTCGACCGATTTTCAACTTTTCACTGTGGAATTCGTTAAACAGGCAAATGCTAAATCAGGCGGCTGAGGAAATCAAAAAAAAAACTCGACACGGGAATATCGTGATCGTTGCTCTACACCCGAGACAGCAGACACTTTTTCTACCACTTTTCAAGCAGTCCCTTCTTCGCACAGCTCGGGCTCCCGTCGAATGCACGTCGCGCGGTGGAAAGTGAGGTTCACTTTGAATCAAGACGATTTGAGTATTTTTTTCCCGATTTTCGGACTTGCAAGCGAAAATGCAGTCTTTTTTTTCGTATTTAGCACACGACACGAAGAACTTGCACGATATTTGTCGTCCGAGAACACGAAAGAGAGCGAAAAACAAACAACTACGCGTAACGACAGTTTTCAATTCTTGAAATCGAAACCAAAACGCGCCAGGTACGACTTTTTCCTACCAATTTGGTGTAAATTGGTCGTCGTCGGAGGTCAGTTGCGATCGAACATCCAAAAAATTTTTTTCCGCACGCACGGGCCTTAGCTCGAACCTCTCTCTCGACCGCTATCCACTTCCGGCCTTTACCGAATAACGGTAAACGGTTTTTTCTCGCGGCTAAGTTGGTGGCAGTTGCGGGTGCGATCAAAACTCATCGAAAAGCTGAGTTCTGAGCGCACCCGTAACCGCTCAGCGGAAATTCATGAGTTGTCGATTGACAACTCAACACATTTTTTGAATAAATCGGCCGTCATCCATACCTTTTTATTAGCCATCCAATGAACGGGAAGCTCTTTAATGTTTTGGCCTTTTAAAGCTCGTGGTTTTAACGAACGGTTGATTAATAAAGGCTTTAAGATCCTATCGCCAGATGCGTTACTACAGAACAAGACCGTCACCCGATATTTAGCCGCTTTGAAACCACCGACAGATTTTTTTCCGATTTTGCGCAACAATCCCGTTTCATCGGCATTAAATATTTGGTCTGGATTATAACCGCCATCTTCAATTATTTTTAGTAGTTTTTCTGGAAAGTTCTTTGCAGCATTTTCATCTGCTGATGCTAGTTCAACTTTTATTTTCACAATGTGAAATACGTGTCTTTCTATGAACCCTGTTAGCTATCCCTCACTTGCATTAAATATCACTTTCTTGTTTGCCTGAAGACTTGTTGATAGCTCAACTTCCTGCTGTCGTTTGTATATTCTAAATGCTTTTTCTTTTAAAAATTTTCTATCTATAGGTATTTTTTTGCTGCTGTAAATTCTAGATCCAAATCACCAAAAGTTATTTCGTTTTCTCTAATAGGGCATTTCGACTGTATGATGATGTATGATTTGCAATCGTGTTAGATCAAAAAATTCGTGTAAAAAAGTGGTATTTGTTCTTCATCGTGGACCGTGTTATTTCAAAATCGTGTAAAAAAAAGACCGTGTAAAAGGAGAGTTGGGTGGATGGTGGATAGGTCTGATGAGGTAGCAAATTTAGTAGAAAATTTTTTATGTTATGTATTTAACTACGATTTCTTGAAGATAATACAAACTTCCAGAAACATATTCAGTTGTTAAAGTAGACAATAGGAACTCAGGTCAACCAAATGTGGGTACCTATAGTTTCAAACTCATTTGTTTAATGTTGGTGTACTATTTCTCTAATGTTTTAAGGTGCATAGAAACCAATTAAGAATGGCAATGGTCGCGTTTACGTGCAGACCAGACCAGTCCACATAGACCGGTTTGGTATTTTTCGGTCTTGCATTTATGTGCGCATTTTCACAGTACGAGACTGGTTTGGTTTCATTTGGTCCGTACCAAAATCAAGACCAAAATCAGTCCAAATTGACTGGTTTGGTTTGCGTTTATGCGTACGACCAAACTGGTTTTTTTGGTCTATTCAGACTGGTCTGGTCTGCACGTAAACGCGACCAATGACGCAACTTTAATTATATTCATATATGATTTTAATCATGTTTTGCGTAGGATTAGACATTTATGAATTGAAGAGAAATTGAGAAATTTCTTATTGTTCTTCAATCTTAGAATCTTGTTTCCTTCAATTAAATACATTTCACAGGCAATCAAAGTATCTATCGATTTTATTAATTTATTATTAAGACTTTGCAAATTGCCGATTTGTTAATTGTGAAATTATTTTCGATGAACCTTCGTTCAAAATAGGAAGCTGGGTTTGAAGATTGAATTAATCTGACCAAGGGTAAAAATAGTGAAATTGTATTCGATGATTTTTGATTATCGATGGAAGGCTAGGCCTTGATAATTCTCAACTTATAGAAAAAGTGTTTTTGTTTGTTCTGATTGAAAGACTGGGAACTTCTTGTATAAATAATGGAAGCATACTACCAACATTTTAATTTGGTTGCTACAAACTCGGACAAATCTCGTTTTCGTAGTTCAAAGCTAGACTTTCTGTGGTGGTGAGCAAATGGTTATCTACTTCATAGCTTCCACTTGGAGAAGAATAGTAAGAACTCCAGTTCGGTTCGAAATTTACTCAATTATGAATATAACTTTTAAAATTAACTATTTCAGATACAATTCTATTCGTTAAAAATATATCACCTTATTATTAGCATTTAAAAAAGAAATTATTATTTTCAGGCTGCCATTGGTTGGGAAAATACAAAAGGAGGATACGCCTTTAAGTGTGGTGGTTTCTTAGTCGATAAAAAATTTGTAGTAACATTAGGACGGTGTGGAAACATGACAGAGTAAATCTTCTGAACTTTTTCCTTTTCTATTATAATCACCATACAAATGTTTAAAACTATAATTAATAAAAAAAAACCTTTAATATTTCAGAGGACCACCGTCCGTAGTACGATTAGGAGGTAAACGTTTGGATACTCCCGGGGCAGATGTTAACATTAAAATTGCTAGGATAATCACGCATCCTAAATTTGAGAGAATGCAATCATACAACGACATTGCTGTAATCCAGTTGGAGAGTGAAGTACCGTAAGTAATATTTTTTTCCATTTTGTTTAACGAACTTTATGTACTTACACGTTTAGTCATAATTTTTTTCCAATCTTGCACAGTGGAGTCGAAATCGAAATTTTAGTGAAATCAGTTTCGAGCTCGAGTTCGAAATTTCTCTACTCCTTTGAGTACCACAAAAATGTCCTTAGAACAGATTTCGAAATGTGAACTTTTGGCCAATTTAATATTTGTGTGGTTCCAGATAGAGTAATCCGTATGAAAAAAATTAAGTGAGTACTTCGTGTAACTGCCATCAAAAAATATGTGCCTTTACTTAAAAAAAAACAGTTTTGTATGGCGGTATTTCGGAACCCACTATAACTGGAGAATCCGTTGCACTAGAAAGTCTAAATTTTCCAGGAATTAGTTTCGAATTAAAAGTCATATCGAGTTTGCTTTTGAGTTTGAGTTTGCTTTTGAGTAGCTCCCATAAAAAAGTCTTTAAAAACGTAACCGACAACTTCAGAAAGCTTCGAGTTAAGAATTTAGATCAAAGGAAAAGCGTGAGAGTCCTTTCTGCCGCACCGATGTAAAAGTCGGAGAATAAGGAACATTTTGTATGATTCAATTGGCTTGTTAACTATCGTGACTGCGGATGTTTCAGCCTAAACTTTTAATTACCGACAAAAATCAAACGATTTTAGCTAGTAACTTATTTTTGCAGACGCAAAAGGCAAAAAGAAGGGCTTTGTTTGAACCACTTTACCGTTTCGATGCTATCAGAAGAAATAAAATAATTAATAATAATAACTGCAACAATGACAGTACATTAGTAATAAGTAAGATTAATTTTTTAGCATATAAGGTACTTTAAGCACTTCATTACAAGGGTTTTTTATTCCCAGTTTTCCCTTTCTCATCAATTTTAAATATGAACTATAAAGAAAAACCATTTTAAATTACAAATTAAAGTAGTCACAGCTGCAGGAGTACACTCGATCTCTGAAATTGTATGTATAACATATTATCAAATATAAAAACATATCTGTAAATTTTGGAAGATTAAAATTTATTATGATATTATTATTAATAATAAAAGTGTTCAATAAATTTAATGTAACAATTATATTTTCTAGAAATCGTCCAGTTTGCCTATGGCCAAGAGACAAAATTAATTTTCAAGAAGGCACTGCAATCGGATATGGGCGTACGTTATTCGGTAACTTTTCTTTTAATATTTAATTTATATATTTTCTGAAAATTTATTTCATAAACACTTAGCTCGACAATCAAGTAATCTGCTGAAAGTGAAGTTGAGTATTTACTCAAATGAAGAATGTAACGAACATTATCTCAAATTCATTGAGACCGGTATTATTCAGTCTCAACTTTGTGCTGGCGATCGAGAGGGAGTTAAAGATACTTGCCAGGTGAGAATCTTAGATGCGACACCGTTTAATTTACGAAACGAGTTAGTTTTTTGATACGATAGATAAATTTTATTATTGTAATATGTGTGTGTATGCCACGCTCTCAATTATTTGACTATAAATATTTGACAAAAATTTCAGTTGAACTTTTCAGATAACTCATGACTTGTGTAAAGCTTCTTTTGGTAAATATTTGACAATTTTGCTGACAAATGCAGACAAATAATGCAATCGTAAAATTTTTGTTCACCAAATTATTTTATTTGCGCTATACAAAGACTAGTTTGACTGACAAATTTACTTAAATTTTTAAACAAAATTATTTAACGGCATAACATACATCTAATACAAGCTTCCGGTAAATAAAATAATTTGAACAAAAAATATTTGACGATTCCTTTATCTGAAAAAAAAATTTGGCAGCCAAAATAGTCAAGTATTTGACTAAGTGGCATACAGTAGATATAAAAAATACAAGATTCCTTTTAACTGTATTTGAGAGTACTATCCTACTTCATGGATGTATGCAAATGAAATGAATTAAAATCAAAAGAAATTTTAGATTTTTCTTTCGGATTTATCTTTTTTTTTCAGTTAGGATTTTAATTAAGTGTAACTTAAAATTTTTTGGTAAATGTTTTCACAGTACATGTTGAAATGAAAATACAAGTTTTCCGGGTTCAATACTGTTCTTATTTATTTTTGCGTGACGTTTCGGACTCGACTGAGTCCTTTATCAAACTGGAGTTTGATAAAGCACTCACTTGATAAAGCACTCGTCGAGTCCGAAACGTCACACAAAAATAAACAAGAACAGTGTTGAACCCGGAAAACTTGTATTTTCAACTTACAATTTGATAATTGAATTGCTATGTGCTAATTACTATGTTTTAGATACAGAATGTATATTATTAATTTAATATTTTAATTTTTTCTAATAGGGTGACTCTGGTGGACCCCTTTTAGTGACCTCATTGGAACAGTTACAAATTATTCCGTATGTTATAGGTATCACTTCCTTTGGTCGAGCATGTGGTGGTAGCGCACCGACCGTATTCACAAGAATATCGTCTTTTGTTCCATGGATAGAATCAGTTGTATGGCCTAACGAGTTTTGAAAAATAACTAATCATTAACCATTCCAAATGTTATATGTATATCTTACTTACAAATTTTTTAATAAATGTAATTTTTCAATATTTCTCGATAAGATATTTTGATACTATTTCATTTTTTAATTTCTTTATATTTTGATAGTGTAGTAATGTGGGAAGATTGAGTAGACCTCTTGTAAAGGACAATTTCTTGCTGTTTTACACCTATATTGGATAGATCGAACACTATTCGTACTCCGAATCAATTTTTTTTGCTCAGCCCAAGGAAATTCAAATAAGTCATTCTAAAGGTGGATTTCCATTGTCGTCGCATTTATGCGTCTGTGCGTTGAAAGGACATTTTTCTGCCACGCTTTTCAGTTTTGAGTTTACATTTGCAACGCAGTTTCTCTAACGCACAGTGCTGTCAAATATAAACAGATAAAAAAGTTTATAATTGTTGAATGTTATAATTGTTTAATACTCTAGAGGGCTTAGATAAGGTCAATAAAAATATTAAACAGTAATTTCAGGGACACTAATATTGACAGTATTTTCACACTAAGCAGTAGGTAGGTAGGTAGGCTGCCCGTGAGAACACGGACACACTTAGACCTAAAAGGTCCGTTGCGTTACCACAGGATCATCGAATCCGGTCCAGCTCATCGAACCATTTAGAGCTTGCAATGAAGCGTTGGATTCTCGCGACCTCCATTGCGGCAAGATCACCAAGGAGTTGAAGACGTAAACTCCAAGATGAGCTTTCCTTCTGGCTGATAGAGCTGGACAGGTACAGAGAAGGTGAAGGACTGTCTCCTCCTCCTCGAGGTTGGTATGAAAGTCGTCTTTAGTTATCTCGTCCTTGTCTTCTGTTGGTGCGTGGACGGTGATCAGCCAAACGTTGAAAAATTTAGTTTTTATTCGAATTGCACACAATTGTGCAAAAAAAATTTCAAGGATCATTTTTAGTCAAATTTTTCTTATATTGCGACAACCTTAAGCCCTATTTTATTATTCTAGGATAAAAATTACTAGAGATATGAATTTTCAAAGAGGTCTCAGACACCATTTTTGCGAAAATTTTAATATACTATAACTAACAAAAAAATGAGATCGAAACAAAAAATTGAAATTCAATTATTTTTTTCACTAGTTCTTCATGTACAAAAATTTTCAAAAGAATCGGAGATGGTAAGGTCACAAATTTCGTCATTTTTGGCGTTTCTTGATGGAATGACCCTCATACGAAATCGCCTTGCTTTCGCAAGATATGCAAAATTAATTCCATCAACATCTGTGATTGCTTTCAAAGGTGGATCTTATAAGAATCAATGGAAGAATATATCAAAAGATCTCACGGAGCAAAACGTAGCCGCAATCTTCAGAACTGTGGATGTGATACAGGATGATGAACAGATCAGCTCGGATAGAAGTACTGAAAGTAGTGAAAATGAGGCTTCTTCGACTGAATACATACAATTTGACCAGGGACGTGATTTCAGCTTTACCCAAGAGGCAAGATCTTGTTCACTGCATACAAATTCATTTGAGTCGATATTAAGATATGTAGTGCATGATATGCATGCGCACACGCACAGTTCAAGGAGTACTTAAATTTTTTTAACTCCTTTAAAAATAGTCTTTCTTGAAAAAATCAAAAAGTCACGGTTCCCTTCAATTCTGAAATTGACAGGTCACAGTACCGTGCGTGTTGGATGTCGAACCGTGGTGCAGATGAAATATTTGCACCAAAGAGTAAGTCAATAGATTCGCACATGTTTGATCGAACAAAACGATGTACATGTCGGATCGGTGGAGCAAAATGATGTTGGTTATACAAAATCGTTTATGTATGTACTATGTATTTGGAAGAGGGTGCTACGGACATGTATTTATATGATAAGATCAAACAGCAATCACATATTTAAGGGAATAAAACAAACGTTTGGGAGTACGACGTGTTATTAATTTGTATTTGGATGGATAGGTATATGTAGGTAGGATGCCGTGTTTTAAATTTGCAAAATTCACAAACAGTGAATTTGATAATTGCAGGTTCGTACATGAACGAACAATTGCGTAGGTAGTTGGAACATTAGGTGTGGCGCCCTAAAAATTTGGCGCCCGGCGCAGTTGCTCCACTTGCTCCTATGAAAGCTCCGCCCCTGTCCCTATTAAACATTCCGCACTGTTCACGATTTATATTAATATTCCGAAACCAATAGCAGCTGAAAAAAATTCATAAATAAATTATGCATTGAGTGGGAATTGAACCCCCGGTAGCAATGTTTTCAAGACCTAGTACACTACCACTGGACTACACCCAGCGTATTAACTAAGTTACCGCAACATACATTTGGTTGACGGAACACACATTCGGTTATCACAACTGAAAGATGCCGTAAATCGTTTGTGACGATCAACATTCTATTGCAACAATCAAAATTGAGTTGCTGGTCATTTTTTTGTTCGGTTGTCTTAACAGAACCGCACAAATGAATTAATTTGATTGTATTAACATACTGATTCTATAACGTGTATCGCGTTTTGTATTCCCTTTAGTACAACCAAACACCTATTGCTTCAAGCAAATTTTTATTACCATAAATGAACTGCGATTGCTGCAACAAAAGTTTTATTGATGCAAACTCATGCCAACTAATTATTTCCCTCAGTGTTTACATTAAGAATTTTTTAATCGTTAGAAACTTCACAATATTTTATCACGACTCGCATTTGCTTTAACCGTTTAATGAAAAATTAGCGGAATGAGTATGTAAATAATACAGAACTTGTTATTGCCATTTCGTTGGCAGTTACAACACAGTGAAGGTGCATATGGACAATAAGAACAGATTCACAAATTCAGTTTTCTACTAGTCTCGATCTAGTTAAGTAAAACGAGAAATTTCTGTTCTTTAAGTGTTCTTTAATATTCGTTATTAAAATGAAAAATATTTCGAAGTTAATTTGTTTGATTTTGGCAATAAGTGCAATCCGCGTTGGTACGAAGACACCCTTGAAATTTTATACATTCATCGCAATTATACGTTTGTAATAATTTCAGTTAGTGGTAAGTTTTCAAATCCGGACCAACAAATTGGCAGCAATTCGAATTCTGTGGCAGACAATTTTGGCAATACTGGAACGTGTCAAAGAATCTCAGAATGTCAACGATTTGGTCCGATAATTTGTTGTCCACCGACACGTTCACGTCCTCCACA
Source organism: Beris morrisii (assembly GCA_951812415.1). Classification (NCBI taxonomy): domain Eukaryota; kingdom Metazoa; phylum Arthropoda; class Insecta; order Diptera; family Stratiomyidae; genus Beris; species Beris morrisii. The sequence goes on along the minus strand of OX638312.1, from coordinate 12,286,371 downwards.
AGGTGAAGATACAATGGGTGGACAGATTGGAGGAAATGGACAAAATGAACAAAATGAACGAAATGAACAAAATGAACAAAATGAACAAAATGAACAAAATGAACTAAATGAACAAAATGAACAAAATGAACAAAATGAACAAAATAAACAAAATGAACAAAATGAAAATATTCAGGAGAAATCAGTTAGTCAGAGAAGTAAGTTTATTTAAATAGTGCGAGTTAAAAGAATTTTATTCATTGTAAATTTCTTTCAGAATGTCTTCAAAATTATCCTCCACTACCAATCGTAAAGAAGGAAGAAACCCTCTTTAATATCACTGGAGGAGAACCATTCCCATACATGGTATTTCAATTCTATTTATCAGTTTGAATGTGGTTTATCGTTTCTTTCACTGTAATTTCACGGAAACTTTAAGAGCCGTGACTTTAAGTTAACAATATATTTAAAAAAATTTTAATATTTTTGGCACGGGATGAAAGATGTACTCGTAAAATAATTTAGATTAAAAAAATTCACATATCCATTTGCAAACAGGGTGAGTGGAAGGGGCAAATAAAATGATCAATGTTAATGGATGCATATATTTTCACGAATTTCGTCATATCTCTTAGGTCTTCTGGGTTTTTTTCAGATAATTGTGGGGTGGTTTCAGAATTTTTTGGATTGTACCCTTAAAAGGATGAGATATCGAATTGACTTGTACTTCCTCGGGATTTCTAAAAATTTTCTTAAAAAACAGTTTCAGAATTTTTGAATATTCAACCCCCCATCGGGGCGGCGTTTCATGTAATCGCCTTTATAGGCGACAAATAACTCAACAAACAAATTAGTTTTTACCAATTTGTTTGTTGAATTATTTGTCGAAATTCAAGCCTTAGCTGGACATAATGCTATTAAGTACGTTCTCGCGAATGTCGTCATATATCTTAGGTCTGATGAGGTAGCAAATTGTTTTATACTTCTACAGTTCTTTTTTTTTTTGTATAAAAAATCGACGGTGGGATTATTTCAGGATTTTTATTTTTAACCCCGAAGGGAGTGTAAGGCAGTTTCACATGTTTTCATTTCGATATTTTAACTTATATAGTCAGTTTGTTCATTTCAATGTTTGTATGAGGAACCATACTGTTCTAGTGACATAGTTAACTTTCCATAAAACCTTCTTTTCTCGATATAACTATAATACAACCCAAATGTATGACCAAATTCAGTAATTCATAGGTTAAATATGGCAGTAGCGTAAGTATTCTATCATACTTCCACTGTAACCACTTTTCGAACTTTTACCCAAAAAATAATACAGCATATGAACGTACTTGTAAACTCATCTATTTCCTGTTGAAATAGTTGATATAGTATTCCTATAATATTAAGAATGGCAATGATGGTATTTATCATGTAATATTTTAATAATTGTTTATGTACGATTAGACGTTTATGACAAGTTTTCGAAAGAAATTTTAGTATGTTACATTATTTGTTTGTTTACAAATTGCCGATTTGTCAATTGTGAAATTATTTTCGATGAACCTTTGTTCAAAATAGGAAGCTGAGTTTGAGATTGAATTAATCTGACCAAGGGCAGAAATAGTGAAATTGTATTCGATGATTTTTGCTTATCGATGGAGGGCTAGGCCTTGGTAATTCTAAACTTATAGAAAAAGCGTATTTGTTTTTATTTGTTCTGATTGAAAGGCTAGGAACTTCTTCTGTAAATAATGTAAGCGTACTACCAAAATTTGAATAACCAGATTCAGAGTTCTACAAACTCGGACAAATCTCGTTTTTCGTAGTTCAAAGTTAGATTTTCAGTGGTGGGGTGGAAATGGTTACCTACTTCATAGCTTCCAGTTGGAGAAGAATAGTGAGAACTCCAGTTCAGTTCGATTGTAAAGATTGTCCATTATGATTACAACTTTTAAAATTAACTATTTCAGATATAATTTTAAACTTTAAAAATATTTCGCTTTACTATTAAGTGTTAAAATAATCAATTATTATTTTTAGGCGGCCATTGGTTGGGCAAAACCAGATGGAGTATACGACTTTAATTGTAGCGGTATCTTAGTCGATAAAAAGTTTGTAGTAACTACTGCACATTGTGCAAACTTGAAAGGGTAAATCTTCTGAACTATTCTTCTTTTTTATTATAATCACATACAATTAATGCTTAAAAGTATAGTTTATAAAGAAAAATCTTTTAATATTTCAGAGTACCACCGTCCATAGTAAGATTAGGAGGTAAAAATTTGGATATGCCCGGAGCAGATGTTAACATTAAAATTGCTAGGATCATCCCGCATCCTGAATTTAATAAAACAATAAAAAACGACATTGCTGTAATCCAGTTAGAGAGTGAAGTACCGTAAGTAATACTTTTATCAATTTTATTTATCGAACTTTATGTACTTACACATTTAGTCATCATTTTATTTCCAATCTTGCACAGTGGAGTCGTAATCTTAGTCTTTATCTTGTTTAAAAAATCACTGTTATATGTCAATATTGAACAATTCATCATCAATGGCGCTATATCCCTGGTTTCTGGATAGTGGTCTTTGTTCCTGTGAAGCGTTGTCAGCGCCTCGCCCAACCCCCGAATTGGAGGGCCAGTACTAGTTTTTTATGACACCCTGGTAGATGGGAGTTTTCAGTTAACTATGACATGTTGGAGATCTCCCAGCTATGCTACGAGTCCAACCATGTCATACTTTTTACCAACTTCCTGAGACGCGCTGGTGTTACTGGCCATTCAGGTTAACTCGATGCTCCCTCCTCTGTACTCAACTGGGCTTCGGACCTGCTATGGCGGAGCTTATATTGTATAATTACTTTATTATTTTTTAAATAACAAAGTATTGTGATTGATCTGAAATTTCAAAACAATTTGCTACCCTTAAATTTTCTATTTTCACGTTTCATGGCTAGTAGAAAAAAAATTACGAAAGGAAGAAAGTTTATACGACGTGTTTGCCGTCCGCCGTACGAAAACGCTTTTGACGGCCTGGAATTTCAAAATAATTTCATTCAATCATTCTACTCCTTCGGGTAGCAGCTGCACAAAAGTCCTTAAAACACCTGGTTGCGAATATAACTACTAAATAAAATTTTGCAGGTAAAGTTAAAAATTTCGAGAAAACCCCATGAGTCCTTTGTGTAGAAGACATAAAACTACAAGCGGTCATACAATCCTGTAAAAATGTCTTCATTTACGGAACTCACCATAACTCAAGAAATCGTTTAGAGTTTTCCTGCAGATCCCATGTAAATGGAAGTGAAAATGGAAAATTTTGTATTCGGTGATTCACCTAAAGTTCCAGATACGCAATTGAAAACGTGATGACGTGTCCTTTCGGTCGACTAGCAACCTTTATGACTTGGTTTGCACACTCCTTATCCTTTTTTATACCCAACTACAATATAAATCGGTGTACAGTATTTCATTTAGAGTATCATACTATTGGCTTGCTGACTATCGGGACTGCGGTATGTTGCGAAGCTATCAGAAGAAATAAAATAATTAATAATAAAAGTTTTCAATAAATTAAATGTAACAATTATGTTTTCTAGAAATCGTCCAGTTTGCCTATGGCCAAGCGACGAAATTAATTTTGAAGAAGGCACTTTAATAGGATATGGGTCTACAGAATACGGTAACTTTTCTTTGAATATTTAATTTATTTATTTTCTGAAAATTTACTTCATAAACATAGCTGGTCCGGTCTCCAGTAAACTGAAGAAAGTGAACTTTAAAATTTTCTCAGTATTTGAATGTCTCTGGCGTAATCGTAACTTTCTATACCTATACACTGAAGAGTCTCAACTTTGTGCTGGCGATAAAAACGGATTTAGGGACGCTTGCGGGGTAAGAATCTTAGTTGCGACACCGTTTAATTTACAAAACGAGTTAGTTTTTTTGATACGATTGATGAATTTTATTATTATGTATGAATTTGTGTTCATATGCTACGCTGTCAATTATTTGACATAAAAATTTGACAAAAATTTTAGTTGAATTTTTCAGATAACGCAGGACTTGTGTATAGATTGTTTTGGAATATATTTGACATATTTGGTGACAAATGCAGAAAATTTTTGTTCAACAAATTATTTCATTTGCGCTACAGAAAGACTATTTTGACTGAAAAATTTATTTATTTTTAAAAAAAAAATTTAACAGCATAATATATACAGTCCAATATAAGGTTTTGACAAAATAAAACAATTTAACCAAAAAAGAAGTTAACGCTTACATTATCTGAGAATAGTTTTTGGCAGCAAATAGTCAAGTATTGTATTTGACGAAATGACATCCTGTAGGTATAATAAGTAATAGGGTGTTTTTTTAGGTGCATAAGAACTTAAAACTATAATACAAGACAGAAATATTGTTGGAATGAAATTTTTTTATTATATTCTGGTAGATAATTTCATGGCATTTATTTTTTAAATATGATTTCCGTCATATGTCCGCCTCGGCTACGAGTTACGAGTTACATGGTCCATTCGATCAGTCCAATTTTTGACTACTTTTTCCAATAAATCTGGCCGTATGGCGTCAATAGTGGCTTGAATATTGGCTTCCAATGCTTCAAGAGTTGCTGGTTTGTCGGTATAAACGCATGACTTAATATAGCCCCATAAAAATTAATCCAGAGGCGTTAAATCGCACGAACGAGGGGGCCAGTTAACAGAACCACTTCTAGAAATCAAGTTGTCACCAAATTGATTTTGCAATAAATCGATTGTTAAGTGCGCTGTATGGCAAGTTGCGCCGTCTTGTTGGAACCAAATGTCGGCGATGTTTAGCTGATTAATTTTTGGAAACAAAAACTCAGTCAGCATGGCTCGATAGCGCTGGCCATTCACCGTAACGGCATCTCCTTCCTCATTTCGAAAGAAATAAGGACCGATGATGCCGCCAGCGTGTAAACCGCACCAAACAGTCAATTTTAATTGATGTAATGGTGATTCGTTAACGGCGTGAGGATGGTCTGCGCTCCATATACGACAATTTTGACGTAGCCATTTAACCAGAAATGAGCTTCATAAACAAAATTCTTCGATAAAAATGGACGAAATGCTTTATGAACTTCGCGAACAGATTTATGTTTTTCAAAGTAAATTTCCACAATTTGGAGGCGTTGTTCTGGCGTTAAACGATTCATGATAACTTGCCAAACCTTACTGAACAGAAATGTCAACACAGTTTGACATTCTCAGCTGTCAAATCACAGTTATCGATATCGATAGTTCTCATGCACCTAAAAAAACACCCTGTACAAGCGTCAGTTTAATTACGTTTCAGAGTAATCCATGAAGTAGTGCAATTCAAGTCAAAAGAAATTTTTCGAATTTCAGGTGGTGCTGATTTATTCAATTTCTTATTCTCCGCCTCTTCTTGTTGTTTTTGTTTTTTTTTCGTCGAAATAAAACCAAATTCAACCGGCATTGGCGGAACACTGCAATAAAAACTTAGTTTTTGATCACACTACATTATCCAATGTACAACAAAATAATAAAACCGAAAAAAATTATTCGAATTAACCAAAAATTTGACAATATAATCCAAAACATTTAAAAACTCTTTATAGGTTTTTCTGTTTAATTTTTTTAAATGTATACTTTTTTACAATCTTTTTTCTTCATATTTTTGTAACAGTAGTTTAGTTTACCTTTTTCGTGTAACTTTTTCAATTACGTATAACTTTTTATTCCTTTTATATTGTTCTTATTTTGTAAGAACTACTTAGGTTTATAGTATTTTCCACTTATGTTTCAGGTTATTTTTAGTTAATTTCTCGTTTTGTAGTATTTTTCATCAGCAATAAATTTCATATTTCATTTTTAATCACTTCGTAGCATTTTCTTTTTAAATTTCACTACATTTTTTCGTAAAGTGTCGACCTACACAGTGCCACAAATAAGTTTCGAGATAGGCCATGGAAAACATCATTAAAAGAAAAAATCTGAATATTTTTCATTTTTTTTTATTCAAAATATTCTCTTTCAGTTTCAATACACTTGTTACAGCAGTTCAACTGTGATTCAAATGCGTGTTCTAGCTCATTTTGTGGAATTGCTTCTAGTGCTCGTGTTGAAGCTGTTTTGATGGTCGAAATGTCATTAAAAAACATCCTTTTAACTTCAATTTCAATTTCGGGAATAGAGAGAAATCGCATGTGGCTAAATCAGGTGAATACGGTGGATGATTCAACACACAGACTTGATTCTGAGCGAAATGAAATGAGTGAGGTGTGACTCGGTGCATTATCCAGTTCTCTGGATCACGATATTCGGGTCGAATACGACGGATTCTGGCCATCACACGCTTCAAAACTTCGAGATAAAATGCGCCAGTAATTGTTTGGCCACTTGGAACGAATTCCCTGAGGACAATTCCTTTGCTATCGAAGAATGTAATGAGCATAGTTTTGATTTTTGATGGTACTTTTCAACATCGACAAAAAAGTTGTTTTGGGAGAACTGTCATAACTTTGCTATATATCAACCGATTTAAACAAAATTGGTATTACCGGGAAGAGAATTGTCACAGCTTTCAAATGCCGGTCTGTACACATAGATGGTCCTACTAGTTACTCATATATGGTTCGAGTCTAGGAACTTATTTGTCGCACTGTGTATTTTCATTATTTTTACTTAGGAATTTAATTAGCGTAACTTATAATTTGATAATTGAATTGAATATACAATAATATAAATATAAACAATATTTTCATTTTTTCTAATAGGGTGACTCTGGTGCACCTCTCTTAGTGACCTCTCTGGAACAGTTACAAATTATTCCGTACGTTACAGGTATCGCTTCCTATGGTCTTGCAGGATGTAAAGCTGATGGACCGACCTTATTCACAAGAATATCGTCTTTTGTTCCATGGATAGAATCGGTTGTGTGGCCTAACAAGTTTTGAAAAAGAAGTAAACATTAATCATTCCAAATGTTATATATATATATCTTACTTATAAATATTTTAATAAATGTAATTTTTGCAATATTTCTCGAGAAGATTAGCGATACTTTTTCTTATAGTAATTTAGTTGAGTAGACCTCTTGCAAAGGATAATTTCTTGCTGTTTATATATATTTATATATTGTATAGATTATACACTATTACATAAATTTATAATAAGTTGCAGGTTGGCCTAATGAGATAGTGGCATAATTTAAAAAAACTAGATGAAATACTGAACTCCGATTTATATTTTAGTTGGGATTATATCAAAAGAATGAGGAGTGCACATACAATTATTGCATGACCTTTTATTTACAGGTAGAAACTATTGTATAGTGGCTACTCGACTATTTCTTGAGTTATAGTGAGTTCCATAAATTAAGTTGGGACATTTTTACAGAATTTTTGTATGGCAACTACATGAAGGACTTACGGGATATTTTTCATATTAGTACCTTCAACTGCGACTATTATAAAATCAACGTATACAAAATTTCAAAGTCCTAACTTAAAGCGTTCTAAAGTTATCGTTCAATATTGATGAAGATGCGTTTTAAGAACTTATGTATGACAGCTACCCGAAGGAGTTGATGGATTGCGCTAATTAATGAAATCAATCTTGCTTTTGGTATAAAACTAATGCCTGTAAAATTTTGAATCCCTGCTTTAACTTGTACTAGAGTTATAGTGAATTCTGTAACTTGTATACATTTTTGAAGGACTTTTGTAGGCTGCTACACGAAGGACTCATTCGATTTGCATCATATTCGGAACTTTCGATTCAAACACTGTAAACTTTAAGTATTCAAAATTTCAAGCTCCTAACTTGAAGCATTCGAGCAATAATTGTGAATACGTGTTTTTAGGACTCTTGTATGGGAGGTACCCGAAGGAGTGGAAGGATATCGCCCATTAACGAACTTAGCCTTACTTTTTCCATTTTACAGGTGCTGACAAAATTTCAACTTCCTAGGCCAACGGGTTCTTGAGTTATCGTGCAAACGGACGGACGGACAGACGGACGGACGGACGGACACAACTAAACACAAAATAAAACATACTGCAGTCACGATCGGCTGCAAGCCAATCGTATAATACTCTAGATGAATACTGAACTCCGATTTATATTGTAGTAGGGGATAAAGTAGAATTACGTGTGTGCATGTTGTATGTCCTTTATTAAGGACTGCTATTAGATTGCTACTCAAAACTAAAAGACAATATTCAGTGTTTAACTTCATATCTTGAACTGAGTAAGTCATCGAAAAAAATGTCCTTTTTGAAGGACTTTCACATGGGAGGTGCAGGAAGGACTCTCTCGATTTCTTACATATTTATCCTTTTTCTTGGAACCATTCAAAAATTAATGTGTACAAAATTTCAAATTCGTAGCTTGAAGCGTTCAAAAGTTATCGAAAAATATTGTTGAACACGTGTCTTATGGACATTTTGTATGGCAGCTACCAGAAGGAGTAAAAGGATTTTGCTGACTAGTAAACTCGAACTTCGTTTTCACTCAAAACTAATTTGTACAAAATTCCGAGTTCATAGCTAAAAGATTACTTGAGTTATAGTGAGTTCCGTAAATTCAGTGAAGACTTTTTGACAGGATATTTGTATGGCAGCTACACGAAGGACTAATAGGATTTTTTTGATAATCATACATTTAGCTACAACTATTGGAAAATTAACACATACAAAATTTCAAAGACGTAGCTTAAACCCTTCTGAAGTTATCGGCAATATTCTTTAACACGTGTTTTAAGGACATTTTGTATGGCAGCTACCAGAAGGAGTAAAAGGATTTCGCTGAATAGTAAACCTGAACTTCCTTTTCACTCAAAACTAATTTGTACAAAATTCCGAATTCATAGCTAAACGATTACTTGAGTTATAGTCAGTTCCGTAAATTAGGTGAAGACATTTCGACAGGATATTTGTATGGCAGCTACACGAAGGACTAACAGGATTTTCTTCATAATCATGTATTTAGCTCCGACTATTGGAAAAATAACACATACAAAATTTCAAAGTCGTAGCTTAAACCCTTCTGAAGTTATCGACCTATATTCTTGAACACGTGTTTTAAGGACATTTTGTATGGCAGCAACCAGAAGCAGTACAAGGATTTCGCTCACTAGTGAAGGCGAACTTCCTTTTCACTCAAAACTAACTTGTAAAAAATTCCGAATTCGTAGCTAAAAGATTAATTGAGTTATAATGAGTTTCGTAAATTGAGTGAAAACATTTTGACAGGATATTTGTATGGCAGCTACACGAAGGACTAACAGGATTTTCTTCATAATCATATATTTAGCTCCAACTATTGGAAAAATAACACATACAAAATTTCAAAGTCGTAGCTTAAACCCTTCTGAAGTTATCGACCAATATTCTTGAACACGTGTTTTAAGGACATTTTGTATGGCAGCTACCCGAAGGAGTAGGACGATCTTGCCTGTTAACGAACTTAGCCTTACAAATTCAACCAAACATCCAGATTCAAAATTTCAAGATCCTAGGTGAAGGCGTTCTTGAGTTATCGTGTTCACGGACAGACGGACGGACGGACGGACGGACGGACGGACGGACGGACGGACGGACGGACGGACGGACGGACGGACGTCAGGCGGATTTGACGTTTTTGGCCACAAATAAACAAAAAATAATATATAACTTTTTTTCGTCCGAGGCTTGGTTCTATGCGTTACAAACTTTTGGGCTGGATTAAACTTATAATACTCTATATGATTTCATCTAGAGTATAAAAAATCTGCCAACAGTCTGGGCGCAACTTCATTATTTTATGGGTAGAAATCCGAAACGTGTTTAAAGATAAGATGCGGTGTAGGTTACTATGCGACTGACAACCTAAAAAATAACGTTCCAAATAGCCTCCTGGTTATTTCTTAGGTTGTCAGTCGCATAGTAACCTACACCGCATCTTATCATTAAACACGTTTCGGATTTCTAATAAAGTTGCGCCCAGACTGTTGGCAGATTTTTTTTATTTACTTACGTATTTTTTTATCAATAGAATAATTCATAGTAGTAAAAGCCAATTCGATCACATAAAACCTAAGAGACTTTCGGAATCAGTGAAAACTTGAACAATACCCCCAGGGGGTTTAATTGAGAAAAATACTTAAATCGGTTTTTCTCCGACTACGTTTAAAGCTTATAGAAGTAAAAGTGAATTCCAACTCTCAATATACCTTAGAAATATATCAGAATTCGTGAATATGTACACAACCACTTTACACCCCCTTAGGGGTTGGATATCGAAAAATTTTGAAGATCGTTACTACGCGCTTATATAAATAGCACGCAGAAGTAAAATTGCTTTGATAGCTCGACATGTCTAAAAGTTTTAACGAAGTTTGTGAAACTTCAGCATAAGCCGTTACTGAGATATAAAAAACCACCCCTCTCCCCCGTACCTAGATACCCCTATCAACAATTTTATTTTTCTAGGATGTCTCCATAGTGGCTCTATATAATCCTAAATTTTTAGCTTTCTATTCATTATGGTTTTCGAGAAATAAAAATCAGAATGTTTTCCTTTCTACCCCCTTTCACCATGGGTGTTCACCACCAACATTTTTTTCTCTACTAGAAGTTTACCGACCCTAACTCCTGTAAAATTTTCAAGATCATATCTGATACGGTTCCTGAGATATAAAAATTAAATTTTTTGAAAAATTGCTGTCCCCCCACTTTCGTGCGCCACCTCCTCCCTCAAAAAATTTAGTTTCGGTAGACTCCTCTTGTGATCCCATATACAGAAACTAAATTTTATCTTCCTAGTGTAATTGGTTCGGAAGATATTGTAATTTAAAGTTTTTCACCCCCCACCCCCACACCCTACCACCCTTCGTAAAAAAGAAGTATCCCTAAGGACAACAACAAAGTTTCAATCTTCAGACATCAATTGTTCAGGAGATATCGATCTTAGAATGTTTCAATCCCGTCTTTCTTGCGTTAAAGACTCATTGTTTCCCCCCCCCCACTTCAACACCCCTTAACCAATATCGACCATTTTTTTGCAATTGAGTCCATTATCATAGTACTACATAAGTTCCAAGTTTCAGCCTCCTAGCATAATTGGTTCCTGAGATCTAGAAACCAAAATTTTTCGTCTAAAACGCTCCCCTCTCCTCTCCCCTTGTACCCCCACCCCTCGAAAATATACCAGTCGTAGGGGTTCACCCAATCTACCCACCATAAAAATTTCAACTTAATATCTCATCGGGTTTGGGAGCTACGCGCCTTCAAACGATGTTGCGTACGGCGTACGGCGTCCGGGGAACTGCGGACGGCGGACGGCGTACGGCGTCTACGGCGGACAGACGGACATTTTTTTTTTTGCTTTTTTGGTGTTTACTAGTCCTAAAACGTGTAAATACAAAATTTCAGGGTAGCAAACTTTTTTGAAATTTCAGGTCGATCACAATACTTTATTATTAAAAAATAATAAAGTAAAATTATAATGAAGCATATCCCTGGTTTGAAGGCTCCAATTCGAATATCGCAGGTCCCAGTCATTGGTCTTTTCAAACATCCTTTGACAGTTTTTTGTTAGTTATAGTATGTTAAAGATTTCGCAAAAAAGGTGTCCGAGTCCCCTTTGAAAATTCATATCTCTGGTAATTTTTATCCTAGAATAATAAAGCAGGACTTATTTTAAAGATTGTTGTTAAAAAATTGTCGAAATATAAAAAAAATACGAATAAAAATTAGCTTTGAATTTTTTTAACGATTTTGTCCTTTATCCTTGAATAGCTCAAAATCAGTTTTTTTTATTTTTTTTTATTTTGTAGGTTATACTGTTTTACAAAATATACCAAAAAATTAACTTGGGATCTCAATGGGATCGGGTCAAAAAAATCGAAGAACATCACTGCTTTCCAATTATGTTATAGAAAAATTACAATTATAACATAATTGAGATGCAAATATTGATCGTCTGATTTGAAATGAATATCGTACTTCCTTGAGAAATTACGAAGCATGCCGACATTACCTTATAAGGTTTTTATTTTAACCCAAATAGTTCAAATATAAACTTTCCTTAATGTGTTTATTGGTTTAAGTCTTAATTTTACTTCATTCGTTTCTAATATTAAATTATTTTACTATTTCTTTTATTTCGAGCTTCTTTTTTCGTCCACTTTTTATTGCATATAAGTTATTAGTAATATCTTTTCTAGAAAATTTTTTTAGCCGTGGTTAAAGGCTTAATGTATTGTATTTTTTATGCATACATCGGAGATGTTAAGAAATTGCAAAAATTTAGTACAATTTACTTTCCGCATGTTAAATTTATAAAGTGAAAACCAATCTGATATCTCATCAAACATAAGAAATATGTCGAAAACTGCGAAAACGTATGAACCCCTGGTGGGTTGAATATACAAACATTATGAAATTACCTTTTATAATAAATATTAAAAAAGGAAATTTAATTCAATATCTCATCAGATCTGAGAAATATATCGTTAAATCGAATTCAACCCCTTAACACCCCTTGGGGGTTGAATATTAGAAAATCCTAAAATCAGTTTTCGAAGCGACTATATCAGAACTCAGCAAACGAAAAATCTAATTGAATATCTCGTTAAACCTTCGAGATATGGCGAAAATTGTGAAAAGGTGTACAACCCTATTACATTGACTTAGGGGTTGAATATCCGAAAATCCTGAATTCAATTTTTATATGATTAGAAAGAAAGACCGAGAAAGTTAAAACCAGTTCAATATTTTATCACCCTAAGGGATATGATGGAATACGTGAAAACAGGTTCAACCCTTTTATACCCTAATAGGGGTTGAAAGGGAATAAATCTTTTAGACGAAGATATAAAAATCTCGTGGAAATAAAATGCATACGACATCTAATCAGACCTGAGGGATATGTCTAAATTTCGTGAAAATGTCTACAACCCATTTAGAATTTAAAAAAACCTGGTTACTGTTAACATTCACATTTATTAATAATCCATAGAAGAAACATTAATTTAATATTTGAGAAGACGTAAGAGATATGATGAAATTTTTTTTGGATATTTGAAAAAAATATATAATATCTTTATTACTTACCCACTCGGTTTCAAGTTTCTAGCACAAAACGTTCCGGACATTGGAGAAACACCAGCCAACATTTTTCGTGTCGAAAAGGTGGTTACTTAAAGGGGTCCATCTCAAAGGACTTGGAAACGAGTATTCTAATCATTTTGCGTAGGGCGTACAGACAGACTATTTTTTTTTTGCCTTTTTATTGCTTAATACTTTTAGAGTCCTAAACGTAAAAAAAATATTTTTCAGGATGGATTTTTTTGAAGAAAAAAATTGATCAGAGCACTTTATTATTGAAATTATAAAGTAAAGATTGGTTTTAAGCCTGTTATTCGGAACACTCGTGTTAACTTGACTGAAGCGAACTGTGTTCTGTGTAATCCATAAAATAAGTAAACAGAATTAACTAAGCTCTGAGATGTTTCTTATAGCAGCTTCCAATTCCATACTCAAACTTAAAGATGAAGTCTCTCTTCATCACAGAGAAACCAGTTCCGATAAAAAGAACACTAAAGCCAAGCTTCGTACCAAGTTCAGCATTCCGCTGTATTCAGTTGCGCTTGTAGTGCCTTAAGTGTGTTAATCCAAGTTAAAACCGCGATAACCTTTAGCCTTCGTGTAAAAACTGCGTTGCTAAAATGCTAAATCTCGCGATTAATTCCCTTAAAATTTGCGGTTGTTCTTGAATGCAATTGCGGTTAAAGAAAAGGGTCGAAATACATTCGGCTCCAGTACGGTCCAGTACTTCTAAAGTGCTTCTTTTCGTAGTAATCCGTTGGTGATTTTATAGCAGAATCGAGTACGGCCTCAAGTTCATACTTTCATGTGATAATGCGGAAATCCACAATGATTAAGTCATTGATAAATTTTAAATTGTATTTTTGCTGCTTTTATATTTTGTTCATTAATGTTTATGTTAATGGCATAACAGGAGGTAAGTAAAATCTACAATAAATTTAAAAAAAAAATATGAATGTGAAATGTACTCGTGAAAATTTGAAAACAAGAATTCCGATGGAAAAAAAAATAATATAATTTGATTAGGTATAGAGGAGAAAACCCCTTTTTTTATATAAAAAAAATTATTTTCAGTCAAGCAACTCTGACGTTCTTAAGTTAGAGAAAAACTCGGTTTGGCGAGGTTATAGAAGGCTTTAAATAATTCTTTCATGTCTGAAAGTTTTCAGAAATTTTGCGAAAAGTTAAGGTAGTAAGTAAGAGCTCTCAGATCTATCTGAAGTAGAGGTGGGTCGTTCACGAGTGCACTGTTCTAAAAGAACAGTTCCTTGAAGTGAGTGAGTGAAGTAACTCACTCGTTTTGGGGAACTGCAGTTCAATTCGAAAAGGATAGTAAAATGAAAGAAGAACTAATAGAGCGAATTTAAGGAACACGGTGCGAAGGGAGGCAACATTTCGTCGGCCATCATCTGTAAAACACACAGTGACACAGTGAATACACTCAACATTCTTTCGATCAAAGCAAATCTTTTTTCTCTCAGCGGTGACGGGTCAGCCATGTATGTGTGGGTTTTGTATAAAATATTATAAAACTATCGTTTAAATGTACATGTTATTCAATTGAACTGTTCAATTCTTCAATTGAACTGGTACGGTGTGCGACAGCAATTCAGTGACAGTAATAACAACAACAGTTCATATTAATAGTAATTGAACAGTCTAATTTTATTCTTCAGTAATGCTTAACATTAGTCTTTCCAGATCAATACTAGCTGGAAATGACATTTGAGCAACTCGTATTTGTTGAAATTACTATTTACCTGAATTTCAGAACAGTACTTACGACATTTGCTGTAGTAAAACGTTTCTGAAGTCAGGCGCGAAGACTCTTGAATAGTTCACCGCACATTCTACCTGACTGAATAAAAGAATTTAAAATTGTAAATTGACGTGGTATAGGCGTTGAGAAAATATTCTACTATAAGAGAGAGTAGCTGTATAGCAATCGTTTTCCTATTTCTTAACCCACAAGCACAACTAAACAACTGACTGGCTAAGCGACTGTTAGAGAAAATAATAGAGTAAATGAACAGTTCAATTCAAGTACTTCACTGAACTAACTCCTTCAATTGAACGAATAAGAGAAAGCCTTCGTAAAATGTACGCCATATTGCACAACTACGTACAAAATTTTAAACTTATAACAATTGTGGTTCTTGAGACATTAAAATCAGAAGCATTTGAGCGTGGAGGCTTCACAACACCCTCCAAAAAATAAGCCTCTACAAAATGGATACAACCCGTGTTCCGTGTATCTACAGTGAAAATTCCAAAGTGATATCGCGAATTTTTTCTCTGAAATAAATACAACAATCGATGGAGCCGGTTTCTCGAGCCGTTTCTTATTAATAACATGTTTTCATATCACTAATAGAAAAAAAAAACTTTTGTTTATTATAGGTATAGCGAATTAATAAAAGCGTATTCGTTGTCGCAATAAATGACCTTACAGAATCGTTCTATGATGTCTCTCTCGTCTATTCGCAGCAAAATCCCTGAACGAGTTTTGATGTGAAGATGTTCATAGTTTACCCGGTTTTATGGTATTTTTTTAGATGAAGAAAACAATTTCATTCAGATATTGTACTTATGGTAATTCCGTATCCAATGTGCAATAAAACCCATCATAAATAGATTGATGCTGGCGTTAGATTCAGATCTGGTCCTGAAAAAGGTATCGCTGTGTCGAAGAACCTAAAAGAACCTTGGATTGTACCAGTGGTTTTTTTTCCCAGGAGGGGGACTCTGTAGAGAATTGAGGCTGCAGCTTAAGTTTATGAAATAAATACACGTCTGCATCTGAATATGGTAATATTAATAGTGAGAGAGAAAGAGTTTTTTTTATTAATTAAGTGAAAACGTCTGCTTCACCCCAATTTTCTTAAGGAATTTTGTATGGTACCTTGTGTAGTTGTGAAAATATATGCAACCCCCTTGAACCCGCTTTGGGGTTGAATATCCAAAAATCCTGAAATAGGTTTTTAGATATATATAAAGAAAGCCCGAGGAAGTGAAAATCAATCCGATGTCTTATCACTCTTAAGAGATATGACGGAATTCGTGAAAACGTGTTCAACCCGTTCATACTTTCTTAAGGGTTGAAAAAGGAAAAAATTTGAAAACAAGTTTTAGGTGATTATTAAACAAGCCCGTGGAAGTAAAAAGTTATTCGATACCAGAGGGATATGGCTGAATTCCTGAAAATGTATACAGCCCCTTTACACCACCGTGGGGGTCGAATTTCAAAAAATCCTGAATACACTTTCTAGGTATTTATATGAAAAATCCGCGGAATAAATATGAATTCAATAATTGGAAAGACCTAATAGATATTTTGAAAATCGTGAAAATATATGCATTCCATTTTCAATGATAATTTTTTTCGCCCCCCTTCTGTACGCCAATAGATATTTGAATTTTTTTTCGATCTTAATTACTTTGCTAGTTGACTTACATATACATACCGAGTTTCAAATTTCTAGCATAAGCCGTTCTATAGTTAGGAATCCCTATAAAAAATTAAATTTTTTCAACATGCTACTACTATAGTTCTATCCAAATACCAAGTTTCAGTTTTATATCATTATAGGTTCTCGAGATATAAAAATCGGAACTTTTTCCTTTTCACCCTCCCCCACCCTCATCTTCTACACTCTCACCCCCAAAATTTTTTTTCCTGCTAGGGGTTTATTTGGCCTACTTCCGGTAAAAATTCTAAGCATCTATCTTACAAGGTTCTTGAGATATGAGACGTGATTTTTTAGAAAAATTCTTTTCCCCTCCAATTCCATACTCCACCACCCCTTTAAAAAATTTTACTTTCAGCAAACTTTATTTGATAACTTTAATACAGAAACCGAATTTTGTTTTTCTAGTGTAATTGGTTCGTGAGATATCGTAATCTAAAGTTTTTCACCCCCCCCCCCCCCCCACTTCCGTACGCCACTGTCACCACTCAAAAATTTGTTTCCGATCTCCTAGTATACCCACAGATGTTCATTAAGTTTTAATTTCGTGACATTAACGGATTAGGAGATATGGATTTTAGAATGTCTCGAACTCTGCTTTCGAGCGTTTCGGACGCATTATTATTTCCCCCACTCCCATACCCATATCATAATTGTTTTTGGAAATGGGTCCACTGTCGATGCTCTATATAAATTCCAAGTTTCAGCCTCCTAGCGTAAGCGGTTACTAAGATCTAGAAACCAAAATTTTCCGTCCAAAACGCTTCCCCCTCACACCCCCACCACTCAAAAGGTGGGCACTTGAAGGGGTCTGCTCAGTCCACCAACAAAAAAAAATTCAACTTATTAGCTCAAAGAGTTTGAGAGCTATAAGCTTTCAAACGTTTTGCGCACGGCGGACCGCGTACGGCGCACAGACGGCTTGAACATTTTTTTTGCTTTTTTGGTGTCTATTAGTCATGAAATGTGAAGAAAAAAATTGTTCAGGGTAGCAAATTTTTTTTTTTTAAACTGAGAACAATTATTATTAAAATAATAAAGTAATTGCATTCAACGAGATTGAGACATTCTATGATCCATATCTCCTAGAAGGTTAAAGTCACGAAAATGTTAATGTTTCTCTGTAGATATCTTAGGAGATAGAATTTAGGGGGTTGAGTACCAGGCGGAGGTTGGGGAGTGAAAAACCTTAGCAATATCTCACGAAGCAATCGAGCCCAGAAGGATGGATCGCTCAAACTTGGTATTTTGATAGAGCTATAAACATGTTGTAAAAATATAAATTTTAATAGGGGTAGTCTGGTACGAGGGTCGGGGGTATTTTTCCAATCTATAGAACAGTTTATGATAGAAAGTTGAAACTTAGTGAATATATGTAGATCTACTAGAAAAGTAATTTAAATAAAAAAAATTTTCAAATATCTATTGACGTATGCAAGTGGGACAAAAAAAAATTATCAGTGAAAATGGAATGCTTAAATTTTCACGAATTTCGTCATATCTCTTAGGTCTTGTGAACAATTAAATTAATTTCTATTTTACGGATTTTTCACATAATTGCCTAGAACACGTTTTTATTTTATTTTTTAAATTCGGCCCCGAAGAGAGTGTAAAAGGGTTGAATACGTTTTCACGATATCATATCTCTTAGACATAGAACTGGTTTGTATGTAGGGACTTCGTCAGGCTTTCTTTAGGTATTTATCTAAAAATTTCTTTCACGATTTTTGGATATTGAACCCCCAATAGGAGTGTTGCATATGTTTTCATAAGTTTCATCTTATATCTTCAGTTTGATTAAATATTAAATTGGCTTAAATTTCTGCAGAATTTTTAAATAATCGCCTACAAACAAATATAGAATATTCTGATCTCCAAACCCCAAGGTAGTGTAAAGGGGTTGCATCAATTTTCACAAATTCCAACGAATTTCTTAGATCTGATAAGATATCGAATTATTTTTAAGTTCCTAAAGCATCCTATATAATCGCCACAAAGATGATTTCAGAATTGTTTTGATTTTCAACCCAAAAGCGGTGTAAGGGGATTCCATACTTTTTCACGGTATTCGACATATTTCTTAGGTTTGATGGGATATCAGATTGGTATTCACTTCCACGGACTTTTTATATGATAGCCTACAAACTCATTTCACGATTTTCTCATATTTAACTCCCTAGGGTGTGTAAAGGGGTTGCATATGTCTTTACGAATTCCGCCATATCTCTTCGGTCTGAGGAGATATCGAATTGTCTTTTTACTTCCTGGGGCTTTCTACATAATCGCCTAAAAATTAATTTCAGGATTGTTCAATATACAGCCAAGGGAGTGAAACAGGGTTGCAAACGTTTTCACAATTTTTCGAATTTTGCTTGTTTGAAACGACGGATTTCTGAATGATAATAACTTTTCTTTCTTAAACTTCAAAACTAATCCTTTTACCCTTTTTGTCTAGGATCGGATGTTGATTCGACGTACCAATTATTTCAATCAAAATGTGAAAATGGCCAATGTGTAAGCACCGAATATAGTTCTAGAGACCAACTGACATGCAGGAATTCAGACGAAACGCAAGAACAGTGCGGAAGAGTAATGTGTTCGCATTATACGAGAGAATGCAATTCAGGTGCGTGCCATCTTTTCCTGAACAAATGTGACGACGTCAAGAAGACAACATGTGCAGCTGTTTTTGATGATCCAAATATTTTTGCGGTCCATGCATACGATACTTCGATAAAAGTAAATGATGGGGAGCTTATCGAGCAATTTCGAGAGATCATTTACAAATGTAGCCGCACGTATGTTTTATATGGAGTCAGAGATAATCTATGTCTGAATGGAGAATGGCGTTATCCGATACCCCAATGTTCAAGTAAGTGTATTGTTATCCTAGAGCTAGAAAATGTGATTGTTACCGTTTACGAATGTTTTGTATTTTACCATATTCCCAGAAGAGTAAAAATTACTCCAATGCCCAAAATACTGGAGAGGTTTGGTGCATTAATTAGCCAAATTTTCGCATTTCTTGTGGAGACTCACATACAAAAGCCCATGTTTTCCAATCCAAAATCGCTTTTACTAAGACTTCCGCGTAATACTCGCTGACTGTCGCTTTAACGTATTAGAAACCACTGTGTCGGCTGCAGACTCTGCCATTCTAATATACTGCATTAGTGTAGTCTAGAGCTTACCAGAAGTTCAGACGAGAAGAGTCGAGAGCCTTTCACGCTGTTCTGGTGATTTGCGTGAGAACAACCGATAAAGGGGAATGTGATTGCTCTCAAACATTATCGAACTTTGCTGAAAATTTTGCCACGCCTTTCTCTCTCTCAATATGTATTGCAACATAGCGAATGTTTTCCCCGCTTTAGGTACTGTAATGCCGTGTTTCCACTATCGCCTTCATGTGCGTAGGGCATGCGCGAATTTTTAGGCGTAAGGGGAAACGGCACATACGTTCTGTAAACACATCCCTTTGATGTGCGTCAAAAACCGCCATTGAAGCGAATGTCCAACGCGAATGTTTTTGGCACTGGTGGGGGCTAGCATGTGTTCAGTTCAGTCCCAGCGGGAATACGAGTAATGTACTATATTATGTACTGTTGACAGTCTGGGTGGCTTAGTGGCTAGAGCACTTGCCTTCGGTGCACCTAGTACCAGGTTCGAATCTGCTTGGCGACAAGTAATTTTCGAGAATGGGATTGAGTGCCGGACTACCAGTTTACTCAGCTGGAAATGAGCGCCTGAGTTAAAATCGGGGTAATAATCACGGACGAGCATGTGGCTGACCACTTCACCTCATAGTGTTCCGTTGGTCTAGTATTGAAGTAACTCTAGCATTACTTCAAGGCCTAGGCCCAATTTGGGCTGTTATGCCATGGATTATTATTATGTACTGTATGTAATATTGTAGTTTATGCAAGATTATTACAATCTGTCTTTTTACGCATTCTGAAAAATGTATAGAGAATCATTCCTTCAACATTCCAGAAAAAATTTAATATGAAAAGTATGATAATTCTTTCATCCATTGAATAGGAATATTTACGAAATGCATTCTTCAGAATCCTTTTTTCCCACTGGGGTAGTGTCTTCGCATAGGCGATAGTGGAAACGCTACATGGTGCTCTACGCACATCCCTTTGATACGCGTCCAAACACCGCCATCGACGCAAATGCAAGCGATTCTCGACTTGAGTTGCAAACTAACGCGAATGTGTCGTTTCCACTTACGCATACGCGCTAGTTCGTCTCACCCAATGCACATGAAGGCGATAGTGGAAACGCGGCATAAGGTTGATGTTTTTCTCAAGAGAAACTGATCGAATTGTGCGGTTGCCAGTTTTGCATGTAACAATATGATATTATTCGAGAGTGGAATGGCGAGGATAGGGTCGCTCACAAGTTCTGTAGAAGAGATTTTCTTTGCTTCAGTATCTTCAGAAGTTTGATGTCGGTACGTCTTGAACCTGGCTTCTTTTGGTACGTACACGTGTAAATATGAAATACAGTGGATGCTGCTTATTGTATTCGCGGACAATGTTATAATCCGCATTTTGTTATTAAAAAAGTTGGGTTCCATTTTCCACAAGCAGAATTCATCGCTTATTTTTTCTTCGTTTATTGTTATCACCCGGTTAATGTTATTGTTTTTGGCTGATCCGAAAGTGATTACAATAAGCGGCATCCACTGTATTTAAGAGCACCTCAAGTGCTGCAGTCCGAGTGGTTCGCATTGCACCCGAGATAGTTGTACAGGCCAAACTTTATAGTTTGATTAGTCGGGTCTGTACATTTACCTGTAAAGTCCTGCGCCATCATACAGATGACGCATACGTGATCATTGGTCTGGCTATTACCGTATTTTTCCCGTAACTTTTTTTGGTGTTACAAGCCTGGGTGCTCGGCCATCTTTTAGGTTTGATTAAGGTACTCGCTTCAATTCGCCTCAACCTTCTTTCCGACCCGCGGATTCTAATAACTTCAATTATTTTCATTGAAATCCCAGTTAAAACTCCAGATGGAAAAACAGACGTAACACTTTCGAGTACACAATCCGAACTGGAAAATAGTACCAGCCACGCGGACGAAGTTTCATTGCGTATCCGAATGCCGGATGTGGAATCAATGAATTTTGTTATTGATATTTGTTTCAGTCATATCACAAAACTTATGGCATTGGATCCAAATAATTCAAAATATATCGAATACTTTAAGTTTTACAAAAAATTACTAGGTAAACGGATTTGAGATAATTTTGTTATCGAAATTTGATTTGATTTAAACTTTTTATTTCAGACCAACAAAACGAGTATAAAAAGTAATTTACTTAAACGTGTTTAGCTTTAAGAAGAAAAATAAAAAAAATAATTTTTAAAAAATATTCTCTTTCAATTTATTTTGTTATTCCTTTATAATATTAACCCTTGTAAGTAAGAATTATTAATCGGTCTGACGATAGATAAATTTTTATAAATTTTACAACAAAATTTGGAAAAACGAACGGAGGCTTGTGTTGTATTATTTTCTTCCAGTCCAAAGATTATTAGGTGTTAAGCTAGAGTTATATTAAATTTGCCTGATTGTGAGGATAAAGACCTTCCTGCCAGCTTTCAGGTGAATGAATTAATTATTAGCGGAAATCATAGAGCATTATAAGTTTAATGCAGCCCAAAAGTTTATAACGCATAGAACCAAGCCTGGGACGAAAAAGTTTTAAATATTATTTTTTGTTCAGTAGTGACCCGAATTTCAAAATCCGTTTACTGACCGACCGTCTGTCCGTCCGTACGCACGATAGCTCAGGAACGCGTTGACCTATGAAGTTGAAATTTTGCCACAACCTATAAAATGGAAAAAGTAAGACTACGTTCGATAATGCGCGATATTTTTCCACTGCTTCCGGTTTTCCGATGACTATCGAACGCTTTGAAATTTTGTACATATTAATTTCTAAATGGTTCCAGGTAATAGCATAAATATATGTTCCCCATGTCCTTGAAAAAGCAAAATTCTACTTTCGGCGATTCACCAACTTCCAGATATCAAATGGAACAGTAAAGGTATTTTCTTTTACTTTCGAGTAGCACCCAAATAAAAGTCCTTAATAAAAGACAAACTACGAGCGCACTTCTTATTCTACTTTAAATCGGAGTTCAGTATTTCATCTAGTATTGGCTCACAGACGAACATTGACCTGAAATTTAAAAAAAAATTAAATATCCGTCTGTCCGCCGTAGACGCTGTCAGCCGTATGCCGTACGCAAAGGCGTTTGAAGGCGGGTAACTCACAAACCCGTTGAGATACGCGTTGTATCTTTTAGTTGGCTGAAACTTCGAATTTATGTAGAGCTATGATAGTTACCCTTTTTGCCAAAAAATGTTCGGTAGGGGTTGAGAGGGAGTGGGGTAAAAACAGTGCATCCGAGGCTCTTGAAAGCTGGGATTGAAACATTCCATAATCCTTAACGGTTGATGTCAGAATGTTTAAGCTTTGCCTTAAGGGATACTAGGAGATTAGACAAGGGCTAAAAGGACCTTTAAGAGGAAAGGTGGGTGCGGGGGTAAACAACTTTGGATTACAGTATATTCTGAACCAATAGTACCAGGAAGATAAAATAAGGTTCGAAGCAGTAACAGTGCGTCAGAGTTGACCTTAATTTGCATAGTAAATGTCCCAAATTAAATGAAATATTTTTGCGCACATCTACGACTTCCAACGATAAAACTTTCTGTACTTCCACAAGAAAAATGAGCGAAATGTCGTTGCATGTGTATTTTCATTCTCTCTGCGCAGCAAATTGCAAGATTGAAATGACGGACTATCGTTTCCAATGCTCCCGAAAGATTCGCATAGAAACTGAGGGTCTTCCTTCCAAGTTTCGATATACTTCTGCAAGAGATCCATGGGGATATATTTACTAAACACAGAAATAAGAATCATAAACAGATTCCACTCACAAAATACATATGTTACACAATGACAAGTCTGTAATTAAAATATTTTAGAGCCTTAATGTGTATGAATCCTCAACTAAATTGAAAATTGGTTTGAGTCTTAGAAATTTAATGAAATGATTTTATTTAAGAATTTACCGAAATGAAGACTTCAGAGAATATCAATAATTTTTGTTTTTTCATTCCTTTAGAGGTGTGTTCACCGGTGGAAATCGATGGTGTAACATTTAGCACAAAATGCAAATTCAATCAGTCCGAGACGTCTTGCACCGGCCTAATTCAACCAAAAACTCGGGTTGACATTACCTGTTCAGTCGGTTATCGGAAACCGTTGTATGACATACCTGAAATTTTACAGTGCCGTGAGACAGGTGAATGGGACTATCGTCCAGCTAGCTGTGTACCTGAGTGTGGTAAATTAGCAGTTACCGCAACACCTTTCGTAAGTGGAGGAATGCTGGTCAATATAACAAAAGTTCCTTGGCATACTGCAATTTACAAATCAGATGGCAAAGGAAATTATGGCCATATTTGCGGAGGAACCATCTACAGTGCCAAGCTAGTTATTTCGGGTAAGTTTTCGGACCAAAAAAAAATTAATATATTAGAGTTATCAATTAAATATATTGACAAAACGAAAATTACTAACAGATCACAAGATGTTTTGGACAATAAGATTTCGTTTCAATATCTCATAAAAAAATTATCGTTTTGAGATGAGGTGGAAAAAGGATGTGTCTTGAAAATAAGAATGGAGACATTCCAAAATTCGTATCGCCTGACACATAGATTAAGCTTGGTGATGACATATATACATTTGTATGGGAGTGCATATAAAAAGTTAAAATTTAGGAGTGGTATGCAGTGGTGGGGTCTAGAGTGTAGAAAACTTTGGGTTGTGATATCTCGCGAACAAATAACAAATTATTTTGAAAGGAATCATGAAAATTGTCAAAATTGCCAAAATTTATTTCAAATCAAAATTGTACTGCAATTGTCTCAATTAAGTTATTTATGTAATCTAAAAATTTGAGCTTGCAGTTTTGATTTAAATTAACTAGCTTAGTTGCTTCCTCTAAATTTTTAGTTTTAAGCAAAACTAGGTTTTATGACGCTTCTTGAAAATTTTTTAATCTACTCGTATTTACTTGGCTTTGGTGTAGGACAGCCAAATTATTTGGAGTAGAATCTTGAATAATGTAATAAATTTTTTTCTTGGAGGTTGTTGTATGAGGGGTGAGTGGGGGTTTGATAACTTATGCAGTATCTGCTTGTAGTACAAGATCGTTTTATGTTACATAATTACTTTAAAATTTGTTTATAGCTTCAACCTCACCAATGCTCCCTTTGACAATTTTTCAAAATCGTGGAAGTACGGCCTTAACCCGCTGTCAAGAGGATACGTCAAACGTAATGTTGTACTTTAGTCATAAAACCAATCTACGACGAGAAGTGGATAAGGCAACGAATGCAATTATCACTTCATACGAGGAAAGTAGCTCTCTTAAGTTAGTAATGCACTGTATGCCATGCTGTCAAATATATGACTAAAAAAATTTGACGAAGATTTAAAGTCTTGTCAAATTTTTCCGTCAAAATGGACTTTCTACAGAGCAAATAAAATAATGTGGCAAACAAAAATTTCACAAACATTTGACAGCGTTATATTCAAGGCAATACTAACAGCGGAACAGCATGACGTGGTGGAATGGTGGAATGGTGAACTTGATATGCTAAGAGCAAAAGTATGAAAGCTATTCAAAATGGCAAAACACACCGGGAACTTGTTCATATACAAGTCAGGAACGGACGGAATTTTTCCAGTTAGGAGAAAAGGAAAAATACAGTGACGTTGTTAGTTTACTGAAAGAAAAGTCATACTTCATATCGATGAACACTTTTCTTCAAATTGATTTCATCAATATGATGCAAAACACATTATCCGGATGTAACGTGCATCATGTCTCTGAAGTTTTGATAAAGCTGTTCGTCAACATGACGAAATTACAATCATCAACCTGTCTGTGAAGAAATTTGTGAATGCTTTTCTAATTGATGAACAATTTCCTCATCTGATGAGCTGCACTGCGATTTCTAACTGCGCGATGTTCGCTAATGTGAAAAAAATTATACAATGAAAGCATTTTTTTATTGTAGTTCTTTGTCAGTATGAAGAAACGTTCATCAAATGATACACATGCTCCATGTTGAAGAAAAGTTTATGACGAAAATATTTATCAAGGTTTGGTTGTAGTTGTTCGTCAGTATGAAGAGAAATTCATCAAATGATGCTCATATTCACCAAAATCTTATTACATCATTATTCGTTAATATGATGCAAAAAATGTGTGTAGATAAACATGTTCATCATGTCATGAATATAACTACATCAAATAAATGCACGCGTTCATTGGACCAAAATTGTCGAATGTTTTCACTGGTTTAGCGAAAAAATTCATTAATATGATGTATCAATTTGATTCAGTGTTCTTTCGAGTTGCTACCGTACACATGTGCACTGCTATCGCACCTTTGAAAAATTAGCACTCTCAAGTATTCCTGACTTTATGAAATATGAGTTTACATGTTATTCTAGAGTATACATGCATGGCTTCCATATGTTATTACAGTAAATTGTTTTGCAAACAGCCTAGAATCTAGTTTATTTAAAATTTGTTTTTTCAGTTAATAATTTTATTTAACAATATCAACTTTATTTTCGTTTAATTATTTTGCCCTGTTTACAGCGGCGCATTGCTTCTGGGACGTCCGAAGAGATATAGCTGAAGATAAGCGTTTATATACGGTAGGAGTGGGAAAAGTTTATCGTAGTTATAACGCCTTCGAACCACTTTTCACACAATTTTTCAACTTGTCGGAAATTCATATCCCTGTTTCGTGAGTATTTCTGAGATTCAATACGCTGTCGAAATTGTTATTTATCTCTAATAATTTGTTTACATTTCTAGCTATGGCGACGTTGGTAGATCATATGAAAACGATATTGCAATGTTAGTTTTGGACAATTACATCGTCTACAAAGATCACATCAAGCCAATTTGTATCCGTTGGTTCCAATATTCCGATCGTGAAGTTAAACCAGGAACTGTAGGACGTATAGCGGGTTGGGGAAAAATTAACATTAATAATGATTACGGCGAAGATTTGAAAGCTGTTGATCTACCGGCGTTTAGCAAGGAACAATGCCTAAAGGACGATGCGACATACAAATCTTTTGTTACGGGTGAGAAATTTTGCGTTGGAGCTCCAGATGACGAAAGTGTTTGCGAAGGAGACAGTGGCGGCGGATATGTTGTTAAGAACGAAGTTTCTGGAACATACGACCTGTGGGGTATTCTTAGCGTTGGCTTAGGTAGAACTTGTGAACGCGATCATTTGACGACCTTTACAAATATTCAATACCATAAGGACATGATAACTGACTACGAGTTCCGATTTAGACCGAAATAATTCTACTGAAAAGAAATGCGTTTTTAAATTTATATCGAGAATAATTAAATAATAACTAAATATATAATAAATGATTATAAGGTCAAGAATGGAATTTTTTCATGGGTGATCACCCATATAAACAAAATTTTTAAAAATTTCTTTGTTTTTTTTTCGGCGATAGCGGAGTTTCTTTTTAAAATCGCTGCCCTGGCTAACACTATCACGGGCATGACAACTGTAACATCGGTTATTTCATGACAAGGTGGGTTTTTTGGGAAGTTAATTTTGTCACTAAAATTGAAGTAAACATATCGAAAATATCGGTTTTTTGCCGTCAAAATGTCTTGATTTTAGTTTTTAGGTGATTACACTAAAAGAAAATAGAAGTAAAAACTAATGTGCTGGCCTCGTCAGACCTAAGAGATATGACAAAATTTGTGAAAACTTATACAAACCCGATACATCACCATAGGGTTGAATATCGAAAACTCGTGAAAATAGTTTTTTGACGATTACGTAAAATTTTATATCTCATCAGACCGAAGGGATGGCGAAAATTCAGAAAATATATGCAACCCTATTACTCCCCCTTGGCTGTATATCAAAAAAATCTGAAATTAATTTTTAGGCGATTATCCAGGAAGCCTTAGGAAGTAAGAATCAATTCCATATCCCATCAGATTTAGGAAAAAATTTGTAATTCGTGAAAACTTATACAAACCCCTTAGACACCACTGGGGCTGAATATCCGAAAATCCTGAAATCAGTTTTTTGATAATTAAAAAGAAAGCTCGTGGAAGTAATAACCAATTTGATGTCTTTATCAGAAGAAGAAATGTGACGGAATTCGTGAAAACGTGTTCAACCGTCTTACACTTTCTTAGGGTATTCTGAAAATGTTTTTTTTAGCGAATGTATAAAAAGCCCGTGGAAGTAATACAGCTTCTTAAGGGTCATTCCACCAAGAATCGCCAAAAATGACGAAATTTGTCACCTTACCATCGCCGATTCTTTTGAAAATTTTGTGTACTCAAAGAATTAGTGAAAAAAAATACAATTTAAATTTTTTGTTTCTATCCCATTTTTTTTTGTTAGTTATAGTATGTTCAAGTTTTCGCAAAAATAGTGTCCGAGTCCTCTTTGAAAATTCATATCTCTGGTAATTTTTATCCTAGAATAATAAAATAGGGCTTCTTTTAAAGCGGAAGGTTGTCGCAATATAAAAAAAAATTATCTTTGAATTTTTTTTTCAAGGATAACGATTTTGTCCTTTATCCTTAAATATCTCAAAACAAGTTTTTTTCTTATTTTTTTTTTTAATTTTTTACATTTTATTGGTTATACTGTTTCACAAAACATAAAATTAACTTGAGATCTTAATGGAATCGGGGTCAAAAAAGTCTAAGAACATCGGTGCTTTTCCATTATGTTATAGAAAAATTACAATTATATCGTAGCTTGGCGTTCTGAAGTTATTTGGCAATATTCTTGAACACATGTTTAAAGACTTTTTATATGGCACCTACCCGAAGGAGTTGGACGATTTCGCCCATTAACGAACTTGTCCTTGAAAACTCGACCAAACATCCAGATTTAAAATTTCAAGATCCTAGGTCAAGGCGTTCTTGAGGTGTATATAAAAAATATAAACTAGTATCAAGGGAATTCCAGCGCCATTTAAATTTATCCAGTGACTAATTATTTATGTCGTGCCACTTAAACATATTTGTGATACCTATGTGAATAAGTTTTAAAGGTTTTTTATTTAAATAACTCCAAGCCATTTAGATTAACATTTTTTTTTTAATCGTTAGAACCTGCACAATATTTTATCACGATGCGCATCTGACTTAATCTTTTAGTGAAAGATTCGCGGAAGGAGTACGTAAATAATAAAGAAGCTAACAAAAACAACTTGTTATTGCAACTTCCATGGTACAACATGGTGTGGTTCATATGGACAATGCGATCAAATTCAGTTTGGTACCAGTTTCGATCAAGTTAAGTACCGAGAAAATTCTGCTCTTTAAGTGGGTTTCATCAAAATGAAACATATTTCAAAGTTAATTTCTTTGTTTTTGGCAATAAGTGCGATCCGCGTTGGTACGAAGATGTCCTTCAAATTTTATAAATTCGCAATTATACGTTTGTAATAATTTCAGTTAGTGGTCAGTTGTTGTATCCGGACCAACAAAATGGAGGAAACAGTCAGACAACAATTAGTCAGAGAGGTAAATTTCTTGTGCCTTTAAAGAAATTTATTCATTGTTCTTGGTTTTTAAAATTTATCATCAAAATGAAAATTATTTTGAAGTAAATTCGTTTGTTTTTGGCAATAAGTGCGATCCGCGTTGGTATCAAGTCATCTTTGAAATTTTATGAATTCATCGCAATTTGTAATAACGTTTGTAATAATTTCAGTTAGTGATCAGTTTTCAAATCCGGACCAACAATTTGGAAGTAATTTGAATGCTTTGGTAGACAATTTTGGCAATACTGAAACGTGTCAAAGGATATCGGAATGTCAACAATTTGGTCCGATAATTTGTTGTCCACCGACACGTTCACGTCCTCCACAAGGTGGAGGTACAATGGTTGGACAGATTGGAGGAAATGGACAAAATGAACAAAACGAAAATTTTCAGAAGCAGTCAGTTAGTCAGAGAAGTAAGTTTATTTAAATAGTGCGAGTTGAAGAAATTTATTCATTGAAAATTTCTTTCAGAATGTCTGGAAAATTATCCTCCACTGCCAATCGTACATAAGGAAGAAACCATCTTTAATATCACTGGAGGAGAACGGACCCATCCTGGTGAATATCCATACATGGTATTTCAATTTTATTTATCAATTTGAATATGGTTTATCGTTTTTTTCACGGTAACTTCACAGAAACCTTAAGATCCGTAACTATAAGTTAACAATATGTTTTAAAAATTTTTAATATTTGTGGTATGGTACAGGATGAAAGATGTACTAGTAAAGAATTTAGATAAAAAAATTCACATATCCATTGGCATACAGAGGGAGTGGAAGGGGAACAAAATGATCAATGCAAATGGGGTGCATAAAGTTTCACGAATTTCGTCATATCTCTTAAGTCTTCTGGGGGTTTTATCAGATAAATGCCTAGTAGAAAGTGTTTTAAGACTTTTTTTGGATTGAACCTCTAAAGGCATTAGATATCGAATTGACTTGTACTTCCTCCGGATTTCTATAGATTTTCCTAAAAATCGGTTTCAGCATTTTTGAATATTCAACCTCCAATGGGGGCGTTTCATGTAATCGCCTAAAAAGCAATTTGTTGAATTGTGGTAAGTGATTTGTCGAATTATCAGTTTTATTAATTTATTTTTAAATCTTCTCACAACATGTAAAATGAAAAAAGTAGGGCTAAGTTCGTTAATGGGCGATATCATACTACTCCTTTGGGTACCTCCCATACAAGAGTCGTTCAAACACGTATTCACGGATATTGGACAAATACTGCAAGTTAGGAACTTGAAATTTTGCTCATATAATTATTCTAATGCTTTAAAAAAATGCAAATCGAGTGAGTCCTTCGTGTAGCAACCATCTAATGTCCTTCAGAAATGAATGCAAGCTACAGAATCCACTAGAACTCAAGAACTCGTTAAGCACGAACTAAAAATTTTGCAGGAATTAGTTTTAAGTCATAAGCAAAACTGAGTTCATTAATTAGTAACATCCGTCAACTCCTTCGGGTAGCTGCCATACCAAAGTCATTAAAACACGTCTTTACCAAAACCTACTTCATAGCTGTCAGTTGGAAAAGGATAGTGACGACAGCGGTTTGGTTCGATTGTGGATCTAGTCCATTATAATAAATTACATCTTTTGAAATTATTTATTTTAGATACAATTCTATTCTTTAAAAATATATCATCTTATTATTAGTATTTAAATAAGAAATTATTATTTTCAGGCGGCCATTGGTCGGGAAAATAAAGATGGAGGATACGACTTTAAGTGTGGTGGTTTCTTAATTGATAAAAATTTTGTAATAACAACAGCACACTGTACAAAAAACAATGAAAGGTAAATCCACTGATTTTGTCTACTTTTATTATAAACGCGATACAAATGTTTAAAACTATAATTTATAAAAAAAAACTTTTAATATTTCAGAGGATCACCGTCCGTAGTTCGATTAGGCGGTAAAGACTTGAATTCAGGTGTTGATATTAAAATAGCTAGGATTATTTCTCATCCTGATAATAGTAGAATGAGATTCTACAACGACATTGCTGTAATACAGTTGGAGAGTGAAGTACTGTAAGTAACACTGTTATCAATTTGATTTATATAACTAGATATACGACTTGCACATTTAGTCAAAATTTGTTTAATCTTGCACAGTCGAGTCAGCACGAATTCCAAATTTTAGTGAAACTAATTTCGAGCTTGAGTTAAGTTCGAAATTGCTCTACTCCGTCGAGTACACCAACAATGTCCTTAGCACAGAGTAAGAAATGTGAACTTTTGCCCAGTTTAATATTTGTGCGGTTGCAGATAGAGTAATCAGTATGAAAAAAATTAAGAGAGTCCTTCGTATGTCTGCCATACAAAATTTCTTGAAAAATATGTGCATTGATTTTAAAAAAAACGTACGATAATATTTCTGAACCCACTAGAACTGGAGAATTTGTTGAGCTAGAAAGTCGAAATTTTTCAGGAATTAGTTTTGAGTCAGAAGTAACATTGAGTTTGCTTTTGAGGGAACTCTCTTAACTTCTTCGGGTAGCTCCCATACAAAAGTCCTTAAAATACGTGACCCATAACTTCAGAACGATTCGAGTTAGGAATTCACAATTTTGTACATACTAGTTTATCAATGGTTCTAGGTCAAAGGAAAAGCGTGTGAGTCCTTTCTGCAGCTCCCATGTAAAAGTCAGAGAAAAGCGAACATTTTGTATCATACAATTGGCTTGCAGACTATGGTGTCGTGTTTCAGCTCAAACATTTTAATTACCGATAAAATTCCAAAGATTTGAGCGAGTAACTTATTTTTGCACAGGCAAAAGGCTAAAAGAAGGTCTTTGGTAAAACCACTTTACCGTTCCGAAACTATCCGAAGAAAAATAATAATTGATAATAAAAGTGTTCAATAGATTTAATGTAACAATTATATTTTCTAGAAATCGTCCAGTCTGCTTATGGACAAGTGACAAAATTAATTTTCAAGAAGATACTGCAATCGGATATGGGTCTGCAGAATACGGTAACTTTTCTTTTAATAATTTATTTATTTATTTTCTGAAAATTTACTTCATAAACAAGCTGGTCGAGCAAGTAGACTGATGAAAGTAAAGTTAAGTATTTTCTCAAATGAAGAATGTAGCCAATATTATCTGCGCGGCGGCCTACTTTCGACCGGTATTGCTCAGTCTCACCTTTGTGCTGGCGATCGAAACGGAGTTAAGGATACTTGCGAGGTGAGAATCTTAGTTGTGACACCGTTTAATTTACAAAACGAGTTAGTTTTTTGATATGATTGATACATTTTATTTTTGTAATACATATGTGTATATGCCACGCTATCAATTATTTGACTTTAAAAATTTGATAAAAATTGTAGTTGAAACTTTCAGACAACGCATGACTTGTGTAAAGCTTCTCTTAGACTATATGACACCAAGGCAGATATTTGACAATTTTTGCTGACAAATATAGACAAATAATGTAATCGTCAAATTTTTGTTCTTCAAATTATTTTATTTGCATTACACAAGAATAATTTGAAAAATTTACTTTATTTTCTAAAAAAAATTATTTAACGACACATCATTCAAGCTTTTCGAAAGTAAAACAGATTGACCAAAAAATATTTGACGATTCCATTA
Source organism: Beris morrisii (assembly GCA_951812415.1). Lineage (NCBI taxonomy): Eukaryota > Metazoa > Arthropoda > Insecta > Diptera > Stratiomyidae > Beris > Beris morrisii. The sequence continues at coordinate 12,253,560 of OX638312.1, read as the reverse complement.
TCTGAAAAAAAAGTTTGGCAGCCAAAATAGTCAAATATTTGACAAACAGTACATATAAAAAGTACATACTTCAGTTTTACTATATTTGAGAGTACTATCCTACTTCATGGATGTATGAACATGAAATGAATTAAAATCAAAAGAAATTTTTAAATTTTTTTTTCGGATGTCGTCCTATCTTTTATTATTTTCACTTATGATTTTAATTAGTGTAACTTACAATTTGATAATTGAATTGAATTGCAAAATATTACGTTTTAGATACAGCCTGCATATTATTATTTTAATATTTTAATTTTTTCTAATAGGGTGACTCTGGTGGACCCCTTTTAGTGACCTCTCTGGAACAGTTACAAATTATTCCGTATGCTATAGGTATCACTTCCTTTGGTACTATGGATTGTAGTGGAAGAGTACCGACCGTATTCACAAGAATCTCGTCTTTTATTCCATGGATAGAATCAGTTGCATGGCCTAACGAGTCTTGAGAAAGAACCACTACTTAATCATTCAAAATGTAAATGTACATCTTACATAAATATTTTTTAATAAATATCATTTTCCATAATTTAATTTCTTTATATTTTGATAATTATGTGTAGTAATGTGGAAATATTGAATCGACCTCTTGCAGTGGATAATTTCTTGGTGCTCATATATATTTATATTTTGTATTTCGTTTATAAGCCACAAAATTTTAAGTCTGAAACCTGCGTGTCTAGCAACTAAAATCAATCACGCAGTATATATGTAAAGGTAAACATACTAAGTAGTTGTACTATTTATTACACATTGTATAATCGATCAAATTAGAAGAGTTAAACAAGGGTCTTCCCACCAATCGCCAAAATAACGAAGTTTGTGAACTCACAACAGCCGATTCTTTTGAAACTTTATGTACTCGAATTAAAATTTTTTTTCTATGTTTTTGTTAGTTATAGTATGTTAAAAATTTCGTTAAAATGGTATCCGAATCCTATTTCAAAATTCATATTTCTCGGATATTGCGAATATTGAATTGGGACTTATTTTAAATGGAAAGCCTACCGCAACATAAAAAATTAAATAAAAATTATCATTGCAATTTTTTTTAGAAGATAATGATTTTGTCCTTTATCCTTGAATGTCTTAAAAATCCATTTTCAATTTTTTTGTTATTGTATTGTGTATTACACTATTTTTCAAATTATATCAAAATCTCTGCTTAGGATTTCGAAGAGAGAGTCAATAAATCGACAAAAGTCAGTAGTTCTCAACTATTTCATAGAAAACCTATAATTATTTTAATTACTTACTCCCAAGTCAAGATGATTATAATGTGACCGACTCACATGTGGTCAATTCTTGATGGAATGACCCTTACGCGAAATTGATGGTAAATTTACGTAATGAAATAGTAAAATCCTTGTGTGAATGTTTAATATTTAATAGGTCATTGAGAATACATCTAGTTTAATCAATAAAGAAAAATTTATCTTGGATAGTATTTTATTTGGGAAATTTGTGGGGAGACCGGGGACAATAGAAACATTTTCGATTCATGATTTTTTTCCCACGCGGCTATCGCAATTTTCTAATATATTAAAAGTGTTATAGAGAGTACGTAGACTCTATTTTATATTTTAATTGTTTCGTTGACCTATAATGATAAACAAAAGAGATATTTTAAAAAATATTGAAGGCGTCGACATGTTTCAAATGTCCCCGTGCCTGGGACGGTTGAAACATATACCTGGTACAATTGAAACAGCATTTAGATTAAGTGTAATATGTATTTATTATAATCGAAAATTGTCACAATTAGTCAGATTGTCAAAAAGGTGTAGCATTTGTTACATACAGGAAATAATTAAACATACAAGAATAATTAATATTTTATTTAAACCAATTTATATTTTCCAAATTTGAATGTGCCTCCTTAGAGGTTCGAGATACAACTGCTTTATTCTTAAAATTTATCCCTCAAGAAAAATAATCTTTCTTTCGGTCTTACAATACTTGATGACCCAGCATTAGGGTAACAAGAACTATCATCTGATGACATATACATTCCTTGCATCGCGAAATGTGCAAAGATAAGAACGTTCAAATGAATATCTGAACGTTAGCCAAAACAATTACTGTAAAGGTATCCGATTACCTTTTGGTTCACACCAAGTGTGTGACTTATTTAAAATTTTGTGAAACATTGTTGCATCGGAATGTAACACATTCGTGATGTTAACACTTGTTCCTCGTGAAAGACTTGTGGTTTGAGGGCAGCGAATTGAAAGTTCTGGATTTATGTTTCATGATTTATGGATGTTATGCTTCATGAATCCAAAAAACCAATCTTCTTCAGCCATAGAATTTCGTCTTCATGTATCTGGCATGTTTAAGGAATATTTAAAGGACAATTGAAAGGCCAATTTACGAATTGAAATACGTTTCGACAGTTCCCGCTTTTATTGTTTCAATTGTCCGCACAACACATTTTGATCTAAACACTTCATTGTTTTCTTAACCTCGTACGAACGTATGAATTTAAACTATTGCAACTAAAAGAAATATAGTATACTAAACTAAACAAATCTTAATAGTTGAAGCCTGATAGTCACGTTTTTATTCATTTTAACACTCTTTTTCGATGGTGGAAAAACTTAATACAGATGGTTGATATTTTTTGATATATATACTTTCACTTTTGACTATACTCAACGGTTTATTAATAGCTACCAGGGACATTTAAAGGCGCTTGGTTTGACACTTTGAAGCTTAATTTAAACCAAGGATTGCGTTCATTATGACCATTGTTTCTATTGTATCACTTCTAAAAGAAATGACGGAATTCGTGAAAATGTGTTCAACCCGTTTATACCCTCTTAGGAGCTGAAAAAGGAAAAAACTTAAAAACAGGTTTTAGGCGATTATTACGCAAGCACGTGAAAGTGAAAAGATATTAGATATCTGATAAGACCTGGGGATATAGTAGAATTCGTGAAAAAGTTTACAACCCCCTTTGCACCGCCTTAGGGATCGAATTTTAAAAAATCCTGAAAACACTTTCTAGGTATTTATATGAAGAAGACGTATAATAAAAATGAATTCAATATCTGGGAAAACCTAATAGATATGACGAAAACCGTGAAAATATATGCATTTCATTTTCACTGATCATTTTTTTTGCCCTCCCTGACGTGATTTTTTAGAAAAATTCATATCCCCTCCACTTTCATGCTCCACCGCCCCCTTAAAAAATTTTACTTTCGGCAAACTTCATTTGTCAACCTTTATACAGAAACCAAATTTTATTTGTCTAGTGCAATCGGTTCGTGAGATATCGTAATCTAAAGTTTTTTACCACCCACCGCCGTACGCCACTGCCCCCACTCAAAAATTTTCCAATGTATTCTCCTAGTATACCTACAGGTATTCATTAAGTTTCAATTTTGCGACATTAACCGTTTAGGAGATATGGATTTTAGAATGTCTCGATCTCGCCTATATCGGCAATTTTTTTGCAAATGGGTCCACTATCGAAACTCTATATAAGTTCCAAATTTCAGCCTCCTAGCATAAGCGCTTGCTGAGATCTAGAAACCAAAAATTTCCGTCTAAAACGCATCCCCCTCCTCCCCCCTCACACCCCAACACTCAGAATTTGGTTACTTCAATTTTGCGTACAGCGGTCGACGTACGGCGTACGGCGGACAGAGGGACTGAACTTTTTTTTGATTTTTTCGTGTCTACTAGTCATGAAACGTGAAAACAAAAATTTTGAGGGTGCAAATTTTTTTTTTTAAAAAATCGATAACAATACTGTATTTTTGAAATAATAAAGTAAAACGGCCAGAATCGAGGAAACCAACCAAATGGAAATATTCAATTAGTCGGAGAAGTAAATTTATTTAAATAGTGCGAGTTAAAAGAAATTTATTCATAGAAAATTTTATTATATTTCTTAACTACCTCATGCAGATTGCACCTGCTTAAAATAATCCAATTTAATCTAGCTCCTCATGGATTTATGGTAATAACTTTTATGTATGTTTATTAACAGTACATTTAGTCGTTCGGTTACGCCGTAACTATAAAATTCGTGTATATCTGGATTTTGGAAATACGTTTTCAAGTTGACTAAGTTTATATCATTTAAAAAACCTGTCTTCATGGAATCCCAGCGCCTCATGTTCATGTAGTAAATTTTACTTATTAATTATAATGTTGGCCGGTTTTTGGTTATTTTTTCGTAAACAACTCCAAGACCTTTACATTAAGATTTTTGTTTTAAATCGTTACAAACTTCACAATATTTTATCATACACATACGACTAAATCGTTTAATTAGCGGACCGATTATGTAAATAATAAAGCCTCTAACACAAACTGGTTCATTGCCATTTTGTTGCCAGCTGCAACATAGTGGAGGTGCATGTGGACAATAAGAATAGATTCACAAATTCAGTTTTCTACTAGTCTCGATCAAGTTAAGTAAAACGAGAAATTTCTGTTCTTTAAGTGTTCTTTAATATTCGTCATCAAAATGAAGAATAATTCGAATTTAATTTGTTTGTTTTTGACGATAAGTGCGATTCGCGTTTGTACGAAGTCACCCTTGAATTTCCATAATTTTTCTTATCGAAATTAAACGTTTTTTTATAATTTCAGTTGGTGGTGATTTCTTATATCCGGGCCAACAAATTGGCAATAGTTCGAACTGTCTGGCAGACACCTTTGGCAATATTGGAACTTGTCGAAGGATCTCTGAATGTCGCGGTACACGAAATTCCAATGAATTGAATTTATGTCGGAATAGTCGACAATTCGATCCGATAGTATGCTGTCCACAGGGACGTTCAAGTCCTCCACAAGGACCAGATACCATAGGTGAACAAATTGGAGGAAACAGACAAAATGAAAACATTCAGAGGCAAGCCGTTAATCTGAGAAGTAAAGTTATTTATAGTGCTCGTTAAAGGAAATTTATTTATTGAAAATTTTGTTCAGAATGTCAGCAAAATTATGCTCCTCCACCAGCCGCAAAGGAGGAAGAAAACACTTTTCATATCACTGTTGTTGGGGGAGAGTTAACCAAACCTGGTGAATTTCCATACATGGTATGTACTTTTTAGTTAAAACTATTGTTTCTTTCACTATAACTTCACAAAAACTTTAAGTGCCATAAATTTAATTAAACATTATTTAGTGAATTAGTTAAGGACATTCGTCACGACCTTATATGTTGGAGTTCTCCGAAAGTCTAACTTTAATAAGGTCGTGAGCGACGGCAGTATTCAGTACCGTCGTGTGTCTGGGGGTGTGGCGGTCGCTGCTGACGTCTTTGGGGCGACGGCTGAAGTCGCAGCCGTCGTCTTTGCATCGACGGCATTATTGGCTGCCGTCGAGCCGCGCCTTCACCATTGCTGACTCATGCCATGTATGCTGGTAACGACTGACCGCTCAGATTCGTGCGGTTGACCGCTGTGTCATAGCGGTAACTGGGTCGGCATAGTTCGTTGCCGACGTCTTCACACCCGTGGTGCTTGAGGCTGCAGCGGAAGGTGCCACGTAGCTGGTTGCTACCGCTGTTACTGCCGCGACTTTGCTGCGGCAGTGCAGTTGTTGTTTGAAACTGCAGTTGTTGTTTGAAACTGCAGCGACGACTATCGACGCCATCGCTTTGCAGTTGTGTTGTGAGACGCCCGCCAGTCGGCGAACGACTGGCTGCCACTTCGATTTCTCGTCCTTATATAGGAATCGAAATGACAGCCAGAGTCCTAGGATCTGTGATCCAAAATGTGAGGAGTGTTATCGGGCTGAGTGATTGGCCGCAAAACATCTCCCCACAAATTGGCAACCAATTTTGAAAATCAGCGTATTCTGTATATCGTCCCTTAAACAGGGTATTTCACATACTCTCAGTAGGGACTTTCTTTGCGGAGGGGCATTTAGCTCCAAGCCCCAGAGAATCTGAAAGTTACAGGTAGCTTTATTCAAGGGAGTCTAAGAAATTTATGTATGTATGTACTTAAGATGCGTGTCCATGAACTATGTCATATGCACTTTTAAGCAATAGCAAAAAATGTTGCTCCCTCCCTAGCCCTGGCAAAAACCGATATGACGTCCTTCAACCTCTATTATTAAAAACACTCTTCTAGACTTAATTCTTTATTTGCTTCATTAAGAAGTTATAAGGACGAAGGATTCTTAGCTCCTGAACCACTTGTCACAACATAACGATTTTAAACTCTCCATATTAGTTTTTAAGTGATTCAAATCCTTTGAACCAAACATTGATTCGTAACTCGAGAAATTACAAAACAAACAATGTATAACCTTTTCATTTTTTCAAAAAAAAAGTTATAAAAGTTAATATTTTTGACTATTCATTGTGGATAATAGGTGTGTTTTTTGCGCATTTATCCAGATCAGAATAGTGTAAAAAAATTACATTGACAACACAAGGAACATTGCTGTTTTTGTATTTTTTATAGCTTTTCTCTGTAGATAGTAGGCTAGAATAAAGATTTTAAACGAAGTAGTTGACCCAGTAACTTCACTATATATAAATTCTCTACCCAACTCTGCTCTGGATAAATGCGCAAAAAACGCCCCTAATAATTGAAATTTTCAACGTGTTTGATTTTTATAATACTTTAATTTTTTTTAATAATAAAGCATTGTAAATATGTATTTCAGACTATTGGCAGATTTTTTCATTGATTATCATTGCATAGTATTTAATGTATTTATTATCATTTTTTTAGCACTATTAAAAATCAAATAATTAAATGACCACGAAACTACTCACTCCTATAATAAAGTTGTTTTGTTGTTTGTAAGATGAACTAGTGCATTTCAAATAGGGTAAATGCGGGAGAATTGCCGCACATTTCAATAATAAGACCTATTTTCAATAAATATTTATTTTAAAAATTAATTTTTTTAAACAAAACGCGACGTATCTACCACCTGTGTGAGAGACGCCGCCTTTAAAAAGGAGAAATGCCCCACAACCTAATTTGACAATTTTTAATTAACTCTTTTCTTAAGTTTATGTTGCTATAAAGGGACATCTTAAGCAACATAGCCACTTTCTTCGTAGTTTTTGAGTACCTTTCAAAGCATTTGAGAAAAGAACAATCTTTATTACCAATTTTTTTTAAGTTTCTCAACTTTTATGTATGTTTATTAAAAGTACAGTCGTTCGGCTACGACTGTAACTATAAAATTCGTGTATTTATATATTTTGAAAATACGTTTTCAAGTTGACTAAATTTATTTCGTCTAAAAAATAAAAACCTGTCTTCAGGGAATCCCAGCGCCTCATGTCTATGAAGTAATTTTTTCTTATTAATTATAAACATATTTCCCTGTTGGCCGGTTTAGCACATGATGAGGTGAATAAGCTTTAAAGAATTTTTTTTTTCGATACAACTTCACATTATTTTATCAGATACCGACACGCATTCGACTTAATCGTTTAATGGAAGATTAGCGGACCGAGTATGTAAATAATAAAGCCGCTAACAAAAACTTGTTTATTGTTATTTTATTCGAAGGTACGATATAGTGAAGGTGTCTATGGGCAATAACAACAGATTCATAAATTCAGTTTGCTATTAGTCTCGATCAAGTTAAGTTAAACGGAAAATTTCTGTTCTTTAAGTGTTCTTTAATATTCGTCATCAAAATGAAAAATATGTCAAAGCTAATTGGTTTGTTTTTGGCGATAAGTGCGATGCGCGTTGGTACGAAGTCACCCTTGAAATTATAGTAATTCCTCGCAATTGTACGTTTGTAATAATTTCAGTTAGTGGTCAGTTCTCATATCCGGGCCAACAATTTGGCAGTAATTCGAACTGTTTGGCAGACAATTTTGGCAATATTGGAACTTGTCGAAGGATCTCTGAATGTCGCGGTATACGAAATTTTGATGAATTGAATTTATGTCGAAATAGTCGACGATTTGGTCCGATAGTATGCTGTCCACCGCGACGTTCACGTCCTCCACAAGGACCAGGTAATGGACAAAATGGAGGAAATGGACAAAATGAAAATATTCAGAGGGAATCAGTTAGTCAAAAAAGTAAATTTATTTAAATTGTGCGTGTTAAAAGAAATTTATTTATTGAAAACTTTGTTCAGAATGTCAGCAAAATTATGCTCCTCCACCAGCCACAAAGGAGGGAGAAACCAATTTTCATACCACTGTTGTTGGAGGAGAATTAACCAAACCTGGTGAATTTCCATACATGGTATGTACTTTTTAGTTAAAACTATTGTTTCTGTAACTATAAATTCACAAAAACTTTAACAGCCACAATTCAACATTAATTGGTGAATTGGCAACCAATTTTGAAAATCAGCATATTTTGTGTATTGTCCCTTGTACAGGGTGTTTCACATACTCTCTGCAGGGACTCCTTTGTTTAGGTAGGGGGCATTTACCCCCAACCCGCCCTGAATTTGAGAAAAGCGGGCAACCGTGATCTTTTTATTTTCTAGAAAGTAATAACGTTTTTCTATAAAAAAAAATATCAAAGAAAATTATTATTATACTATTCTGGTTTAAAAGGGAAATTAAGCAACGGAAAATTTATAAAAATTAACATTTTGATTGGGAGTATATAAGTGTTGTTTTTCACACAATTCAAAATTAAATTATTAAATAAACATTAAAGTCTTCACCAGAATTACAAATATGTGCTACAGAAAGTTTTTCTGCGGTTAGTGGTTCACATGTACGCGAAAAGTCTGAGTTTATTTTCAATCTAATATGCAATTCTGAGTTTATTAATCAGCGTAACTACTTTACTCCTTAAAGTAGGTTTAATAAATTTAAATATGACATAAACCTTGTTGCAACTCGAAATTATGAAATTTTTTATACATAGGTACGATTTAAAACTTAAGTAGATAATATCTAGTTAATTAGAACTCTTGTAAATTTGTTTGTCCGAATTCAAATTTCATTCTAAAGAATCTTAGAACATGTGACGATTTAAGATGTAAACAGTTTGAAATATTCAATTTTATTTTACTGGCCTGTAAAAATAACCAAGCAGCTCTAAAATCCACTTACAAAATTAACCCTAAATATTTTTAATTTTTGCCTTTTTATATTCTTTCATATTTCCATTATTCACTCATTTTTGATCGGATATTAATTTTGTTTGGTTTGTTGGGTATCTATTGAGCTCACCCTTCGTTTGCGCCATCACTTGTGGAATTTAAAAAAAAATTAAAAAAAAACTTTTGGCAACTTTTTCGAAATTTTTTCAAAAACCCCCGATTTTGACGTGTCATACCTTAAATTAAAGGTGCTGAAGTCTATATTCTAAATCTGAAAACAGATTAGAAAAAAATCCTAAAATTGCGGCCAGGCGGTCAAATAGAAGGGTCGCAAATTCTGATGTTTTTTCGCTGTTTTTCTGCACGATTTCAGCCACTATTCTCTCATTTTTGATCGGATTTTAATTTTTGTTGGTTTTTTGGGCATCTGCTCCCCTTTCATTTGCGCTGTTACTTGTGGATTTTTTAAAAAAAAAACATTTTTAAGTATAAGACAATCTTGGCAACTTTTTCGACATTTTTTTCAAGAACCCTCGATTTTGACGTGTCGTACCTTAAATTAAAAGTGTTGAAGTCTATATTCCAAATCCTAAAACAGATTACAAAAAATTCCTAAAATTGCGGCCAAGACACCAAGAAGATGGGTCGCAGTTCTGATTAAAAGGCTATTAACTTCTTGTATAAATAATGTGATAGTTCTACCAAAATTTCAAATCAGACAAATCACCTTTTTAGTAGCAATTACATTTTCTATGATGGTGAAGAAATTGTGACCTACTTCATAGCCTCCAGTTGGAAAAAGACAGCGAGAACGCCAGTTTGGTTTGATTGTCAATCTAGTCCATTCTGATGACAACCTTCAAAATTATTGAAACTATTTCAGACATAATTCTATACTGTAAAAATATATCACCTTATTATTAGTATTTAAATAAGAAATTATTTTTTTCAGGCGGCCATTGGTTGGGAAAATACAGACGGAGCGTACGACTATAATTGTGGTGGTTTCTTAGTCGAGAAAAATTTTGTAGTAACAGCAGCACATTGTACAACTTTGCGAGGGTAAATCTTCTAAACTTTTTCATTTTTTTTACAATCCCCATACAATTGTTTATAACTATAATTTCAGTGTACCGCCGTCTGTAGTAAGATTAGGAGGTAATAATTTGGATAAGCCCGGATCAGATATTAATATCAAAATTGTTAGGATCATCTCTCATCCTAGATATACTGATAGTCAATCATACAACGACATTGCTGTAATCGAATTGGAGTCTGGAGTAGTGTAAGTAATACTTTTTTCAATTTGATTTATCGAGTTCTATTTATGTACTTGAACTTGTAAAGTGGAGTCTCAGTCGTAATCTTTGTCTTTATCTTGATGAAATTCACTGCTTTAGACTATATCGTGAATCAGTTAGTTAGTTAGTTTTTTAGTAAAAAAGTATTGTGATTGACCGGAAATTTCATAACAATTTGCTATCCTCAAATTTTGGCTAGTAGACCCACAAAAAAAGGCCATCTGTACGGCGTATAAGCCGTCCGCCGTACGCAATGATCTTAGAGTTAGATCTAGTAGAGCCCTAGCAGAGAAAAAAATTAAGGGTTGGGGATGTAAAGGAGAAAGAGTGTGGAAAGAAAAAAATTCTAAATTTTGTTCTAGCAGGAATCCTAGAAAAATTATTTTTATAGAGGTAGCATGGTAGGGGGATGGGTGGTAATTTTTGCATATCAAGAACCGCTTAGGGTACAAAATTGAAACTTGGTATGTATATGTTCCAAGTTGTACTAGAATATTAATCTAAGCAAACAAAATATATTGCAGTTACGAGTAAACCAATCGTACAATACTATAGATGAAATCCAGAAATCTGATTTATACTGTAGTTGGAGATAAAGCAGAATATCTTGATAACTCAAGAGCGCCTTAGCCTAGGAAACTGAAATCCGGTCAGTATAAGTAAAATATGATTTGCAAGACTGAGGTCGTGAACGGGTGAAATCGCACTACCAACCATTGAAAGTTTCATTCGGTGATTTATCTAAAGTTTCAGATACGGAATGGAGAACGAAGTTGTTATTCTTTCCTTTCGAATAGCAACCAAACGAGAGTCCTTAAGACAAGGTAACTACCTGCACACTCCTTATTCTCCTTTATCCTCAACTACAAAATAAATTGGTTTTCAGTATTTTATTGAGAGTATCATATGATTAGTTTGCTAACTATCGTGACTGCGGTTTAGTCTTAAGTTATTTAAAAAATCAAAAGATTTAAGCGAGTAACTCATTTTTGCACATGAAAAAGCCAAAAAGTCCGGCTTCGTTCGAACCACTTTACCATGTCGAAGCTGACAGAAGCTCAAAATTAAAAAAATAAAATAATTTAAAATAAAATAATTCAATAAATTAAATATAATAATTACTTATTCTAGAACTCTTCCGGCTTGTCTATGGCCCAGTTACAATATTAATTTTCAAGAAGGTACTGCAATCGGATACGGGCATACTTCATTTGGTAACGTATTAAAGTAACGTTTTCTTTTAATATTTAATTTATTTATAACATTTTCTGAAATTTTTTAATAAACAATTAGCTGGTCGACGATCAAGTGATCTGATGAAAGTGAACTTGAATATTTTCTCAAATCAAGAATGTAGCCGATATTATCAGCCCGGTGCTCAAATTGAGAACGGTCTTGATCAGACTCAACTTTGTGCCGGTGATCCAAATCGAGCTAAGGATACGTGCCAGGTGAGAATCTTATTTACAACACCGTTTAATTTACAAAGCGTAATAGTTTTGATTGAAACGATTGAAAAAAAACTGAAGTACCTATAGATAGATTGATTAATTATAGTATGTACCGCAATGTTAATGCCACGCTAACAAATATTTGACTATAAAAATCGTGTAAAGCTTGCTTTAGACTATAGGACACTTTGGCAAATATTTCGGCAGTTTTTCTGGAAAATACAGTCAGATAGTGTAATCCCGATTTTTTTATTTGTACTACACAAGGACTATAAACTGTTAAATTTACTTCATTTTTTTAAAAAAAAATTATTAATCGTCATGTCTTACAGTATAATACAAACATTTGGCAAATTAAACAATTTGACCAACAAAAATTTGACGATTACATTATCTGGCAAACATTTTTGACAGTGAAAATAGTCAAATACTTGACAAAGTGGTCGACTTCAGTTTAACTATAATATATATTATGGTAAGAGAACTATTCGAATAAACCGAAAATTTGACGATATAATCCTAATTTTTTTTTAAATGTGTACTTCTTTATAATCTATTTTCTTCATGTTTTTACGACAGGTATTTTTTTTTTCTTCTTTGTGTAATTTTTGGTGTAGTTTATGATTTTTTACACTTTTTATCTTTAGTTTTATAATATTTTTAACTTCTGTTCTGTCTTCTTACTATTTAATAATTGAAATTAATTTAAAAATATTTTATTTTGGATACTGAGTGCATATTATTTATTTGAAATTTAAATTTGTTCTAATAGGGTGACTCTGGAGGACCCATTTTGGTGTATAATCAGAACCAGGGCAAAACTGTTCCGTATGTCATAGGTGTTACTTCCTTTGGAAGAGGATGTGCAGGTGAAGCACCGAGCATATACACAAGGATATCATCTTATACTCGCTGGATAGAATCAATTGTATGGCCTAACGAGTCTTAAAAAAAATATACCTATGAATGTAGCTACTTACATATATTTGAATAAATATCACTTTCCTATGTTTTTCGAGTAAATTTGTCAAAGTTTTTTCGTGATTTAATTTTTTTATATTTTTATAATTAGGTATAGTTATGTGGGAAGATTGTGTCGACCTCTTTTAGCGGTATAATTTCTGCCTGTGAGAGTTTTGATGGAAAAGATTTCAAACATGAAATTTTGATTTACATCTCAAGAACAGCTTAAGCTAAAAAATAAATTTAAAATGTATATAGTTCTACAACAGAAAAGTCAAACACTACTCGTACTCCGTTTCAAAAATTGCGAATGAAATGAAGATAAATTATAATATTCAGACCTTAGATTATATTCAGACCGAACTAAGGTAAGAATATAATGTCCCAAATCCGATCCGGGAAATATAATGAAAGAGACCAAAGTCCAATTATGTACGTCGTCGTATATAATTAAATTGTTAAATAATTTAATAGCGCAAAAATGCATTTTTATTGATTAAACAATCCTTGGTTTTTGAAAAAATAAAAATTTGTAAATTATGTAAAAACATACAAAATATTGATCGTCGGATTTAAAACGAATGGAGCAAACCAAAAAGGAGCTCATACTAAAGGTATTGAGCTCCAAAACAGATGACATCACATTTTCGAGCAATTAAAATTGATAATTTAACATCTTCTTCAAACATATTTTATCTTCCACTTCTTATTGCTTCCAAATTGTTACTAATCGATTTTCTAAAAAAAATGTCATTTGCTTTAACCAGAGTTTAATGTATTTTTAATGTATACGTCGAAAATGCAAAAAAATAAAGAACCACAATTAACATGCAGCATGTCAAATTTCTATAAATAGCATTGTTTGAAAAATTCCTTTTTTAAAGTTTAAAAGTTTTCACTTAAGGATTATGTACTCATGCCTTAAAGTATTACTCATGCAGATACGACAAAAAAAATGTTGACATTACTTTAGCTGAAGAATTTTTCATACAAACCCCACCCTGAATTTTTTTCTAGGTGCGACACCGAACCATAATTTAAAAAAGAGGTAAATTCCAGATAAGTATTTTATTATTTTTGTATTTATATGGAAGCACAATATTTTCAAATCATAATACGGCAAAAACAGCAAAAATATATTCTTACTAATGCCCAGTATTGTCTTCAACAATGGCACCCTTAGAGGTTGCAAGAAGGGTGGGTTTTTATCGCCATCTGAATACCACCAACCCAAAATTATTATTAAATGATAAAAAGTATAATTTTCCAACCAAATGTGATTCAACCATTTTTCAATTTAATTCTTCTGGTTTCTATAGGTTGCTTGTTCAAATCCGGCTCGACGAACCAAAAATGTTCAATTCCTTTCGAAATAAAGATTGTATTTAATTTCCTTAATGAATTTAATTATTGTAAGCTCAAGTAATTTTTTTACACAGTACCTTAGTAGGTGCATAGTGAAGCCTTACATTATGAAGAATAAATTTCATTTAGTTGTAAACTGTTGATATCTTCTGTACTGTAGAATCAATTTCCATTACAATACATGTACGTATTGTTAGTACTGATACAAGCATTTTGCGAAGGAAGTGAATTTTGAAGTAATAACTGATTCAATATCTTATTAGACCTAAGAAATGTGCCGGAATTCGTGAAAATTCGGTTAAATGTCGAATCTGGAAAATAGTTTCCACAGAAGTAAAATTAATTCCTGAAGACCTAAAAGATATGTCGAAATAAGAGAAAAAATATACAAATCTATTATAAATTATTACTTTCTAACTCATAAGCGAACCCTGCAAATCTAACCATTTTCATCGAAAAAGTTCTTTAAAATTTCCAACCGCTCTTCGTTGTTGTTTCTTAGATAACAACTTTCAGTTCAATTAATAATCTCAGGAAATTCCGATACACTAATGTTGGAAAAAATAAAAAAAATAAATTGGTCGTGAAATTAACGCCCAAGTCACCTCTGAAGTTAATTTGCATGAAATTCAATTAAAAATCAAAAATGCACCAATAATAAAATACCCCCATGATCTTGAAAAATTGCAAACACCAAAACAGGCTCTTCAGTGTTTACTTCAGTTTTTTATTATTCAATTTTTCCTCATGTTATACAGCTACCATGATACTTGACCCCTTATTTTATTATAAATAAGATTTTTAGTGTTAATAATAAATGAAAACCTGTTTATCAAGATAAACAGTGAAACCACTTAATATAATTAACCCCGTAAAAGATGGTTAAGACTTCAGTTCGTTCTTCGACTTTGCTTGAATCAGATCAATATTTTGCACTAGTTTCCTGTGATCATGGAGTGGATTAAAAGTTTTTTATTAGTTGTAGTGCTAATTGGTAATTTTAATTAAGACAATAGAAAACCTCGACTGTTTATAATTTCTTTCGTTCCAGTTAACGTGAATTCTTATTCGGAAGCACCAGTACCGAAATATACAGCCATTAAAAGTGAATAGATTTAAATGATTTAAATATTTTTGTTTAATTATTTAATTGTTTAGAGTGCCAAGCGATTTATGCTTCGAAAAATCTTGCTGAATTAGGATTTGTTGAGCCGACAGAAAAGGGAGGTGTACTGGCCGAAGAAAACGAGTTTCCATATATGGTGAAAATTGAATGAAGTGCAAAGTTGAAATTTTAATATGAATTTAAAAATTAAAAATTTATTCAGGTCGCAGTTGGTCGTAAAGACGCATCAGGAAAAATTGACTACAAATGTGGTGGAGTCTTAATATCGTCGAATTATGTTGTCGCTCCTGCACATTGTGCTTTATTCAATTCGCGAGGGTAAACTATCTAAAGTTAATTAAGTTTGATAAATAATTTAAAAAACAAACCATTTGTTTCAGTGATCCAGCAAATGTAGTCTTATTGGGTAAAGTGCAATTGGACAAAAATAATCCTTCAACAGCTGAAGTTCCCATCAAACGAAATGTAATTCATCCAAACTATAAGAAAAGTGAAGTACTTAACGACATTGCGTTAATTGAACTTCAATCGAGCGTACTGTAAGTATTTCTTAAATTCGGTGAAATCTCAGCAAATTTACTTATACGTTTCGGTTTCAATTAAAGAAATCGTCCCGCCTGTCTATGGAGCGCTTCCGATGTTAACCAGTCAGATACCACATCAATTTATTACGATCTTAGTGGTATTTATTTTCCGAATAATTTTAAATATATAACCATAAATAAAAACAATTATTTCCAGCTAGTCCAAAGAGTAATTTGTTTAAAGTTAAAAACATAATAATAACGAACGAACAGTGTGCTGAAATCTACCGCGGTCATATAACTAAGGGAATCGTAGATTCACAGATTTGTGCAGCGATAGTTAAATTGAGTGATTGTCTTGTGAGTTGAACTTACTAACTTTATACTAAATACATCTCTAACCGAATTTTATCTTAAATTTATTGTTTTAAAGAATACTGCAAGTGGACCACTTTTGGTACAAGGATTAGAACCAGGACAAATTCCACCACATGTTATAGGACTTAGTTCCTTCGGACGTACTTGTACTGATATAATATTTCCAAGTGTCTACACAAGAATTTCATCTTATATTAATTGGATTGAATCTATTGTATGGCCCAATGAATAAAACTTAAAACAAAAAATCTATATTTAAATTTTGTGCAATTAGGAATAGTTAAGAGTTGCGCAATATGTGAATAAAGCGCAACCATCTACAGTTTTACGGAGTTTCGTTGGAAAATCATTTGAAAATTCTTCACTGGAAACGCCAGTTTGAACACTATCTTGGACGAGTTCCGAAGGAGCTGTTTCATTATCGGATTGCATTGACTGGTTAGAGGGTGTATTACACAATTCCGAAATACCCTTACAGCTCGCGGTATTGCTACTGAAAGTTTTTCAACTGTCATACCAACAATAGCAGTAGCTAAGACAATCGATGCCGATTGAGAAACTCATGTACGGACTGATATCGAAAAGAAAACCCAAATATATATTCAACCCTTTTAACGACAACTGAAAATAATGTTTAAATGTTTGAATCAATTAAAGGCAAGTGGAAGTGATCCAATTCTGTATCTGATCAAACCTAAGACATATGGCGAAATTCGGGAAAAAGGTTTTACGACTTCTTTTCACCACTTTAGATGAAAATGGAAAATTACTGAAAACTAATTCAATAGTCGATTAGATATTTGACAAAATTTTCGAAAACATGTACCCTTAAGGGTGTATCGGAAAATTTTGAAATTGAATTCCATGTAATTGTATAATATTAGAAAAGAAGCCGGTGGAAGTACAACCCACCCTTCTTGCAACCTCTAAGGGTGCCATTGTTGAAGATAATACTGGGCATTAGCAACAATGCCTTTTTACAAAAATAAAAAAAATTATTTTTCAAAAATCCATGGGTAACAAAATCAAACGAAATTTAGAATTTCAAAATTTGCTTCATTTTTTATTTGCTCAAAGATAACCAGATAAAAAACATAAAAGATTATTTTATTAACATAAAAAACAATGTTTATTTAGTTTTTTTCTTCTTTTTTCCTTAAACTTTTCATGTGATTGAAATTTTTAAACGTGAAACTTTGCAATATACTAAAGAAATGCGTGATTTTGAATATGGAATTTTGGAATACTGCAAGAATGCTTTATTTCAATCAACAGGGAATAATTTAAATAAAAACAATTCAATTTTAATTCGCTCAAATATTTATTAATAAACAGTAATGGATATTGTCATTGGGGGATTTAGTTACTTAGCGATACTACCGTAGGTGTATGGATAGTTGTAGTACGAAGCGGAACCTTGAGGATAGCCGGAACCAAGAGCGTACCCGGAACCAAGAGCGTACCCAGAACCAAGGGCGTACCCGGAACCAAGAGCGTACCCGGAATCTTGGGAATATCCTAGTGGGTATGAATCCGAGCGGTAAGTTACAGTGGTCGGTCTAGATGGTGCTGTACACAGATAGTAGGGTCTGAAGGGTTTGTATGCATAACCGAGCGATGAGCTTTGAACTACACTCGATCCTGGAAGGACGAGCCCGGATGCCAATGCACACCCAATCACGGCGAACAGAACTGCAAAGATCTGAAGAAAACATTGTTATTCTATTGAATTTTAAATTTTATTTGATATTTTCGAAGAACTTACTTTCATGATGAAGAAGAGTATTTTACTGGATCGACCTTCTTTAGTGAAAGAACTGAAGATTTTTGTGTGTTTTCGAATTGATTCAAGGTCTTTTTATATGAAAGCACAGCTCCGTTTCAAAATTCTTTTAATTATTATCGGACAAGTTTAAGTATTCTTTAAGCCAAGAGTACCGACTTTTGGCCTTGATGTTAATTGCAAATTAAGCACTACATTATATTTACTTAGTGCACTATACCGCAATTGAACATTTGGACAATGACCTGTGTTATCACTAAAGATTAAATTTGATTTAAACCTGATACCCCTCCTAATGATGGCTTTAAGAACTTGTAATTTTAGTTTAAAGACTAAGCTAGTGTTTGTATTCGATACACTTAACAACATATTTACAAGGCGAAATTGTAATTATTTAGTTGGTTTACGATTAAAAAATCTTTTACCAGTCTATGACTAAACCTATAGTTTTATCGGGTATAGTTTGAGATTCTGCTATGGGCGGTGTTGTAGCGCCGAAGTTGTTACCCAAAAAAAATTAAGTTTCTAAATATTATTCTTTCGGTTTCTTATGGATTTTCCTCTGAATAAACCTAAAGAAAAAAATTTCGAAGATAAACTTTTGGTAGGTGGCAGCTTTGACTTACATAGACAAAAAAAATGTTTGTCCGTCTGTCCGCCGTACACAAACCCCTTTGATACCACATAAAGATCCTTTTTGATATTATTATCAAATATTTGCAGTGGAAAGAACCCCTGTGAATGGTAACATTTTTGAATGTGCATTTCAAGGACTTCTCCTGGGGGCTGTAGTTTATGCGAACAGTTTTGTTTTTAATATTTTGGAAACCCGTTAACCTAGATAGTTGAAATTTTTAATATATATAGCTATAGTGGTGGCATTAGCAAAAACGAGCAGCGGAGTACGACAACGGAGAAGGGTCGTTGAGAGCGACTAGAATTAAGACATTCTAAGATCTATATACATATCTCCTGAACGGTTTACCCCATAAAGCTTAAACTTGGTTATTGTTTGTATGTATATTAGGCGAGTATAAAAAAAAAATATAATAAAATGATTAAGCAGTTTAGTGGCGTATCAGGGTATAAGCTTTGGGTAACGATTTCTCTCGAACCATTGGCAGTAGAATGGTTATTAATGAAAATAGCAAAGCGATAAATGGCTTTAGTAAAATGCAGATAACTTCTACATAAGTTATGCTAACGCAATAAATTTACTCTACAGTGGAAGGTCGTAAAATTAGTTTTTTTAACTAGAAAATAGTTCAACGAAATTGTTATACAGTAAAATTACCAGAAATCAAAATTTTTCTCTGCAATGTTATAAAGACAACGACAAATTAATTACTGTGTTGTAAAAAAATAATAACCAAGAGCTGCAATAAAGGTCTCTCTAATATTTACAAATTTATTTAATTGGTGTTAACGTTCATATTTCTCGAAAACAGTAGGGGAAAGTGAGGCAAAGTAAACCCCCTAAGGTTTGTACCGAGATTCTGTAAAATGGGTAATAGTTATAAAATCCTTTTCTCACCAAATCGTTAGCTTAGGATGTTAGCTTAGTCATATATTCGTGAAGTTAAATTTTTGCTGCTGATAAAAAAGATATCTGCTCCTTTCAAAACATACTTCAAAGTGCCCACTTTGCCTCACTACTGTGGTAAAGTGAGCCCATTCAAGGGATATAGTAATTTCACAAAAAACTGGAGCGAACGAATATGGTAATGGATCATTTAAGACAAACAATATGATTTTAATAAATTCAAACGAAATTAAGTGTGTTGAGAGCGTACTCTGCTTTGAAGAGTAGCCCTGGCAACACCAAAATATTTACTGGCTTTCTTTAGGTCCAGTTTTTTCAGCAACAGAAGCTATTGCATTTTTCATCGCAACTTCAGACCACGATTGTTGCATTCATTTTCTGTTGTATGTTTCAGCAATGCTAAAATTATTGTTTTTAATTATCAAATAAAATTATATTGGTATGGGGTAAAGTTTGCCCGGGGCTCACTTTGCGCCGAATGAACGCTAAACAGCAAACATCTGCTAAAATTTATATATTTTTTTAATAATCATCAAAGCTTACTTTTCATGTTTCACAATCCGTACGCCGATCTCAAGGATACTGTTCCAAACAATTTTCACTTGCTAACAATTCATGAAGTCTTGAAAATCGAGCTTAAGGCGATTGTATAAAAACCAATTCAATTCGATATTTCATCAGACCTAAGAGACATGACGGAAGTCGTGAAAAAAATATTTAACTCCTTTTCATTAACATTTTTTGCGCCCTACTACTTTTAATGCAAATATTGATTTTTTTGATCGAAATACCTTATCTGGTGAAGCTGGTAAAGCTACCATAACCTGGTGAAACAAACAAAATTGTCAGTGAAAAAAAAATAGGAGAAATATATTTTTTCTGGTTGTCAGTTTCATAGCAAACTAGACCGAACACAGACACTATAAGATAATTCCCCGAAAATATTTTCCAAAAATTGTTAAATTTTTTGGGTGTCACTCTTTTTTATGATGTACACTAAGGTGTACACTAAACCTTGCGAAAAGAACAAACCTATTGTCTTGGGTTGGACCTTAAAGTAGAGTTACAGTGAACGCGACGCGCGCGTGTTAAGCGATGCGACACTATGACGCTATAGTTCATTACGTCAGGCATAGGAATGTTCCTGTCCCAATTAAATTTTGGTTAGTGTCTTTGCTAAGCTTGACTTGTTTCAAAAAAGCTGGCAAATTAAATGAGAGAGTAGTCTCGAACATTAGGATAACATTTTCATTTTCCTATTGTACATAGGCCAAATTTTTTGTAGGTGATTTTCATTCAAAATTTGATGATAAAATGTTTTTCATGAAGTCATGAAATCACGCAAATATATAAATACAAAAAAAAAAATATTTTTCAAAAATGCTGGGTAACAAAATCAAACGAAATTTAGAATTTCAAAATTTGCTTCATTTTTTATTTGCTCAAAGATAACCAGATAAAAAATATAAATGATTATTTTATTAACATAAAAAACAATGTTTATTTAGTTTTTTTCTTCTTTTAAAGAAAAAAACTTTTCATGTGATTGAAATTTTTAAACGTGAAACTTTGCAATATACTAAAAAATGCGTGATTTTGAATATGGAATTTAGGAATGCTGCAAGAATGCTTTATTTCAATCAACAGGGAATAATTTAAATAAAAACAATTCAATTTTAATTCGCTCAAATATTTATTAATAAACAGTAATCTATATTGTCATTGGGGGATTTAATTACTTAGCGATACTACCGTAGGTGTATGGATAGTTGTAGTACGAAGCGGAACCTTAAGGATAGCCGGAACCAAGAGCGTACCCGGAATCAAGAGCGTACCCGGAATCTTTGGAATATTATAGTAGGTATGAATCCGAGCGGTAAGTTGCAGAGGTTGTCGGTCTAGATGGTGCTGTACACAGATAGTAGGGTCTGAAGGGTTTGTATGCATAACCGAGCGATGAGCTCTGAACTACACTCGGTCCTGGAAGGTCGAACCCGGATGCCAATGCACACGCAATCACGGCGAACAGAACTGCAAAGATCTGAAGAAAACATTGTTATTCTATTGAATTTTAAATTTTATTTGATATTTTCGAAGAACTTACTTTCATGATGAAGAAGAGTATTTTACTGGATCGACCTTCTTTAGTGAAAGAACTGAAGATTTTTGTGTGTTTTCGAGTTGATTCAAGGTCTTTTTATATGAAAGCACAGCTCCGTTTCAGAATTCTTTTAATTATTATAGGACAAGTTTAAGTATTCTTTAAGCCAAGAGTACCGACTTTTGGCCTTGATATTAATTGCAAATTAAGCACTACATTATATTTACTTAGTGCACTATACCGCAATTGAACATTTGGACAATGACCTGTGTTATCACTAAAGATTAAATTTGATTTAAACCTGATACCCCTCCTAATGATGGCTTTAAGAACTTGTAGTTTTAGTTTAAAGACTAAGCTACTGTTTGTATTCGATATACTTAACAACATATTTACAAGACGAAATTGTAATTATTTAGTTGGTTTACGATTAAAAAGTCTTTTACCAGTCTATGACTAAACCTATAGTTTAATCGGGTATAGTTTGAGATTCTGCTATGGGCGGTGTTGTAGCGCCGAAGTTGTTACCCAAAAAAAATTAAGTTTCAAAATATTATTCTTTCGGTTTCTTTTGGATTTTCCGCTGAATAAACTTAAAGAAAAAAATTTCGAAGATAAACTTTTGGTAGGTGACAACTTCGACTAACATAGACAAAAAAAAAATTTTTGTCCGTCTGTCCGCCGTCCACAAACTCCTTTGACACCACATAAAGACCCTTTTTGATGTTAACATCAAATATTTGTAGTGGAACGAACCCCTGTGAATGGTAACATTTTTGAATGTGTATTTCAAAGGCTTCTCCTGGGGGCTGTGGTTTATGCGAATCGTTTTGGTTTCAATAATATAATAGTTCAACGAGATCGTTATTCAGTTAAATTACCAGAAATCAAAATTTTTCTCTGCAATGTTAAAAAGACATCGACAAACTAACTACTGTGTTGTAAAAAAAATAATAACCAAGAGCTGCAATAAAAGTCTCTCTAATATAAATTTATTTAATTATTGTTAACGTTCATATTCCTCGAGAACAGTACACGAAACGGGCATATGTTTCTATTGGTTTAAGTCCGTTTTGGAGCTCATAATTAATTTGCAGTAGTCAAATATTTGGCATAGTGGCATATAGTGAATTTCAGGCTTTACAAACCGGGTAGAAAAAGATTTTTAAATTAATGCCCGCATCTCAAGAACCTTTTGAGAATGAATAGACCCCTAGCAATGGCGTACGCAGGAATTGGTTGGGGCGGGGTTTACGTAGAACAAGTTCAGTTTTTTCGAATGCATATACTTTACCCATGCGTCTTTGCCTACCTTTAATGCAATATACCTTTAACTGCTACTTCAAATATAGATGATTCGCTTCCGAGATGTTAATTCCGTCATCTCAATGGGATTCTAAAAAGGAGGGTGAAAAAGTAGTGCTATTGTTACTGAAATACCGAATTTGTGCAACTGATAGACGGGGAGAACCGGGGAATTTCAATAGTTAGAAAAAAAACGTGTAAACGTTCATTACGACTTTTTGAATACCACTCCACAGGAAAACCATGAAAACACCTGGAGAGTTGCAGGGGCAATTGACTCGAAAATGCTACAGATGGATGCAATAGGCAATTATGAATTATAGAAATTATTATTTCAAGGAAGATAACTCTTTTATTTGCTTAGCTTACATGACTTAGAAATAGTAGAGTGGAATGACATTCACATCAAAATTAAGTAAGTAATACTAAATGAAAAATCAGAACAATTAAAATTAATATCACTTTAAAGAATAATGATAAAATTGACTAATTTATAATTAGGTAGTCTTTTATGGCCAATCTTCCTTC
Organism: Beris morrisii; assembly: GCA_951812415.1. Taxonomy (NCBI): domain Eukaryota; kingdom Metazoa; phylum Arthropoda; class Insecta; order Diptera; family Stratiomyidae; genus Beris; species Beris morrisii. Next base: position 12,230,138 of record OX638312.1, on the reverse strand, counting down.
GTTGAAACAGCGTCATGGACTGTATGAAAGCTGATTCCATTTCCTTCTGGCTTGTGTGTTGAAGGCAATAAGACGTGCCTCCACCACGATCTAAAACAGACGAAAATTATTTTAAAGAATTCTTTTTTGTTAAATTTATATAGCAAAAAAATGTATTACCGTCTTTTAACCAAGCCCAGAAAAAGTCTCCAATTTTTCTTTTTACCGAAATTGTACGGATTGACGTATGTTCGTCCGAGCTTCTCTAATCGTTTCGTTTCCGATTCGTTAATATGCGATTCTATGCTACTTTCGCCACGTGTTATTAAACGAGCGTGCCAAATTGTTAGAGCTCCAAGCGCAATAACTACAGCAACATTTATAAAAGCCATAAAAATTACAGCACGCCGTCTCATTGCAAAGTCTGGTAAATTTTGTGGCACTGGAAGATTGTGTTTAGCTGGTAAGACTTCGTGGTCATCGTATTCGTTGATTGCAGTCTAAAAAGGATTAAAAATGAAAGAGACGAACTGAATAAAATTTAGTACATAAATGTAGAAAGGTCACATCTTAAATCAACTATTACCGCCTTCCCAAGAATTTAACACAAATGGTGATAGGCTCCTTCAGATCTCCAAGCGTGTTCGTCATCTTAAGAAAATTCACAACTACCCGAGGTCCAAGTCTAAGCGTAAACAGTTTTAGGGAATGTTCTTCCTTTCCCTAAAGCAAATTAATCCAGGGCTTATGAGCTTCATTCACATCCCAAGAATTAAAGCGAAGTTTCTTCACGTTTAAGTATTCTCTATACTCTCTTGTTGACCTCATCAGCTGAAGTAAAACTAGTCAAGCTAAGCCAAGTCACCAACCAAAAATTAATTGGAACAGGAATTTTCTATGCAAGATGCCATCAACTTTGAAACTAGATGTAGACGAAGATAACTATTCGAACAGGTCCTCTGAAAGCAGGGGCCTAATTCATCCAATCCCGGATAAATAGAAAGAAATACGGACTCAATTTCAATTCTCTTGAACTTATTAAAGGCATCCTGTTCTGTTAGGAAGTAGGCACATACCAATGTTAGTTACTTAGCGCAGTTTCAGTTTAGAATACAGCGCAAATATTTGAAGAACAACTATTTGGCAAGAATAAAAAGAAAATTTTTTAAATTTTGCCCACAGTATTCTGTTTCTCAGTGGTTGGGCAATAGGCTAATAACTTATCTCCGGAAAATCAAGAATGGAGCCCTGATAAAAAATTCAAATCTAATTAAGGGACCATGCTACCTCTCAAAAAATATTTTAAGGAAATTTGTTGAGGACAAGCAACACACAACATATTGCAATCTTATCTTAATAAAGTGCAAATACTTACAATAGGAATAATATGCCCAGTTAGATTATATTTAACAGGATGGCCTAGGAGAGGTTCCGTCTCTTGCCATCCTTCTCCTTCTCCTAACCACAAGTAGTTATAAGCAATTTCCAATCCAAAAAGAATAAGGAAAAGACAGCCTATAGTTGTGTAAACCATATAAAGGAAGAAATACCGATGATTTGCGTATCCGACACAATTGTTGAGCCAAGCTGTAAAATATAAAATTCAACTAATTTTAGTATAAGGACATTTTGCGTAAGTTAACTCTACTTAATTGATAGGGGTATAAAATAAATAAAAACGATTCAATTTTAATTTGCTCAAATATTTATTAATAAACAGTAATCGAGATTTTAGATGCGGGATTCAATCAATAAGCGATACTCCTGTATGCGTATGGATAGTACGGAGCGGCTCCTAGAGGATAGCCGGAACCAAGAGCGTACCCAGAACCTACGGAATATCCAAGTGGGTATGAGTCCGCGCTGTAGGGTAAAACAGCTGGACGAACATCATTCTGCACAACAGGTAAACCGGTAGAACTGTAGTAAGGATAGTAGGATCTGTACGGTCTGTACGGTTTGTAGTCAAGGCTGAGCGATGAACTCCGAAGTAAAGTTGATCCCGGAAGGACTAGCCCGGTGGCCAATGCACAACCAATCACGGCGAATAAAATTGCAAAGATCTGAACGAAATTTTGTTAGATTAATGAATTTTGAATTTTATTTGATATTTTCAAAGAACTTACTTTCATGATGAAGAAGAGTATTTTACTTGATCGACCTTCTTTAGTGAAAGAACTGAAGATTTCTGTGTGATTTGTAGTCGATTTAGGGTCTTTTTATACAAAACTGTTGCTTCGTTCAATTTTTTTAAATCATCATTGGACAGGTTTAAGTATTCTTTTATGCTGAAGGCCACCGACTCTTGAACTTGATATAATGTAATTGCAATAGAAGCGCACTAATTTCTTTTGGACATTGACTTCTTTTATCACTATAACAATTTAAATTAAAGAATAAAACCTGATAGCGTCCTAATGCATTTAAAGGCACAGTACGCTTTAGTGTTTAAGATACAAAAAGCTTTAATCATCAAAATTTTGATTTGGATTTTCTTGTTTTAATAAAATTTTAAAGCTACAAATTCGTCTGTCGGACATATTGAGTATTGCTATAAGAAATGATTAGAAGTAACATAAGATTTTTTTACAAAGAAAAAATTATTAGATTACCATTTTCTTTTGGAGCGTTATCAATTTGAACACACTCCAATAGACGATTTCCTCTTCGGAATCTTCTACGGATATTCTGGAAAAGATCTTAATGAATCTGAAGGATGTAAGAAAAGAGATCAAGCATGTTTTTTCAAACCTGATTAACAGGTCTTTGTTACCGGTATAGGTTCTCGTCAGATACGAGTCCAAGAGGAGGTGGTCTTTCTCTTTTGGAAGTCTTTAACTCAGTTATGAGAAAGGGAACTCTTTTTGAAGTGATTAAGTGGTATATGGACCTTTTCTTACTATCCTGATTATTATTATTCTCTTAGTTAAACTATTTTAAATTAGCCATACAAATCTTCGTTACACGAAACTGCTTGTTTCTTCTACTTGTCGCAGTTATGTTGTACCAATCGTACGTAAGCACGTACAGGTCCGGTTCTAGAGTTTTTGGCGCACAAATATATTTTTATATTACATTTTTCGGTTTCAAATGTCGCATCGTTATTATTCTTAAGCCTAAGTTTCAATTTTACCGTTGCGGTTACCATGCATTAAAATTGTAAAAATGTTAAATTTTTTTTACTCTCTCGTTTTAACACATGCAGTATATAAGCGCCGCATAGCTTGTACACGAAAGAGTTTTACTACTGTGAAAACGTGACGACGGTTAGTTCTACGCGAAAGAGATTGTAAAGCGATTTTGATTGGTAGCAGCGATCGAGTAGTAAATTAAATCGGGAAGCATTGCCAGTAGTGCGATTATTGAATGCAATAAAATAAAGCATTGTTATGTTTATTACTTTTAATCGAAATGAAATCCCGACGAACCCCTAGCTGGCTAGATTTAAAAATGATCCAGGTGAACCAAGCAAAACTTGCCTCTCGCATTGTAACTTGTAACTCGCGATGTCGTATCTGATAACGAACGGTTTGCTTTGTTGAGATTGAGCATGAAGAGCTCACGATATTGCTGTGAAAGAGAGTATCCGAACCGCATATACGTCCGGTAGAGTAAGCCGCCAAGCTTGCTGAAGTTGAATTTGTTTACATTGAACATGGTACGGAAGGAACTTATGGTTTACATGCAGAAATTCGGGCTGAGACGTTGTTGGGAGCTTAAGACGAAAAATATTGGTTTTTCTTTTGGTTTCTAGAATATATCAGGAAGCACTTATGGTACGAAGTAGAAACTATGCCAGTGGAGCCATTTCCAAAAAAAAATTAAAAAACTCATAGGAGTCTTTTTGGGAGGCATGGAGAATGGAATATCCATGGCTGATTTATGTCGCTGTGGTGAACCTGTAATGGAGCGATATCGGTAGTTGGGGAAAATTTTCTTGACCGAAACTTGCGATGATACCTTTATTTACGGAGAACTTATCTCTTCACAAAGAAAAGCAATATTTGAAATAAATAACTTAAAATTTAGTTTTGTACGAGGGGACGACAGTGGATTTATAGGGATCTCTCGTGATGGGCAGATGCACAGTGCTACAGTTCATCTCTTAACCTAACCTAGCCTAGTCCGATCTGAGTTCTTGCATTTGAATCTTCTGTGCGTAAGTAGATTGGCTATTAGCTTATTGTTCAACTCTGACGGAGGAGACGAAAATGGGTATGAAAGGATAATTTAGAATGAATAATGCTTAAAGTAAGGACCACTGGATATGGGGAAAAGCGTAGGACCATGAGTGGGAGTAGAGTGACTCTTAGGCCGCGGTCCGAATTAAGCTTTTTACACTTATAGCGCTCTTACACGCGGTTCAAATTGCGCTCACAACGCATACAATTTGCATAAAGTGGTAATTTTCTAGCGTTTACACTGCTCACTGTTTCGAGTATAGGCACTGTGACTACACTGTGTGCCAGTGGCGGTCATATTGCTTTTCCAAGAGGGGGGCCACTGACATTCAGTAGATACTGTAGAGAAACTAGGTGTGGTGGTTAGCCGCTAGTACAGTGAGGATGGACATTGTACAAATGATATGGTCGCAGCGGTTCTTACTGCTTGATAATATAAATTTTTTCATTTCCGCATCCAATAACTAATTTACATCGCCAGATTTAGGTGACTAGATTTCGGAATCTCGACAAGCATTAACATCGCTCTGAAGACATTTCTTTGATATTTTTTTAATTTATCAGATGACTATATGGTGCCAAAAATTTTAATCTGTATTGTATTATTGTAAGTATTTAAGCAATGGAAAATTTAATAGCATAAGCAGGAACTAAAAAATAAAATTTTTTGATTCCAAATCTTGGTAAGCAAAATTTCAAGGCTGTTCGCTTTCGGTAAAATTCGATCCCATTTTCGACAACATTTAGAAGTCAAAAAATACTTTAAAAACTATCAAATGTATGAGAAATTTAGAATATTTTGATAGTTTTTGTCAATTCTGTTCTATATTAAATCAATGTAAACCAGCAGCTTTTAAGACCACTAGAAAAGTAACGTATTCAATTTTTAATAGTTTAACTTTCATACGTATTTGATGAAACCGAAGATTTTGCATTGAAATCCGAAGCCTGTATGGTAAAATCCAAAGACTTCATGCCGACTACGAAGAAATTATCACCCCAGTTATTAAGTTATCCTACAATATTTAAATGTACGAAAAGCATATTTTTCATCAATGAAATTTATTAAGTATATATTCACTTAGTCACATTCACTTATTGAGTTTAGATGACTGCTACCATACCATACCTACCTAGCCTACTCTTCTTATTCAAAAATTTCAAAAAAAATATAATAGCTTCACGAGCAGTCTCTAATAGCTGATTTACATCGCAAGATTTTGGCAAGTAGATTTTGAAAACTTTGAAACATTTGTTTGACCATGACTATGATGTTCAAATTTTTAATATACTTTGTAAGATTTTAAAGATTTTTTAAGACTTACATTACTATCAAGTGATTTAAAATATTTTGTACATATATATTATGTGATGAATAAAAGACAATTTCAGGGCTGTACACAAGGGTGGCTATTATTTGTATGGCGAATCTGTCCCCAAAGATTTCTTTCACGATTCCACCCCCTGTAATGGTCCTAATTAGTGTAAAAACTATATGTTTTAAATTTTATCCCGATCAGATAAGGTCGTTAAAAAATAAAAATTATTCGAAAAAAAAATTTCCTACCCTACTGTTCAGGTTGCTTTGATTAGCTTTTGAACTACTCTTTTTACACGATTAGATTTCAAATTCATTCAAATTTGGGAATTTAATAGAATCTTATCGAAATCTTGATATTTCGCCAAATCGAGTTTTAAATCTTTGGATGTTAATCAGTATTCAAAAAATTAATATGTGGAGTAGTAGTAGTTACTGAAAATACTCTTAATTATCTCATAGCAAGATTTCAAACTAGATTTGCAGAAATCTAGTGATTTCGACAAAACTATTAAGATATACTGGATTACCCATACATATGAATAAATTTGAAATCTATTCCGGGACTAGTTTTTGTGAAAATAAATGTGCTATACCTGTGCCAAATCAATTCTGCCATTCCGAAAGGATCTGTTCGTACTCTATCCAAATCTTAAATACCTTAAATTCAATATTGGGCACTTACATACCTACTTATCAAAAGTGTTTGTTTTGTTAAATCAAATTGATTAAGTATATTTATATTCGAAATGTTATTACTTTTCCATTGAAATATTTTAAATTAGTAGTCTTATTTTCGATTAGGAGACAAAAGAAGGATTAAAGAAAGATATTAGGGGAAATCAGATTTACTTACATAGTGGACACAATACGAGTATACTTTAATAAGTGTATCTAATAGTCTAATATAATTTTTCTTTTAAGCAGATGAGATAACATAAATCAACGTTGGTTGATAAATTTTTTAGGGGGGGCATGGGCCCCCCTCTATGACCGCCACTGCTGTGTGCACACGATCGGTCCGAATTGAAAGTGACATAAGCGTGTTAGGCGCGGACTACATGGTCCGTTTTTTTCCGACTCCGAAGAAGATAGGCTCCGCCTTCCGGAAAGAATGAAAACCATGTCCCATAGAAATATATGAGATTTTAGCTCGTCGACTACATGACTCCAGAAAACCGCGAGTCCGAAAAAAAACCTGAGCATGCACAGGTTTCTCCGGACGTTTGATCAGGAATTTTTCTACCTATCCGGAATTAAATTTCAAGAACATACAGAGCTGTATGAGCTCGACTACAAGTGCGTGTCCGGAATTTTCTTCGGTGTTATTTTGTCACTCGAGTAGCTGTGCATATAGAATTACAAGTGGAATCTAGTAAATGTAAAAGTTTTGAGGGCGGAGGCAAAGCGCGGAAATGGGGGAACAGCCATTTTTAAAAAATTACATTTTTATATCTCAAGAATCATACCAGATATGATCTTGAAAATTTTACAGGAGTTAGGATCAGTAGACCTCTAGCGGAGAAAAAAATTTGGAGGATGTGGTTGTAGGGGGTGATTGTGGGATGGGGTGGAAATGAAAAAATTTTGATTTTTATTTCTCGAAAATCGCAAAGGATAGGAAGCTAATATCTATATAAAGCCACAGATAGGGGTAGCAAGGTATGGGGGTGGTGGTGGTTTTTCATATCTCAGAAACGGCTTATGCTAGAAAGAAGAAGAAGTCCGAAACGCGTTTAATGCTGAGATGCGGTGTAGGTTACTATGCGATTGGCAACCTAAGAAATACCCAGGAGGCTATTTGGAACGTTATTTATTAGGTTGTCAGTCGCATAGTAACCTACACCGCATCTCAGCATTTTACACGTTTCGGACTTCAACCCATAAAATAATAAAGTTGCGCCCAGACTGTTGGCAGATTTTTATTGTTGTTTACAACGACCGCCAAACATATCAGTTCTTCGTAGCTTAAATTCTCCATAGCAGAACGCATTCATCACACCACGCTTGTTCGCAGTAGACTGAAAGCTTTTTATTCCGGACGCCGTGTAGTCGAAGCTGTCCGGAATCGGTTTTTTCCGGAGTCAAAAAAACGGACCATGTAGTCCGGGCCTTAGTGATGTAAGCACCATGTGCGTAGTTCGGACCGCGGCCTTAGGTGAGATCAGTTCGTAAAGATTTTTAATAATCTCTACTAGAAATTTTTTTATTATGTCATTAGCCTTTCTCCTCGAAATCCATTTTCTTTCAATGCTCCGAGCAATATTTAACAGTATTTATCTGAAATATTCTTTTTAATAAAAATCAATGTTAAAAACTTACGGCAGTGGTGATCCATTTTAAGAATGCAACGGTTACAAACGGAACAGTGGTGAGTGCGAGGGGGTTTCGGCTGAATACATTTCTTGCACATACTAACGGCCTCCACTAATAGTTTCTCCTGAAATTAATTTCAATTATTTAAAAAAATTCCATAATTCAAATTTAAAGTCGTCACCTCCGGCGGAAACCCAACCGTAGTCCACGCCGCCATAAAATAGTGAAAAACGACATTCACAAGAAGCCAATTTCCGACAACGACCAGGACTATTGTGAATTCAGGACTCTTGTTCCACCAATGCGGCAACCCTATCCAGTATGCGACATAAACAACGGCAGCTGTCAAAAGTGTGACGGCAACAACAAAGAACTATAAAAATTCGATTTTTTTATAGTTTTTTCTGAATGAAATTCAACGGGAAATGATTCCAAAAACGACCGAAGCCCAATTTTGACTCACCGGCCCCAAAAGATGCGTGTAATTGTCCACGAACCAGAAGATCGGCTCCATGCATACGTCGCTCGCATAACTCTGATTCATGTGCGCGTTGTTCGTGAGCGATTGCGCGCACAGCTTCAAGTAACCGTAGCGGCTACGGCATTTATCACTGCAAGTCAATGGAAATGAGTTCAAGAACAATATCGGAAGAAAATGCGGCAACCACTTACAGAACAGTTTTCGGCAGCTGCCGGCACCTCCATTGCACTTTTCCCATAATTCGCGACATTTACTACCGCCCGCCGTTCATACTTTCGCGCCTACAGCTGGATTTTTGCAAAACTTTATTTAGAAATTGTAAATGTTCGTAAACAAAAATAACCACACACTGGGGCAGTGCTACTTGACAGCTGACATTGACGTTTGGAAGATGGCACAAATGTGGAACATGTTAGTTCACAATTGACTTCTTGTTAAATAATTTTGAAATTTGTAAGTGGTGATATGTTTTAAAGTTTGAAATTTTGTTTGCCATTCATTAATCTAATTGCAATCGTTTTATCTGTCTCGGTTTTTTTTCTTGCATTTATTTCAACCAACAAAAGTTCCACCGTTGAATCTCCTTCATTTCGCTTCTTAACACCCACCCTGTGCAGTTTTGCTATCAATTGTCAAATTCACGAAGTGGGCCGTGCAGTGCGGCAGAGTAGCGAGTAGCGACATTTTTCCGAAAACAGGCGAACTGCAAAAACGCATCGCTTCGAGAGCGCTCAGCACGCATTAGATCCTTAGCGGAGAAAAAATATCGGAAAATATTCGAAGTTTTTGATTAGTGGTTCGAAATTACTGGAGCGATTTGCGGTAACGAAGATGGAGGATAATTCGCAAGGTAAGTCGAGTGCCAAGCGGCAATTTCCCGATTTCTTTGATTCGCAAAAAAAAAAGAATTGACAGCGAAATATTATTGAAAATTAACTTTGTTCCGCGTCGCAAATTTTTTTACTATTTTTTGCGTGGGCGGAAGGATGCGGAAAGTGCTAGCATGGGGCGAATTTCTTTTTGTTTATGTTTTGTCTCTTTCTGTAGTTAGCTTTGCAGTGGCTTGAGAAGTGCTGCCAGGGGTGGCGACGATCCGATATCCAGACCCCTTTGCCTGTGAACTTTGGACACCTCGGCTTAGCTGTGTATTTTGTCCTTATCGGACACGTTAGCATCCCCATGGCACTTGGTTGCAGAAGGAACAGCATAGTCGGCGTGGCAGAAAGTTGTAATGACGCAATAAGTTTCCGCCACTTTAAACTCCCTGGAGGCCTGCACAATCGTCTTCAACAGGCCGAAAGGGACCGCTGCGGTCCCTATGAGTTTGTATGTTCCCGGTCTTTTGTGACCCTTTCAGTTGTCCACATCTCTTTCTTTTTCCAACTCGTTATTACTTTTAATTTATGAATTTTTAATTGATCAAATAAATTTTCGGGTTCTGAACTCAGCGTATCTTTCGGTATAATTCACTCCCAAAACTTCTTCAAGAAGTTCTTCCCCCTTCCGTCAGCGGAGTCTCGCACTCTATCCGTACTGATGCCCCTTTTCAATTAGCTCCACATTTAAGAGCTGGTTCCAATCAATAGCTTAACTTCAGCTGGATCAAAATTTACATCCAAATCCCATCTTATTCTTTTGCGTTAATAATAATAGATTTAATCCCTTCATGCAAAATGGGCAACTCCCTCCAACTCAAAAAGTCGGAGAAGAACTCCCCATTTGGGCACACTTTCGCAGCTTAAAGAACTGGAGACAATATTGTCACACAGCTCAATGAGCTGGAAAAATTTTCACCGTATCAACATACTCATGCATGTATGCCGACATTGGGCTCAATGTCTAAAAATTTGTATACCTTAAGCCCAAGAGTACTCCCCAGTCAGTGCATCGCACTGGTATAAGGGGTAGTAGAAATAAATAACAGAAGTCTGGCATTTTTCTCGTGAACACCACTTTAGACTTTGATAAATTGTTTGGCTCGATTCAAATTTTACACACTGCCAATCCTGACGCTTAAGTACAGAGTTACAAGCAAGTTCATTACATTGCCTGGTACCAACCCTACTCCAGCGTGGTATTGTGGTCGCAGTATTAGGCCAGTCAATGAAGACATTGAACTTACAACTACTCCAAACTTTTTGAAATTGTGGGAAATGATTAAGCTTGTTGTTAAAGTAATATATCTCAGTTTGTACTCCTCGCCGAGGTCCGCAACATGCTCAAAATGGGTAAAAACGTAGTTTCGTTATGTAGACTACAAAAAAATCACAAACGTTATGCAAACTTAAGCCCCAAACACAATGCTCCCGTTCCGTCACGACAAGTGAGGTTATGTGATCCGTAAAAGTTGAATTTTGGTCAACTTTTCCGATCCGTTCCGTTACGACCGTTGTGTGTATTTACATGGTCAGCCCATGAGGTCTATTTTGACAGTTGAACGGAACGGAACGGGAGCATTGTGTTCGGGGCTTTAGGATAATGTTTAACAGAGTATTTTCGATATGTATTAAGCCCCGAACACAATGCTCTCGTTCTGTTCCGTTTAGCTGTCAAAGTAGACCTTATGGGCTGGCCATGTAAATGCACAGAACGGTCGTAACGGAACGGATCGGAAAAGTTGACCAAAATTCAACTTTTACGGATCACATAACCTAACTTGTGACGAAACGGAACGGGAGCATTGTGTTCGGGGCTTTAGATTTGTAACCCATTTTTAGGGCCGCAAAATGTAATATTATTAATAATTAATATTTTGAACAAAAATGACTCCAAAGAAATTGCAATAGTTATGAACATTTTGATCAGACTTTTTACTGGCATCAGGAACATCTGTGTAAATTTGCAACCCTTTTTTTTGCACGCACATACTTTTAACAGGATTAATAGTAAAAAAAAAAGGATTTATTGAAAGAAAATAGCAATTCCGTGTTTTTTTGACCCCCGAAAAAATTGCAGAAGTTTTGCAAATCGAACAGAATATTTAAATCAGCTTCTATCATCTTGATAATAACCCCCATCAGAGATAAGCAACATGTTTGAATTAGCAATAATAGCATTTGCTAATTTTTTGGCCTCCGAAAAAATTGCAAGAGTTTTGAAAACTTGTTGTGAATGTTGCAAACAGCGTATTAAAACTAGTACTAAGTTTGCAACCTCATACTCTACCCGCAACCTTGCAATTCCAACCTCACCGAAGGAATATCACAAATCGTACCATTGGCGGATACAGGGGGGGCGAACAGAACAGAACCATGATGGTGGATTTACCATACACTCAACGTTTGAGGAGCGCCTCTATCCCCACCATAAAATCAACCAATCAGATGGCTTGTGCAGTCGCAAGAGTCTTCAACTTTTTCTCCGACGCACGCTTCCATATGTGTACACACATACAATGAACTGTGCTACCACACAATTCGTAGCTCATCGTATTGCTGTCGTTTCGCACTTATAGGCAAGTTGCGCCGCAAGGGCATGTTGAGTGTAAATTGCTTTCAACACAGCAAAGAACACAGCCGACGAAAACCGGTTTGCAATGGCCTGATGGGGGTAGAGGCGAGCCTCAAGGGTGAGTGTAAATACACCATGATAAAAGACTACAAGACAACATATTGCGTAGGTAATAGGGTCATTTCATCAAGAACCCACAAGAATGACGAAATTTGAGACCTTACCATCTCCGATTCTTTTGAAAATTTTTGTACTTTAAGAACTAGTGAAAAAAAATAATTGAAATTAAATTTGTTGTCTCTATCTCATTTTTTTTGTTAGTTATAGTATGTTAAAGTTTTCGCAAAAATGGTGTCCGAGTCCTCTTTGAAAATAAATATCTCTGGTAACTTTTTTCCTGGAATAATAAAATATGGCTTATTTTAAAGGGGAAGGTTGTCACAATAAAAATTTTCTTTGAAATTTTTTTCAAGGATAATGACTTTGTCCTTTATCCCTGAATATCTCAAAACCGTTTTTTTTTTATATTTTTTAGGCTATGCTATTTTTCAAAACATACCAAAAAATTAACTTGGGATCTCAATGGGATCGAGGTCAAAAAAATCGAAGATCATTATAGAGTTCTCAATTATTTTATAGAAAAAGGGTCATTTAATCAAGAATCTCCAAAAGTGTGACCTTATCATCGCCGATTCTTTTGAAAATTTTTGTACTCGAAGAATTAGTGAAAAAAAATATGATTTCAAGTTTTTGTTTCTATCTAATTTTTTTTTTGTTAGTTATAGTATGTTAAAGATTTCCCAAAAAAGATGTCCGAGTCCTCTTTGAAAATGCATATCTCTGGTAATTTTTATCCTTGAATAATAAAGTAGGGCTTATTTTAAAGATTGTTGTTGTTTTTGTTAGTTAAAAAATGAGATAGAAACAAAAACTTGAATTTCAATTAATTTTTTCACTAGTTCTTCAAGTACAAACATTTTCAAAAGAATCGGAGATGGTAAGGTCACAACTTTGGCGATTCATGATGGAATGACCCATAATAAGATGAAAACAATATGATCCCGTTTTTGCTAAGTGCAGTCTATGTAGCTAAATTGACACAGAACTTGATCAAATAAAATAGCCAAATCAAAAAAATTTCCGCTAGATTTTCATCTAGAGCTAAGAAGGAGCGAAAAGTTTTTGTTGTACCCGAAGAACTCGTTCCGATATTCGTGAGAACGCCACAATTGGAACCTAAAAAGGGTATGTGCTCTTGGTACAGTTTTTCTTTGATTTTCTAAAAGATGAGTTTAAAAAGATCATTTTCAACCTCGTTTCTTACTCAAAGACTGCCGGAAACCTCTAAGATCTCCAAAACAAGAAGACATGTCGTTTAATTTTACTTTGTTATTTTTTAATAATAAAGTATTGTGATCGATCTGAAATTTCAAAAAAATTTGCTATCCTGAAATTTTGTATTTACACGCTTTAGGACTAGTAAACACCAAAAAAGGAAAAAAAATGTCCGTCTGGACGCCGTACGCAAAATCGTTTGAAGGCGCGTAGCTCCCAAACCCGTTGAGGTATTAAGTTGAAATTTTTATGGTGGGTAGATTGAGTAAACTCCTACGATTGGTATCTTTTGGAGGGAGGGTGTAAGGGAGAGCGTTTTAGACGAAAAATTTTGGTTTCTACCATTCATGCTAGGAGGCTGAAACTTGGAACTTATGTAGTACTATGATAGTGGACTCATTTGCAAAAAATGGTCGATAAGGGTTGAGGGGTGTGGAAGTGGGGGGAGGGGGAAATAATGAGTCCAAAACGCTTGAAATCCGGGATTGAAACATCCTAAAATACATATCTCCTGAACGATTGATGTCAGAAGATTGAAACTTTGTGGTTGTCCTTAGGGATACTTCAAGATTAGACAAGGCCTAAAATTTTTAAGTGGGGTGGGGGTTGAAAAACTTTGGATTACAATATCCTCCGAACTAATTACACCAGGAATATAAAATTTAGTTTCTGTACATGGGATCACAAGAGAAGTCTACTGAACGTAAACTTCTTGAGCACGAAAGTGGGGCGATAGCAATTTCTCAAAAAATGTAATTTTTATATCGCAAAAACCGTATCAGATGTAATCTTGAAAATTTTACAGCAGTTGGGGTCGGTAGACCTCTAGTAGGGAAAAAATTTTAGGCGGGTGTAGGGGGTGATGGTGAAAGGGGGTAGAAGGAAAGAAAGGAAAAAAATCTGATTTTTATTTCTCGAAAACCGTAATGAATAGAAAGGATTGAATAGGATTATACAGAGCCACTATAGAGATATCCTAGAATAATAAAATTTGTCATAGTGGTAGCAAGGTACAGGTGTGAGGGGTGGTTTTTTATATCTCAGAAACGGCTTGTGTTAGAAAGTTGAAACTTAGTACGTATACGTAGATGTGCTATTAGAGTAATTAAAGCAAAAAAAAGTTCAGATTTTTATTGGCGTTCAGAGGTTGAGTAAAAAAAATGTCCGTGAATCCACATTTTCACTAATTTCGTTATAACTTTTAGACATGTCGAGCTATCAAAGCAATTTTACTTCTGCGGGCTATTTATATAGGCGCCTAGAAACGTACTTAAAAATTTTTCGATATCCAACCCCTAAGGGGGTGTAAAGTGGTTCTGTACATATTCACGAATTCTGATATATTTCTTAGGTATTGAGATTTGGAATTCACTTTTAATTCTATAAGCTTTAAACATAGTCGGGGGAAAAAACCGATTGAAGTGTTTTTACCTATTAAAACCCCTGGGGGTATTGTTCAAGTTTTCAATGATTCCAAAAATCTCTTAGGTTTAATATGATCGAATTCGCTTTTACTTCTATGGAGACCATGGATTCTAAGGAATAGCTAGGAGGCAATGTGGAACGTTATTTTTTAGGTTGTCAGTCGCATAGTAACCTACACCGCATCTCAGCATAGTTGCGCCCAGACCATTGGCAGATTTTTTTAAAATATATCTGCCGTGGTTTAAAATAAACGCACTACAAATCGAATACCGCCCAGATTCGTATTGTGCTTCGAAGCCAAACGAACCTGCGAATCGATTCTCAATTGTGCCAAACATTTTTGGAATCTAGTTTCAAATCTTAACCGGATCGCAGTTTGCGTAACGGATTTGGAAACTCCAAGCGAACAGTTGTTTGTTTTACCAGAGTTAAAACCTAGAATAGAACTCCACAATATTTCCTTTGCCTAACTATGGGCTTCATGTAGGATACAAATGAAACGTACTTTGTTTTCATTTTGTTTGTTTGTAATTTGTAAGCTGTACATTTGACTGTACATTTATGCCCGCCGCTCGTCGCGTTAAAAATTGAATAGCGATCCTCAACAGCTTGAACCATATGAAAGGCATTGATAGGAACTCTGACTGGAATTTTTGGATGGCGTCCGACTGACAGCCTTCTTATGCCTTAGCTGAACTATGGCGAACACCGGAAGGCAGCACAATTTGCCAGTTGCTTAGGGTCCTCCGACTCTGCTCCTATTTAGTGGTGCTGCATAAAAAAGTTCCCTTGTGAATGCGGTTTTCCGGCACGCGTACCTACCTTAATCCGCTGGGATCGCCGTATCAGAGCTCGTGTCCGACCGATCTACTTCTCCATCTGCAACCCACTAACTTATTGGATCTCATCTTCTGGATGCCAATATTCCTCAGTTGATAGAAACGGTTGATTTTAGCTGCAATTAGGGAGGGAGGGTTGTTGTTGATATTATCAAACCGCAAATTTAGAAATTCATAATTTTACATAAAATAATTGGTTATCATTTGAAAGTACGTTGAGATTTTTATGTGATGGTTCTTAAAAAAGCTACAACATGAATCGTAAGCCCTCACCATTTAAACAGAACTTAATTTCGCAAATTACGCTTATGATCTATTTTTATATCTTCACAGGCAATGATCGTACCGAAACAGAATCGGAATACGATTTCGATGCGGATAACAACAGCCAAGACTCGATACCTCCATACCTAATGCATTCGTTTCGATTGCATCCCGAGGACTCGGAGATAATAACAGCGAATCCGGCATTAGTACTACCCGAACAAACCCAGCAATTCGAAGAAGAGAACGCGAGTAACGATAGTGAAGACGATGACGAAGATAGTGTACTCGGTCGCGTCATAAATTTCGACACAGAACTTCCGACCGAGCATTCGTATCTCGGTAATATGACACAGGTATCGGGCGTCGGTTACTTAGAGGCCGGCAAAATTTATAGCATGTTGATTTTTGTACATCATTCGATGGTCTTTCCGGGCGAAACTCTACCTATGATTATACCCGACTATCTATTCGATCCGGCACTATTTTCCGACGAAGCCGTTGTATTCGGCGTGATCTTTCCGAAAATGTCGAAAACAAACAAGACGAAATTGTACGGTGTAACGCTTCAAATTTACGAGAAACGAACTGACGAACATAATAACGTGGTGATTAAGTGCAGGGTGCATCAGCGATTTGTCGTAATGAGAAAATATAATAAAAAGTAACTACAGTAGTGTGGGTAGGAATTTGAAAATCGGATATTAATGAAATATTTGTTCACAGCTTGACTGATCTTCTGGAACCGCTTCGAAGGTATTCCGATAGAATTCTTTCCAACTACATATACGGACAATTTTATTTTTCTACGTATTCTAGAAAGGTTTATGCGAAGGTATTAATTCTGCCAGAAATTATCCTGCCAGATCCGCTCTCTTCGCTCGATTGGGGCAGTTTGAATCGATTTCGAAACATCGCTTCGCTGGATTGTAAGTTGCGACAAATTCAAGCGTCGACGACAATTTGGCCGCAATTCGTATACGAGAAATACAAGATAGCGTCGATAATTGAACGAGCTAAAAGGTGCATCACCTCGTATCAAATAAAATCGATGCCCACCGACTTAACTTGCTTGTCGTTTTGGCTTTGTCGAAATTTAATTTTCGATCCGGACGATAGGGCAAAGGTTTTTATTACAAATTCGGTAAATACACGAATGCAAATTATCGAAAAATCTCTCGAGCGAGTAAGTAAAATTGAGTTTTGGTTTTTAATTATGGAGATTTGATTCAACGATAGGGAAATTACCGAAATGATTTGCTTTTAGAAACGATACTTCTGCTGTGAACGATGTAAAAATCGAATTGCCAATTGCAGTTCACTTTTTGCAATGTCAAAACATGGAGTGCAGACACACTACTGCAATCCAGGTAAGTAACTGATTTTCAAAATAATAATGCAGGATAATTGGATTAATCGAAAAATTTTTAGCTGGATTTATTCACGAAACAAATACCGTGTATGAACTGGAACCGCAATCGGTTTATCCATCAGGCGATCAATCTACAGAATTCTCATGGTTTCCCGGGTAATCACGATTTGTTTTCGACAAAATTCAATAGTTTTCAATATAATTTTTTTTGTGCTTAGTTATTCTTGGCAAATACTCTTGTGTCGATTTTGCGGCATACACATTGGATGGCAGTTTGAAGCGGTCAAATCGAACTTGATTCCGCAATGTTTCTACGCTTTGTCCGGTGTTAGAGTTATCGTTGATCTGACAGCGGAAAATATTCCGAACTCGCCAGGGTTTGGACCGATCTCTCCTGGATATCGACCGACCTCTCCAGAGTATAGACCACCAGAACGGATAGCGGAAGCGGAAAATAATCCATAATCGGCAAAGATTAGAGATTTTTTGTTTTAAAACCACATTGCAATTAAGTGTAAAATTAATGTGTATTAAACAAAAATTGTGTAATCATATTCGAAAAGTTTTGATTTGTGTCTAAAAAATTGTTATGCCAACTCCATACTCTCGCCAAGACTAGACGAACACACCCGAGTACGAGAGTGTGGACAGGACGCCCGTCTTGTCCCGCAACGCCTCGTCATATCTCGGCTCGCTGACACTACGTGGCTTTCTATTTCCAGCGGATTTGAGTCTATCTGGATATTTCGAATCTCATCCGAAAAAAATAAAATTTGATTCTCTCTGTCCAATATCCTTTCCTTCCTGCTCTCTGTTGAGTGCAGGGATTTTATTTTCTGTGCAGTGGTGGGATTAATAAAAAATAGACAACGGACGTATACATCAGATCCGAGTCAATTGGGTCATCGGTAAGTGATGGCTAAAGGCACTAGCCAGTCGAGATGTTTTTGGATATGAGAAGGTACGGAAACCGGCTACATTTAAATACCTAGCTCCAATACTGAAGAGCTTCCGTTCGATAGCTGTTCTTATATCGTACAATTTGCTAGTTAGTAAACTTGCCTTTCATTTTTGATCAAAGAAGAAATCTACATTAGCTTTCCTTTATATTAATTAATAAAATCTACAGTTATCGCAAATAATGCAAGTTCCGAGAGCTTTGAATAATGCATAAATGCCACGACATTAAAAAATACTGTATTACTGAAATAACAAAATCATTTATTTTTCGCCCAAATTCAAACTTTTCGCATACTCGAAACAGGCAGCCCTAACCAGCAACAAGAATTTTCCGGCGCCGAGCCACCTCGCAAAATTCAGAAAAAGTAACAGGCGCTCATAACCAGCAGCATATTATATTTATTTCCACCTAGTGGTGCTTCAGCTCGCGAAATCGTTCTCAGACCCGTATATGGAAACTAAAAGCATTTTTCAATGCTAAAAGTTGTTATATTTTATAAGAGCGTCCGCTATGCACAGTTCAAGTATTGTAACAAAGACATTTCTCCTTTTAATTATAGTTCCAATAGTTGCGCAAAGGATGCTGACAATTTCTGAAAGGACATAAAAAAAATTAATCATAACGCTACCAGTACAAATTATATAAAGTAATTGTGTTAATTAAGCCAAGCAGAGCGGAATTGGGTTGCATTTTGAAGACAGTCAGAATCTTTACATTGTAGTCACGCTTGGGGTGAAATGTGACAATGGATCGTGATCGATAGCTACATTTGGGTTGAAGCAGAAAGTTATACACGATGCATCCATCGACAGTGCCTCGGATATGAACCAAGTTAACGATAACAAATTTTTAACTATTTAAGCAAATGCGAGGATTTCTAACTTGTGGAGGTGCTTTATTACTATCATCATCAATGGCGCGACAGCCCAAGTCGAGCCCTGGCCTCCTGAAGTCGTCGTCTCCAATCGACTCGATCCAAAGACCGCGTCATCCAGCTGCTAATTTTTAAGATGGCTTTGCTGTCTTCATCAACCGAGTCTTCCCATCGCTTGCGTGGTTTGCCTACTGGCCTGTTACCACTCGCTTTGCCTTTAAGAGCACGTTTGGGGATTCTTCTGTCTTCCATCCGCTCTACATGGCCAGCCCACTGCAGTTTACGTAGTTTGATGAACGTTAAAGCTTCTGGTTCCTTGAAGAGTTGATACAACTCATGGTTGTATTTTATTCGCCAGTCCGTTCCTTCCTTCACAGGTCCCAAAATTTTTCGGAGGACCTTTCTTTCGAATGCGTTAACTGCTTTTTCGGAAGTTCGCGTTAGTGTCCACGTTTCGCTGCCATAACAGAGCACAGGTCGTATAATAGTTTTATATATTCGCAGATTATTGTTCCTGTGCACTTTCTTGGATTTCATTATTGGAAGTACCGAATAATACGTTTAATTTGCTAGCATGATCCGTCGTTTGATTTCGTCCGTTTCGTTGCCGTCTTTTGCTAGATTAGCCCCAAGATATATGAAGTTGTCCACACTCTCCAAATTATACTCCGCAATTATTACATTCTGTCTGATTGGCGTTCTCTTTCTTGTTTGCGTCATTATTTTTGTTTTACTTTCGTTTATGCGTAACCCGATTTCTTTTGCGGCGGAGTCAAGAGTGACAAATACCTCCTTAGCACTAGTGAAGGATCTTGCGAAGATGTTTATATCGTCAGCGTATGCTACTAGTTGGGTGGACTTGAATAGTAGTGTCCCATTGGTGTCGACTGGGGTTTTTCGGATGACATACTCTAATGCCAGGTTGAAAAGAATGGGGGCTAGACCATCTCCCTGCTTTAAACCACATTCCGTTCGAAAGCTGGTTGTGGAATCGGTTTGTATTCTTACTTGGGATTCAGTGTTCGTCTTTGTGACTCTCGTTAGTCGAACTAATTTTGGTGGAATTCCAAAATCAGGCATGATTTGGTACAGTACCCTCCTGCCGATACTGTCATATGCTTGTTTAAAATCTACGACGATTTGGTGCACATCTGTGCTATATTTCCAGCATTTTTCAAGCACCTGTTTCACCGAGAATATCTGGTCGGTTGTAGATCGTCCGGTTCTGAATCCACCTTGGGTTAAGAAGACGTTTAATTATTTTTGTCAGTAT
This sequence comes from Beris morrisii, assembly GCA_951812415.1. Classification (NCBI taxonomy): domain Eukaryota; kingdom Metazoa; phylum Arthropoda; class Insecta; order Diptera; family Stratiomyidae; genus Beris; species Beris morrisii. The sequence continues at coordinate 12,210,070 of OX638312.1, read as the reverse complement.
TTTATAGGACGTAATTCTCACAGCAGAGTTTGTCTCCTTTCTTATAAATTGGACATATATTGCTTTTTCGCCAATCGTCGGGTATATTTTCCTCTGTCCAAATTTTACATATCATTTTGTTTAGTATTTCCACGACAAAGTTTCCACCGTTTATCAGAAGTTCAACTGGTATTTCGTCAATTCCCGGTGCTTTGTTTAGTTTCTAGTCACATAGGGCTGCTTTGATTTCATCTAGTGTGTGTAGTGTCATTGATGGTTCTTCTTCGTCAGTTGAAACCTCAATTGAGATGTTATCGGTGCTGATGGAGTGGGATTGAGAAGATGCTCGAAGTAGGAAGCCCATCTTCTTTTAATTTATTGTGTGTCGCTGATGATGTTGCACTCTACGTCTTTGCTTTTTTAAGTCTTACTATTGCGTATGCGTCCCGGGTTTTATTTTGTCTCATATTGTCGTCCATTTTTTCTATCTTGTCATTATGGTACTTCCTTTGCTTTCGCCTGCAGGTCTTTTTTGCAAATCGCCTAAGCTCGTCATATCTATCTTTCTTGGCTCGTAATGGTCGTTCAGTAAAAAATTTGGGAGCCTCGTTCTTTCTATCTATTGCATCGCGACATTCTTAGTCGAACCAGTTATTATATTTTCGCCGGGTTTGATGTCCTAATGTCTCTTCTGCCGAGGATTTCATGCCACCTCGTATTTTCGCTCACATATTCTCCACTGGCATACTCTGGACGTTTTCATATATTGGTGTCAAATGTTGATCCAGTTTTGACATGTATGCCTATGCCACCGGCTTTATTACTATGCTTTCTCTTTTTTTATGACTCCACACTCTCTCCGAGACTATGTTTAGACTATCGCAACGCTTGGCCATACTCTCTTTGATACTAAGGCGCTCGATTTTTATAGGGGCAAGGTGGTCGGTCGAGAAGGACAGTGAGCGAACGAGGCGATGCAAACGCACTATACACTCTCGTATATTTCGAATTAATTTTTTCGTTATTCTCCCGTTTTAAAATTTGAATGAAAAGAAGGAAATTAATCAGTGTGCTTCCCACTAAATGGGGTCAAATAGGCGGTTCAACAACATCTCCACCATTATTTAAAGTGATTCGGTAGGAAAGGTCCTTCCCAAGCGCATCAAGCTCTGCCTGATAACACACTACAATGGTCCGGAAGGAGCTGCTAATATTAAACATATCAGAGTTAACCCCTGCATCCATTCCGTCAACAGTTTTGAGGCCATCAGAGGCCATTTGAGGCCCGGACTGTATCCAATTTCCAATCTAAACGGGTTGGAATAGTTAGGAAATCTTTCAGAACTATGGTTCGCTGTGTTGAGGCTCTAAATCGAATGGCTGCACTGTCTACCATTCGTCTAATATTTAGGGTTGTTAGATGGAAGAGGGCGTCGAGTTCCTTATTGCTAACAGAACAAAAAAAATGTTATCTTACCTCTTTACAAAACGGACAATTTCCGAATGTGACGGTCAAAAAAGTCTTTCCATCTTTCAACGTAGCGAACCATTCCTTCAAGCAAACGGCATGAAAAACGAGATCACACCGCGAATTATCGCACGAAACGATCGGAACATGACCGTCCAGCAAGTACATGTAGCATATATTGCAGTATTTCTCCTCGCTGTCGGCCGCATTATCTTCACCGCTTTCGCCTTTCATCGGAAAATACATCAAATCGAAAATCCGCAACAAGTTCCGATGGACATCCAAATCAATGTCCCATCGTTGAATATTCTCGTTGTACATCTGCCGGTACTTCTCTACTTCGGCAGTCGGACCGATGAAATTCAGGACAATCGAAGACGGCGAAAACGGATCCATGACCATTTTCGCGAAAACTTTCTCGGTGATTTGAAAAACGCGCCAGTTGTGCTTGGTAGTGACCGGAACCGGTTCGACAACGGTACAGAGCTGATCGATTGTATTCATCGTTCCGTAGAATTCGTCGAATTGTTCCAAGAGTCGCCAGAATTGTGCCAGGTAGCCGACGAGCGTTCCGTCCGACGAAAATAGCTCGCTGTTGCCGGCGACCGACGAGTCGATGTCCGGGAGACTATGACTTCGAACGGTGACATCGAAACGCGACGATCTCTCCAATTCTAAGTAGTGATTGTCGTAGTTTTTCAAATTTGTAAACGATATTAAGTTGTATTTGCCGTTCATGGAAACTTTGTACTGATCGTTGCCGGCGATCGATCTGAGTTGATCTAGAAAATCTCTAATAACGGCTGGTGTAACTGGAGGCTGGTATTTTTCGATTGTGCTCGACAAGTATTTGATTAGCTCTTGGATATAGCTCAATACATCTTCAGCTTTTTCGGGATTAAACTCTTTTAAAGAAATCGAATCAAATCCTCGTACCACTTTGCAAGAAATATTCGAACTTGACGGAAAGTTGGGCGCAAAAAAATCAACGCTGCAAACATTTTCCTACAATAAAAAATTAGAAAATTAGACGAACAAGTTCTCATAAGTGTTCTTCATTAAGCGGAACTAACCTGGACTTTAAGATTTCCTACAAAATGCCTTTTATTTTCATTTAAAAGTGTGAAACTTGGAAATCGAAGTAAAAATGATTCTTTCGTCGCTGTCATTTTACTCTACAATGACATTCCTTGCAACTCCAACCGCGACACCTGGGCATTGAGATCGAAACTATTTGCCTATTAGGGGAAAACCTGACTTCTTGTCAGTTGGATTTAAATATGCGATTTCAAATTGAATTTGAATAATTTAACCGCTGCTCATATGCCGCAAATTAGAATTTGGAATAGATTTTATGCAGTTTGGGTTGACCCCTTAAATTAAATTTTAATGCCAAAATTTGCAAGCATTGATTTAGTGTACGAGTGGAAGTATTCACACGAATAAATAAAATCGTGATGTGAACTTAACTCTTGATGTAAGAAATATTTAGGCATATTAAATTAAATGTATTTTATTTCTTTTGTTAAATCTCTCTTGTAAGCCTGGTTGTCATTTACAAAGGGAAACATTTGCTCCTACCCTGAATTTGAGAATTGAAGGAAACCGTGACCTTTTAATTATTTTTTTCAAAACAATACCTTCAATGTCCGGGGGGTCACGATATTTCCAGTGCATATTAATACAATTGGCGGTTGGTGGTAAGATGTACAGTGTGCACGCAAGCACGAAGAGTTTAACGAGTACACACAGTTTTTAGACCCCCTTGAATGCCTTCTGGAAAAAATTATAAGGTCACGGTTCTCATCAATTTTAAAATTCAGGCTACACATCTTAATACCGACCCACAAGCATTTACGTGCAGTGAAAAATTTTGCACCCCCTCCTGGAGAAAACAACAGTTCAAGTAATAAACACATTTTCCAGACTCCTTGGAAATGGTGTAGGTTCTTAGACGTGAACACAATTTGTAAAACATTATACGAGTATAAGTTGCAGTAACTTAAGTAAGTAAGTTACAGTAAGAAGTAGGTGACACTTTTATTTTATTTTATAATAAACTAAATTTGAAGATGGTGTAAAAACAGTTATTACAAAGTAGTTATTCACATATGTACACCCTAATCTCCTTTTGCACGGTCTTTTTTTACACGATTTTGAAATAACATGGTCCACGACGAAGAACAAATACCACTTTTTTACACGAATTTTTTGATCTAACACGATTGCAAAAAAAAAAATTTAATTTTTACAGAGTCTTGAAAAAATGGGGAATCCATTCGACAGTCAGTAATTTCTGGGTCGGAACTCAGTTCCAAAACATCATCATACAGTCGAAATGCTCTGTTAGAGATGCTCTGTGAGAGAACTTTCCAGAAAAACTACTAAAAATAATTGAAGATGGCGGTTATACTCCAGACCAAATATTTACTGCCAATGAAACGGGATAATGGATTCGGTTACAAATGCTTCCTTTGCCATAAAACCACTTCGGACATCTACCCTAATGCATGTTGAAGAAAAATTTGGCCGGAATGCGTCAACAGTGAAAATTCTGTTATACAAACATCAGTTTTGTGCTCTGAAATTATAACTCTATCAATTCGTGGCAGTGGCGTAGTAAGGATGGGGGAGGGGGTTTGGGGATAACCCCCCCCCCCTTCCCCCCCGAAATGATTAGCGCACCTCATAAAGTACACATAACAGGAGGTTTTTTATATTTAAGACGAAGAATTATAAAATCATTAGAAGACAATCCAAATATCGAATGGTTTTTAGTAAAGCAAAGCTACTCTCCCAGTGACAGTTGCCAGCGTTGAGCGTAGTTTCTCAACTATGAAAAGATTGAAGTCCTATCTAAGAAATTCTACGGGAGAAAATCGACTCAATGGACTTGCTCTTCTAAGCATTCTTTGGGAGATCTCTGTGACAGCAGATGAAGTGATCAACATGTTTGCACAGAAGAATAGGAAATTCATCTTGTAGACCTTTATATTCCATTTCTAATTATTTCATGTTCGAATATTAGTCTTTTTTTCTGTTATTATGTAATATACCTATAATACTTTATTTCTTTCAAATTGAATTCATAGTAAGTAAATCATAAAAATATAAAACATTTTAAAATTTAATTGTCATGTTTTTCTTTTTGAAAAACTACCAACAACCGTAAGCTAAGCTATGCAAATACATACATATGCAAAAGTCTGGATAGCCTTGCCCTGTTCAATGATATTTCTCTGATCGATTTGGGACATTACGGTCGTTCCTTAATCTGATTTTAGTTTTTCTCTCAAAACTTCATAAACATAATTTCTTGGGAGATAGGTTCTCAAGCCTGTCATCCAAACGCAGCGGGTGAGAGGAGAATGGCACTGGATAATTCGCAATTGCACTTTTGAGAGATTACATATTGTTGAAAAGTAAGGAAAACTGGGTATAAGGAAAAGCGAAGGACAATGTCATGGATGGGATTCGAACCTCTGACCTCTGAGATGATAGACTAGTACACTTATACTGGACTACCAAGGCCTGAAACTATCACTTACAAAGGTCTTAATGAATTTAAGTTCAACTGATGTGCGCAAAACAAGATAAACTCATCGAAAGTGAATCGCACTAACCGCAAAATTACTCAATTGAATTATTATGTACATACGCGAAAAGTACTCGGCTCGATTTTTTAACGGATTCGTGTTTTAATATTTTTTAATCGCGAGAATACTTTAGGTAAAATAGAAATCTGTTCATAAGTTGTTTAATAGCTTAAACATTAATAATTCATTAGTAACATATCAACTACTAGTAGATAATATCGAACTTTAGTGATTAATTTGAAGTTGAAATAGGTCAATATTAATTTCCTTGCTGACCCCCCCGAAAATCATGTCTAGCTACGCCACTGATTCGTGGTGAAGGCTTTGACAAGATGCATGCCGCTGATATCGATGAACTGATGACTGAGAAACCTTTGGATGAGGAGGATCTGATTGAAATGATAACGGATAACAATAATATTGAGGAACATAATGATGAAGATGAAGGTGAAGTTCATCAACTAAAAGCTTGTTTAATTTACAAGAGTTTGAAATTTGCTACAAATATGGCACATCATTTTCTCACTCATGATAACGACGTAGCACGAATTCCGCAGTATCCCTTTAGGCTGATTACGGCTTTTTATTCAAATTTATTATTACAGTAGTACATGGATTTTTACGCTTTAAGTTTTCTTTTTCTTTTTTTTTAAATCATTATACTACAATTATTATATTGTTGAAACTAACTTTCCAAAAAGTCTCCTTGTCGTGTCCTTGGACATGAACTATTCGGTCTCAAGCTTTCAAAGAGGAACTGTAAGTCCACATAACCTTATCCAGCTTCGGAACTGATTAGAGACGGTTGTCCTGTCAGTATGTCGTTCTCTTCGAGGCTGTGAATCACAGGTCGAATCGATCGCTTAGTAGTCAACGTTGCTACAAGACGAACTGTAAGTCCACATTGCCTTGTTAGTAGATTGACTACTGCCGACTGACCCCTTTCTCGTCATTCGCTGTTGCTTTGTTTGCGGGAACATTTACCATCCGCGAATCATTTCGTTAGCACTAGGAATTTTACTTTGTTGTGATTTGCGGTCGGTGTATGCATCCGTCAGTATATAGTGCTTTCGGATCTCCCACCGACAGTGATGCCAATTTAGTGCTTTCAGCGTTAAATTTGGTGCTCAAAATTTCCTTTCAGCGGACAAAAATTAGTTTTACCGCTTGCGCGTTAATTGGTGTTTTACAAAAATATTTAACGCTATTTGAATATTCCCGCGAAAAACATTGATGCCATTGACAGTCTGTAGCAATAACATATCACTTTCACTACAAAAAAACTTTTGTGCTTCTGTTTCTGTTTCATGTTGTATCTCAATTTTTCACCAATTACGCTCATGGACATCAATTTTCCACGTATCACTCGCCCCCGGTAATTAATATCCAACGGAATTCAACGAATTCCCACAAAGTGGAGTAAGGAATCAGTGCTGTCGTTAAACTGGAATTGCAGCATTTTTATTGATTATAATTTATTTATTACAACCTTGCAATTTAATTCAACATATTACTTATTACATATTTAAAAACGGAGCTAATTTCATAAAATTACTATAAAAATACCTAAAATGACAAAGATTGAAATCTTATATGTACTATTGCCTAGTAACATGTAAAGAGCTGGATAGCAGCTTCATGAAGATACAATCCTTGATTAAAAGCCTAGTAGATATAATTTATTTATTTACACATGTACCTATTATATTTTTTTGTTACATGTGTTATATTGCTTCAATAAATAGAAAAGAAAAATATCCAATATTAAAAATGCATTAAGAAAATTTATTAAAATTTCATCATTAATATGATATCTATGCAATACCGAACTCGCAATGCTGAAGCGGTATCTCTGCTCAGTACTACTCATGTTCAGCTAGAGATTTGAATATTTCAGTACCGGTAAAAAAAGTAAGGGTAAAAAACCAAAATGACAACACTGTGTGCAAAAATCGCGGAAACGCGCGGCGGTTTTCAGTTGACTTTGAAAATAACAAGAACTTTGAAAATAACAAGAACTTTGAAAATAACAAGAACAGTTTCATATATGGAAAGGGATACTTGTTATTTTTTATTGATACAATATAATCCGCAATTCAAAATCGAAATAAAGTCTGCTTCAACTTTAAAAATGATCTCAACATATTTTTTTATGTACTTACTTTCATATTTTCAAAATGAACATATTTCTGTTATACCTTTTTTGTTACTCTATTAAAAATTACATATAATTTAATACACTTGACTAAATTTTGTTTATGTGTGCAAAGTTATTTTTTTACCAATAAAAAACTCTACTTAAATTCAGGTCCCAAGTTCAAAATACATATTACTTGATCATAAGATCAGAAGCGATAAATACGGAAAAAATATTTTTAGTTCTTTTAAGCTGGAATTAACGCTCAAATTACCATATTTTAGTGCTCAACCCAGAAAAATAGTTGGCAACACTGCCCACCGATATAATTGGTAGGAACCCTTCGTCTTTGAAAGGTAATTTTTTTAATTCGACGATTTTGAACTTACTGCGAAAAAATAAGGAAGAATCCAATGGCATGGTAGACCTCCAAGAATCCTTTTTAATTTTCTCCTTTACAGTCGATACACACAACCTTGGTGAATAAGGACTCCAGCATCCCAATTATCTATACAAGGTTAATTTTTTCAGTTAAAATTTTCTTCTACAGTTAATTGATTCACAACTTTAAGATTCTATTCGTTGTATTCAGGTGGCTTTAAGTGTACTGTGAAATCGTCTTTCAAAGCACGTAAATTTATGCGTTAGTCGACTCTAACTATCAATTCTGAGCCCATTTAATTTGAAAAGTACAAACGTATACGTTAAATAGGCTTTTCCCTTTATTTTATGTTCCAAACTCCGCCTACAACTATTGTGCGCTTTGTTATTAGCATCAACATGGAATCAATAAATCATGCCAATCAGTTTACTGTTTACACCATCAGCAAATTGGTTCATCCGATTATTTATAAATAATGGATGTAATTATGAGCGCCATGTATGGAACACTTAAATATTGATGATAAGACCAATCATGTACACAACACATAGAGAAGAGCCAGGATGAGATCGAAACGCCCAGTCCATGAATGGATAAGGACCTCTACACTTGTATTCAAAAGGTAGCAAAAATACCGACTAAGCCGCCTACCGGCAAATCCTCGCTAATCTGATTAAGTTTGCGACTATGAAATGAAAATCGAATTATAAGCACCGAACTAGTACGGAAATAAATCCGAAGTAGATTTCGTTCCGGGGCTTAATTAAATGACGCGGAAAATTGCACGGAGGCCCTCTTTCGTACAGGGATCGCATCATTAGTTCCATTGTAGTCCTGTTCAACTACCAGTGCGATTCAAAGAAATATCAAAATTCTTTCAATTTCTGTAATTAATAAGCAATTATTTCTTAACATGACTTTTGTTACTTAATAATGAGCAAACGGCAAGGAGCCTTCGTCGCTTTCAGCTAAATACCCTTGATGTATTCATTTTATATGCAAACTTCGTACAAATTGTCGCTAATTACAAAGTGTTACTCGGTCATTTTTGCGTATACAGGGACAATTAAAGGAAAGTGAACTGAAGAATTTCTAGAAAACGGAAAAAAATTTGCATTCGAAATTCTACTGCGAACGCACTAATGCGGCTGTTTTATTCGCAGCATGCAAAGAAATTTCCTGTTTACGTGCAAGAAACTATGCAGCTAGGCACTGTAATTTTTCGACGCCGTTTTTACTGTGCATAAATGTTCTTGTAATTGCAACAGTTAATCACCTTTTTTGTGATTAAAATTCTCGAAGTCGAAATAAAGTTGTCATGTAATCGACAGGCCTTTCGTCGAATTTACTAATAGCGCAGTTGAGGAATTTTCTTATTCGAAAGTAGATTAGATTAGATTGACAAAAGGGGTTGGTATTGTTAACCTCTGTCACTGAAGCCACAGTTGGGCCTATTGTGACGTCCCCCCGGATTGACTATGATTCCTCTTCAATTCCTGCACTTGCATTGAAGCTTAATATTTTTCGAAGAGCAATGCTCAGGAATTCCGATGGTTCCATGAAACCCTGACCGAAGTGTGTCTTTTGTGAGCTAAACCCTCATATTCACAGAGGATATGCTCTGGTGTTTCGTCTTCGTCATTGCATATTTTGCCAATTTTAGTCTCAGAGAGACCAATCCTATTGAGATGCTTCCTCATGTGACATTGTCCAGTCAGAGCTCCCATTAGGGTTCGGGTCTGATATCTGCTTAATTTTAGATAATCAGATGTTCTTTTTTCCGAATGCTTTGGCATAAAAAGCTTTGAGTGCCTGTTGCCCGGTGCCAAGTCCCAGTGAATGACACTTTGCGATTTTTACCACATTCGGATGTTCACTCTGGCTGTGCTTAACGGCATCACACAGAATGAATATGGTCCCATGAAGTCAGCTTCTGAACATTTTCCAGCCATTAAGTCGGCCATTTCATTACCTTCATAGCCGCTGTGTCCCGGAATCCAAATGAGGTTAACTCTGTTCTTGTTTCCGAGTTCAGTCAGGCATTGGAGGCAATTCCAAACAAGTTGGAGTGGATTTGAACGAATTGAAGGGCCATTATTGCTGCCTTGCTGTCCGAGAGAATATATATTTGTTGGTTTTTGTAGCCCCGTCTGATATTTTCTCTAATGCATAGTTCAATAGCATGAGTCTCAGCCTGAAAAACAGTGGATGTTATGTGCATGCTACAATAAAATTTGACATTTGGGCCAACTCCATAAACTCCTGCTCCTACACCTCGATCTGTTTTGGATCCCTCTGTGTACCAGATTATGGATTCTGGCTTTGGAGTGGGTTTGTTTGTGGCCCAATCCTCCCATTCAGGTAGGACAACTTTGAATGGTCTTGTCAAATTAAATTTCGGTACCATTGAATCGGAAGGAGGTATGTATCGCTAGTATGGGGTCCTTGTTGAGTTCCGCGGAAAGAGTTGGGCAAGCTATTTTGCGCTCTGACTCGTCCTCCGAGCTCAAAAGTTTGTATGTGGTGAACCTAGCTTCTTTCTGTATTTCTAAGTGTAGAGGGGCTAGGTTGAGAAGCACCTCTAAGGCAGCTGTGGGAGTGGTGCGCATCGCCCAGTAATACCCAGGCATGCCAGTCTTTGTAATTTAGTCAGCTTAAGCTGAGCAGTTTTCTGCTTTGTTTTCTTCCACCAGACGGATGCCGCGTAAGTTATAATGGGCCTAGCAACGACGGTATATATCCAGTAGGTTAGTTTTGGACTCAGTCCCCAGTTTTTGCCGAGAAGGCTCCTGCAGGTCCAGAGAGAGATTCTGATCCTTTCGAGAACTTTATCCAAATGAGCATTCCAAGTGAGCTTTTCATTCAGGATGATTCCCAGGAATTTTACCTCACTAGCATACTCTATGCATTCTCCAAAAAGAATAGGCTTAGATAACTTGTCCTTACACCTCCTTTTGGTGAATGCAACAATTGTGATTTTCTTTGGGTTGAAACCCAATCCTGCTTTAGTGTACCAGGTTGCTACCTGGTTTAGGGAATTCTAAACTAGATATGTCACCGTCTCTTCAAATTTACCTCTAACAAGGATGGCAAGGTCGTCAGCATAGCCTGTACCGTGACTCCGGATTTTGTTTGTTCTTGAAGAAGGTCGTCCAATACTAAGCACCAGAGGATGGGTGATAGCACCCCACCCTGTGGACAGCCTTTCGCAGCTTATTCAAAAGTACTTTACTATTCAAAATTAAAGTCACAGCTCATGCACGATAAGGAAAAAGCATTGGAATTTTGCATATTTGGGGTAAAGGTATCAAGCCCATAGACGTAAGACACAATTTAGTATCTTATTGTGACTAAAAGATATGGCAGAATTCGTAAGAACATATTCAAGCTCTACCCATACTCTTTGGGGTTAAAATTCACTAAAAAGTTTAAAAAAAAAGTAGGTGGACTATCTTCTAAATGATATCCTCGCGCATATCTCAAAATAATACTCATATTTACTCACTAATAAATAACAAGTAGAACGAATTGGCTTTGAAATTGAAAAGGTATTTCGGCTGGGAGCAGTAATCGATATATGCATCTCCTTACTAAACACGGGCTATGTTCGGCTCAATTTCAATTTGATGGAGGAACTTAAACGCGATGTTTCATTTTACTGAGATATTGCACAGCCTTTACGTGCAGCAAATCATTCATTTCCCTAACAAATTACTATTTACTAACTTCACAATGAAAGAACAGCTGCACGTTATTACAGCTAATCTTCCTTATCATTTATACGGCATCGAACTTGTAATAGGCTTCTGCGAAAATCCTTCGTAAAAGATTAAATCCGAATAACTTCAAATGCGAAAATTTTTTCAAAAGAATTCCCAATGGGCGTTAATATAATGTGGTCTTACGTAAGTTGCTACACGCCGTTCCCACTGTGAGATTATCCGGAAAAACTCCTCAAATGCACATTTCAACATTCACTTTGAGATCCTTACCCACTATTGATCTCGGAAATCAGATTTCCGATTTCGCAAGTTAACATACTCATAGCTTCCATGTCACTGAATGTGAGCATAACTCAATCTACTACCCGGATTTCCTATGATGTGGATAGTATGGACCCCTGAGTTCATATGGATACGAGTCGGAGGGTGGTACAAGCGAAGAAAAGGCTCTTCCTTGATCCGGCGTTTTCTTTTTCACTTTTCTTTAATTTCATACATCATTCGGGCGACATATAAATACTTTCTAATGCCATCGACACCGTGTGATCTTATAGGCATCGACATCTATCAATAAAAGACCGGAGCATGAAGGGAAAATCTTAAATGGAATTTACCTAATCTTTTCCTTCCGTGTTGTCTGCCAGCCGATGACACTTTCGGTCGGGGGATTTTCCAGATTTTCTTTGGTGGATAGAGAAAAGAAAAATGCGTCGAATTACCCATCCTTGAAGACCTTTACCAAAGCTGGGCGAATTTTTTTTTTCGTCATCTTTACATTCTTAACGACTCAATTCAGGGCCGACAAATTTTTGGGGGAGAAATAAGGATATTTTTGTACACTGGCTAACGGCAGAAGGACTTGTACTGCCACTTGAGCTACTCCATGTAATTTACCAACGGGATTGTGGTGACATCCAACTTGTGGACAGCCAAGGACGAAATTCTATTGTTCGGAATCTTTTGGGGACTTTTGTTATTTGATTTGATTGACTTGAAGGCAATTTGATGCGGTCTATGGTGGTATTTTTTTTTTCTCGGAAAATTCGACACATTCAACAGATTTGATATTAAGATGACTTAATACATTTGTCGGACGCAGGAGGACATAAGCTTGAATGGCATCGTCTAATGTAATGTGCCGTGTTAATGCCGGGGAATTGTTTGCGTCGCGAGAGAACATAACCGAATAGAAGGACTCTTGGTATGTAAATTACTTCAGAAACTCGTTCGAAATTATTTTTGGAAATGCAGAAAAAATTTTGTTTGCCTTGTTTTAAACTAACACTAGGAATATGGCGTCAATTCTATCCCCTGATGTCGGTAAAATTTTTTAATTTTTTTCACCAGACCGTACGCACCTCAAAAGTTTGGAATTGGTAAATTGGACATCGAATTAAAGTGAAATGTGGCAAAGACGTACAAACTACATTTTCATAAGAAAATTTGCTAACAGCCTGTATCAGTGTAGGATTCGGGAAAGGTCGGAGTGCAACAGAAGTTTTAATACCACTGCCGCTCTCAGAGAGTTTTATTTCAAATGATGTTTCACTCCCATCGAAAGGATATTTTAATAGTTAATTTACCTCCTTCATTGAAAGATTGTGTATCTAGTCCTGTATAAAATATATTTTAAGATATTCTAATACAGTCAAATTCAAGAACCAAGTTTTAACTTTACAGAATAAGTTGAAATCCTAATCCTCCAACCTCCATACCCAAGGACGCACTACTCACTGTGAATATTTGACCACATTTCTAAAAATATGCTTTATTATTTTCGGGTCAAAGTTCGGGAGCGGTCAAAGTCGAAGTATATCATCAGTTGTTTCGAAATTATGAGTTTTCTTGGAAAGTTAGTTTTGTTCTTAAAATAAAAATATTTAAAATAGAGATTTTAGCCGATTAAACATTGGAAAAGCCCGTGTATTGTAGACTATTCGAATTTCGGTATATTATGTACACTAAAAGCCCATAGAAGTAAAAACGAATTTGTTGCCTTATCAGACTTAAGAGATATGACGAATTGTTAAAACGTATACAAACCCATTACTTCCACTTGGGATTTGAATTTCGAAAAAAATTGAGAAACAAGTTTTTAGACGATTTCATAAGAAGCAACTTAATATCTCATGAGACACGAGGGATTTTGAAAAATTTGTGAAAACGGAAGCAAACCCTTTACACCCCTTTGGTTCTTGAAATTAGAAAAAACGTGAAATTGGTTTTTACGTCATTACATCAAATTCCACAATTTTATATCTCATCAGAACTAAGGGATGCAAAAAATTGTGAAAACATATGCGAGCCATTAGGGGTTGAATATCGAAAAATTGAGAAATGTATTTGTAGGCGATTATATAAAAAGTTTGTAGAAGTGAAAAGCGATCTAATATCTCATCAATCCTAAGAAATATGTCGAAGCTTTGAAAAGCATACAACCCCCTTACACCACTTAGGATTGAATATCTAAAATTACTGAAATTGACTTTTTGGCGCTTATATAGGAAGCCTTAGGAAGTAAAAATTAACTCGATATATCATTAGATATGCAACCTCCTTACACCCACTTGGGGGTTGAATATCCAAAAATCCTGAAAGGAGTTAATAGATAAATATGAAGACAACACGAGAAAGTAAAAACCAATTCAATTTCTTATCACTTCTAAAAGATATGGCGGAATCCGAAGAAACGTGTTCAACCCTTTTATACCCTCTTAGGGGCTGAAAAAGGAAAAAAATTAAAAAACAAGTTTTAGGTGATTATTACGCAAGCCCTTGAAAGTGAAAAGATATTCGATATCTGATCAGACCTAAGGGATATGTCAGAATTCGTGAAAAATATACAACCCCTTTCCACCCCCTTAGAGGTCGAATTTCAAAAAATCCTGAAAACACTTTTTAGGTATTTATATGAAGAATCAGTACAGTAAAAATGTATTCAATATTTGGAAAAACCTAATAGATATGACGAAAATTGTAAAAATATATGCATTCCATTTTCACTGATAATTTTTTTCGCCCCTTTTCTGTACGTCAATGGATATTTGAAATTTTTTTTTTTTATCCAAATTACTTTTCTAGTTGATGTACATATACCTACATACCGATTTTGAACTTTCTAGCATAAGCCGTTCTATAGATAGGAAAAACAGCCCCCACCCCCGTACCATACTACCCATATAAAAAATTATATTGTTCCAACATGCTACTACTATAGCTCTATCTAAATACCAAGTTTAAGCTTTATATCATTATAGGTTCTCGAGATATAAAAATCAGAACCTTTTTCCTTTTCACCCTCCCCCACCCTCACCCTCTTTACCCTAACCCCCAAATTTGTTTTTTCTGATAGGAGTCTATTAGGCTTACTTCTCGTAAAAACTATAAGCATCTATCGTACACTGTTCTTAAGATATGAGACGTGATTTTTTAAAAAAAAATCGTAACACCCCCACTTTCATGCTCCACCGCCCCCTTAATAAATTTCACTTGGAGCAAACTGCATTTGTCAACTTTAATGTAGGAACCGAATTTAATTTGTCTAGTGCAATTAGTTCGTGACATATCGTAATCTAAAGTTTTTCAACCCGTACGCCACTGACCCCACTCAAAAATTGTATCCGATCTATTCTCCTAGTATACCTACAGATATTCATTAAGTTTCAATTTTGTGAAATTAACCGTTTAGAAGATATGGATTTTAGAATATATCGATCGCAGCTTTTTTGCGTTTCCGATGCATTACTTCCCCCCACCCCCCACTCCCACACCCCTTTACCTATATTGACAATTTTTATGCAAATGGGTCCACTATCAAAGCTCTAAATAAATTCCAATTTTCAGCTTCCTAAAACGCTTCCCCCTCCTCCCCCTCACTCCCCCACCCCACAGAATTTGGTCACTTCAAGTGGCCTACTCAGCCTATTCATAAAAAACGATAAATTGAATTTAATATATTAAATTGTTTGGGAGCTACGAGCCTTCAAACGATTTTGCGTACGGCGTACGGCGGACAGACGGACTTATTTTTTTTTGGCATTTTTCGTGTCTACTAGTTATGAAACGTGAAAAAAAAATGTTCAGGGTAGCAAGTTTTTTTTTTTTAAAATCGATCACAATACTGTATTATAAGAAAATAATAAAGTGAAAGGGATCATGGGTTACAAAGTTTGAATGACAGTCAATTTATTTTTGCATTAGTTTTGAGACTCGGAAATCTCGTAAAACTTCTTACACAAATTTCGCCTTTTGAAAATATTTGGTTTTTAAAATACTACGAACTAAAATCTTTGATGTAGAAAGGTACCCACTGTAAAATAAAAAAAAAATTATATACCCTGATATTTTGTATTTACACGTTTTAGGATTAAAAGACCACAAAACTGCTACAAAATCAGTCCATTTTAGATTTGAATTTTATTATTCCATATTAATTTTTTTTTTATATTTTAAGATATATTAAATAATGCAATGCTCAGACCATGCGCCTAATCAGTCCATTTACAATGTCCTTTTTAGGAGAAATGATTTTTTAAATAATTTCGTTTTACAGTTGATGTTTGATTCAAAATATCTCTGAATCGTTGCGATTTACAAAAAAAAACGACACCTGTGTGAAAAGATGAACTAATATCCTTTCAATCAAGCTTAAAATGCTTACATTAGGATAAGTGGTTCAGATACTACCGGTCAAAAAGTGCTGCAAAGTGTGATGAAAATCGTTCGTCCTTAAAACCCTGTAACTCTTTAAGCAATTAAAGGACTATGTCTAAAACAGTTTTTAGCCACAATAAACACTCGAAGCACTCATATCCTTTTCGCAGCAACCAATTAGGACACAATTTTTCCGCAGTGAGAACAAATTTTAAAATTCAACAAAAGAAATATTCGTAATACAAATGTATTTGCAGAAGTTTTAAATTTATTTTTTTTATTGAAACGGTAAACGGTATCAATTTATTATATTGTTTTGTGGCAATTTAACAAGTTATGGGTAATAGGACAATTAAGAGTTCTTAATTATACTTCATTAAAAAAAAGAGTTACTTAATTAGCAAAATGGTTGAACATTTGTAGACCATTATGACAAATTTTCACTTAACACACAGTACCTAAATGGACATTAAGGCAATTAGGCTTTAAGGGGAGCTTGTAGGGAGTGCAAAAATGACCATTTTTGAGACTCATTTTCACTTAAACTGCCAATCGTATCACTTAAATTTTTTTTTACTTGTAAAGCTCTGTTAGTACTAGTACTTGATCGAAGCATTTTTAAAAAATCGCTTGACTTTTTTTATTACATCTGTTTAAAGATTGCTACTTTTTAAACATTTCTTTATGGCCTACAGGTGAATACTGCGTTATTTAAATTTGATAATCTTCGATCAACTAATTCTTTTATCCAAAACAAACAAAACAAAAAAAAATTAATGAATTCTAATAAGCGGTTAGCGAGAAAACGGGGCAAACCCTTCAAAAAACATGATTTTTCACGAAACCATTTTGTTTACAACTGTGAGCTGTGTTTACAGTGTGAGCTATGTGCCATTTCTTTGAGAATCTTATGTTGATAAATTTTCGTAATTTTTCTAGTCTTTTTTATATCTTGTAAAATAACTGTGGCAACACTGATTTTTATCATTTGACAATAAAATCATCAGATGATACAAGTATAATAAATTTGATTAACTTGAAATTTTTTTTTTAATTTTTCCATGTTAATTTTAAAATTTATTTTTAGGCTCTTTCCGGCCCCAAATTTCGCGATTTTGGTCTTGTTTTATCAGGAAAAATATAAGTTTTAATAATCAGTCGAAAACCAAAAATTGATTCTTATTATTTTTTTACCCTACAAGCTCCCCTTAAGGGGGTCGTACTATGTGCCGGGTCAGAAAAATCTTTTTTTTACTAAATTATTTCGAATTCATCCTTATTAAATTTCAAAGTTTCAAAGTTTTTTAATTTTCAAAATTTTTACTTAATTCTGGTACCAGTTATAGCCACAGGCTTATAAATGAAGTATCAATTTAATTTTTTGATTTCATATAAGGAGGACAGCCGGAATCATGGCAGCAATTTGACAACTTTTTTTTACAGCGGCCACTTTCAGAGCACGCAAAAAAAAACGATAGTATTTCCCCTTAAAAAAATTTCTAATTTTATTTCTAATTTGTTGAAATATGAACAAATATGTGGTAAAACTTTCAAGAAAGGGTAATTCATAATCTGAAAAAGAAAATTCCCGAAAAAAGCGGAAAAAGCGGAAAAAACAGGCCTTCACATAGGACGACCCCCTTCACGTTTTTATTGAGAGACGAGTGGATATCTACAGGATTCAGATTCAGAATCGTCTTGGCCAAATTAACCGTTTTTTGTGCCATCCTATCGACTCGAAAATACCGCGAATATATTGATCTATCGACATTTCAATCAAAACTTCTACGCTCAACTATAACCTAGATTTAAATTTAGCCTATACCAACATATAACAAAAGAAAATCCTTTCAACCCCATTCCTCAACATTTCTGCCGAAATTTCAAGGCTACAGTAGCGATTATTTGAGCTCATTAGCAATCCCCCTTGACTTGAATGTCGTCCTTCCAAAAACCACCCAAGCCCACTCTATGTATTAGCGGAAGATGTAATCGGAGACGATAATGGCTTGTGGAATGGATGGTTTCTGTTTAAGGTAATTTTAAAATACCAAAGGTATTTACGAGGGAACATGTTGACTAGCTCGTTGGCTTGATATCATCATTACATAAATACAAATGAAAAGATTGTAAATCGAGATGCTTTCTAATAATATTATCGGAATTGTGGTTTGTTCCGAAACGTTAACTAATGAAATATTATGTTTTAAGTTTTAAAAAAAACGTCGCTGGTGGCAATAGGTTCGTTAGGTTCATCGGTTCTTATGTGACTTCCCCGCGTCCTAGGGCACAAAAAGCGCTCCTGTTGAGGAAATGCTGATTTTTTCGGCTAGGTATGTCTTTTAGACCATAAGTAACAGCAGTGACGTTCAAATGCACGACCTCTTCGCTAATGGACTAAACAAAGGTGCTAGGATCGAGTCCACATGTTTCCTTATTGAGGTAGACCACTGGCACAGGAACTACGCTGCTAGTCACCGACATCGACGTTGCTTAATCCGCACCTCATTATCATCTTTTCAAAATATAAATGGAACCACATCGGAGTCGTACAGCATGATGAGCTTTATACAGGATAATGCACCATAAAGAGTGGTGTCCTTTTGAATATGACGTGATTACTACATGTAAAATGGAACTTCGTACAGATAGACGAGTACCTCTTTAACTGATCGATCGACAAAATGCCTTTGTAATGCTTTTACGTTACATTAAAAATTCAAAAGTCTGGGGGATTTACGAAGGTTCAGTAGGAAGTTCTCATGTTAAAAAAAGAACGTTATGCATAAGTAAATTGTTGGTAAATCTCTTAAAAGAACCGAACACAATTTGAGTACAAAAAAAATCCTATTAAGTTCTATGGAGGTTGTATTGCTTGTTGCGTGCAATATGTGTCCAGCCAATCTGTCTCATTTTTGACCGCACAATAGGGCACAATACCCGATTAGCCGGTGATTTCTTTGTTGTCCTGAGTTAAGGATAATCTCTCTTAATGAAAATAAATTCCCCAGTGGCCTTCACAGAAGCCAAACATAAGTAATAATGCTGAATGTGGCTGGGGTACAATAGCAGCTATTTTCAGAGAAGTCGTTTAGCTGTGAGCTAATGCGTGAGTACTTATATGGGTATCGGTAATTGATTGGAACTTCCTTATTTTATACATAGGACAGGAAGTAAGAAAATTTAAATAGAATAATTCATACTTCGATTTACCTGTTTATTAAAATTATGATTTTGGGTTTTTTCCTATATATTAACAGTACGAATATAACCTTTATAAGATTGGACGGTTCTAAGACCAAAAGGATTTGATCAACCTGAAATTAAGGGCTCACATACCTCTGAAATTTCTAAAAAATGGATTTTTTTTTCTTACAGATTTTCATTTGTTATACTTTTAAGAATTAAAAAACAGATTTAAGATAATTCCACTACGTTACAAAGTTATAGCGATAAATGCGACCTGACTAACTGCCGCGCCCATCTCGACAGCTGTGTTTCGTATTTCTTTTGTTCGCAAAACCTGGGTTGCTTAGAAAAGAAGGTCGTTTATAGGACCAAGTTTATAGAAAGATACAAGGAGAAGAAGGTTTACAGTATGAAGCTGGAATGGGTGAGCCCTAAATTCACCTACCAGAAATTTTAAATGCGTTTTTCTCGAAACTTTGTTTTTAGACAGTGTCGGCATGCTAACTCAGTCAATTTTCAATGTTTTTCAACTCTTTTTTTTAAATTTTGATAATTATTTTCTCTATAGTATGACGAGAGGTTTTTTAAATTTTTTTATAAATTATTAAACGCAATTTTTTTAAAAAAAAAAACTGATTACTAAAGTTTGATATACTGTAACTTCATAATTTTTGAAAAAAAAAATCCCTCCGTCACGCTATAACTACTACATTGTTTTACAAGATTCTTTTTTATTTTTGAAAATTGAAATATTTTTGGTGAAGTTATGATGCCAACAAGGAGGCGCCATGGTTTTCATCAGCAGTCCATTTATACCCGTAAAAATTAATGTTAACATTAAAAAAAAAAAATTTTTTTGTTATATCGTAGTTGAATAGTTAATAAGATATGTGAACTCAACAATTTAAATTGTTTTTCACCATATAACCTTTATAATAATTTTTCAAATTTACCTGGTTTTCAGCGCGCACAGGGGTATGTGAGCCCTTAAAAAAATTCTACTGTATTGCGATTAATGACTATGTGCGATGTAAGTAATGACACTAAATAAATCCAATTATGATTTTGGGCTGTAGTCAAATTGGGACACGGTAAAATTTCAAATGTAACATCGGTTGTTTCGAGAAATGGCGCTTTTTGGAAAATTTGGAAGCATCTTTCAACATTCATTAGTGATTTCTCAGAAAAATTTGCAAATTTTAAAAAAAACTTAAAGCTTTAAAATACATATAATAATAGAAAATTATATTTAAATTGTAAAATAATATATAATATTATTTAAAATCCTTTGGAAGTATATATAATTAAAACCAAATCGATATCTTAGTCGATCCAGGAGATATGTTGAAATTCGTGAAAATGTATTCAACCCCTTAACACCCCCTTGTTAATAAACATTAAAAGAACCTGAAATTCTTAAGCAATAATATAAAAATTCTGTAGAAATTCGACATGTTATCAGACCTAAGAGATGTTACGGAATTCGTCAAAACGCATTCAACCCTTTTACACCCTTTTAAATGAATAGCAAAAAATCCTGAAAACTGTTTTGGGCAATATTTAGAAAGCTCATGGAAGCAAAAACTAATTCGACATGTAATCAGACATAAGGGATATGGCAGAATTCGTGAAAATGTATACAACCTCTTTACACTCCTCACTGGTTGAACTTTATAAAATCCTAAAAACGAAGAAGAAGAACCTGTAGAAGTAGAGCTAATTCGATTCAGATGACTTAAGAGATATGACAAAATTCGTGAAAATCTACACCCAATTTTCAATTAACTTTTTTTTATCTTCGTGCAAAGTTTCATCTAGATCGCTAAACTATATGGAATGATAGGAATGGAAGCTTGTTAGGTTATCGGCGCTTCTCGTCTCTTGTAAGGGCTAGATGTAGCCGATCTTGGATTGATTTATATTTTGATGCATTAGGCGCATCACACCATTATTAAATGGCTAGGCTTGAAAAAACTACGTTGAAAGGTAGAACATAATTGAGCTTGATTGTTCAATTGATTGTGCATGCAAACACCATTTTTGGTCTAAGACGCTCGATATCAACATTCTCACTCCAACCCTCCAAAACTACTCAAATGAGTCCACCCAATAAAACCAATTAAATTGAATAGCTTAAAAGGGATTTGTTAGCCTTCAGACGTATTTGCATACGACGAACAGACGAACAAACATTTTTTTTCAATTTCGATTTCCAGTTACTAGAAACATGAAAATTCAAAATATCAAAATAAGGCGGTAGGAAATTTTTTTTTAAAGTCGATCACAGTACTGTACTGCTGAAATAATAAATTAAAACTTGTCATACGTGATGTACGTGTAATTGATGTACAATATAATAAAACTTCATATATACGTATAAATTTATATTCAATGGAATATAAAACATATGAACTTTTCTATTGAATGCGAGAGCGAGAAATGACCGATTAATTAATAATAAAATTATTAATAACAAATATGAAGAAATGCAATAGAATCTTATTACAAAGAGACACTAACAGTGATTTCACTTTAAAAACCAGTTTTGAGCAGAAATCCGTGTTATTAAGTGGTCAGCATTCTGTAAGAAAAACGTTGTAAGTAAAGTAAATTATACTAGTCAGTGCAGTTCTCTCTCGGAATCGGAAAACAACAAGTTGAATTTGTTGCGAATTATCAATTAAAAATAATGTGTAAAATTCAATGACAATACTGTATTTTTAAAAGAATTAAGTAAAAGTAGACTTAAGATGCTGGCGCAGTTATTACTCTATTCGGCACTAGTTTCGCTTGTTTTAGGGCAACAATTTGGATTAATTGGCGAGGCCTACCAAATTGCAAGTCCTTGTGACAATTATGTCCTTACTATGCAAAAACTTAGCGGTGGTCCTCCAAGTAAAGAAAACTATTGGAACGGAGCAATCGATTTGGGGCGATATAAGGATCTGCCTGAAGCCCGGGTTGAGTTACGTCTATCTGCACCCGCTAAAATCACTTTGGTAAGTTGGATCTATAATTATTTTATTATTAACAATGAAATGCGATTTTTAAATAATGATCTGTGCACGAAATGAGTTTGTAAACAGGTTTAAGCTTGTCTACCCTATGTTCGCACTACCGACAGTAATGTGTATTCAATTACGTTAAAAAATAGTAAATTGTTTGAAAAATAGTAATGTAGTTGCAGAAAAGGTAGTAGATTTGAAAAGTCATACTAGTAGAAATGTAGTGCACTAGTGATGCCTTAATAAATAAGGTCGGGGTGTTGGTTTACTATATGAAAATGTGTTATTGGGTTACATTCCGATCAGGCACTTTTCCAGTTTTAAGGATATTGGTTCCAACTTTCACAGAAAAGCATGTACTTTCGTATATATATAAAAAAGAAATGTCCGTGAAAAGGGGGTTATCCACATTTTCAAGAATTTCGAATGTCGAGTTATCAAATTAATTCTACTTCTGCGGACTTTTAATACAAGAGTCTAGAAACATTTTTTCTAATTTTTTGATATCCGAACCCTAAGGGGGTGTAAAGGTGTTATGTAATACATTTTCACGAGCTCCGATATATTTCTTAGGTCTAATGAGATATCGAATACTCTTTCATTTCTAAAGGCTTTAAATATAATCGGAGAAAAAACCGATTTAAGTATTTTTCGATATTAAACCCCCAGGTATTGTTCAAGTTTTCACGAATTCCAAAAATCTTTCAGGTTTAATGAGATCGAATTTACTTTTACTTCTATTAAATCTACTTAAAAAATCGGCTAATTGAAACGTTATTTTAAAAATAAACGGCTCGTAGAAGTAAACGCCGAAAAATTCGTGGAGTTGAATATCGAAAAAATATGAAATTATTTTAGGGAACAGTATAAAAAAACCGAGGAAGTAAAAATGAATTCAATATCCATCAGAGATATGGCGGAATTCGTAACATATGCGATCCTTTTACACACCACAGCCTGCCTAGGCTGACAAGATTTTTCTAGAAGCGGTACAGAGGTCGAGCATGAGTAAAGCCTTAGTTATAATGGTTCCCATCCGATCCGGCAACGTCGGAGGAGAAAAATTTCTAGGCACAATGATTCCATTCCGACATTCGTCAAAGTGACACTATCGAGGTGTAATTTTGATTTTCAGTTAGGCGAAAGAGGTGGTGAAATTCAATAATTCACCTCTTAGCATCGGAACGGATAGAAGTTGAAAATTGGTCAACTTTACCCCTCCGTTTTGTGTCTCGGCTAATTAACGGAACGAATTTGACTAGTCGTTCCGAAATTCCCTTTCGATGAGTGTCGGATGGAGAAACTCAACACTGTCCGTTTTTCGGATCGGATCGGATCGGAACCATTATAACTGAGGCTTAAGTAATTGTTATACATCTTCTATGTAGAGCTCAGCTCTCTTCATTAGGAGTAACGCTTATGTAGGAACTTCATCTAACCTGTACGAAAATTGTTGGCACATTCTTTGTATGCTTTTATAAACTTTTTTAGAAAATGTTAAGTTTATTAACCTAAAACGAACATTGCTTTTAATTTTTTTTTAGAATGAAGACGACGGTAGAATATACGCAGACGGCAATACCTTTCGGATACAATTCTTTAGGAAAGATGATGGATCGTATCCGACAAGTTTTCATGTCCAAGGACGTCCCAAAGGAGATTTTCCAAAGGTGGAGAAATTGATTTTAAACGGTGTTGATATTTGTAACTTAACTCGAGTAAGTATACCTATTAATATACTAAATTCTCATATTTTTTAATTTTTTATAATTGTGTAGCACCAACTAACAATCGAGGGCGCGAGAGGCTCTGCTGCTAGTACAGATTTTATCGATAGTGCTAACGAAGCTATATCAAGGCCAGTTAGTACTTGTGGTCGTCGCTTAGTCCAGCACCAAGGACTTATTACCAATGGCTTTCCATCTCAAGAAGGAGACTGGCCTTGGCATGCGGCAATATACCACACGAAATCAACTGAATCCAGTTACAAATGTGGCGGAACTCTGATATCCTCAAACGTAGTCGTAACTGCAGGACATTGCATTGTCGAAAACGGAAAAACTTTAGTTCCTGAACGTATCCTGATCAAATTGGGACTACATAACCGAATCCTAGCCAGTCCCAATACTCAAGAGTTCATAGCGTACAAGGTGATTCCCCACGAAGAGTTTAACAGTGGCGATCTTCGAAATGATATCGCCTTATTGAAATTGGGAACAGAAGTTCAATTCAGCAATTATATTCATCCCGTATGTCTATGGGATGAGTCGAAGACCAGTTTGAATGAAGTAATCAATGCGACTGGATTTGTAATCGGATGGGGATTCAATGAACGTGATGTCCTTACTGAGATTCTGTCACAAGGCATGATGCCAGTTGTGTCCTTGACTACTTGCTTGAAGAGTAATCGAGACTTTTTTGGCCATTACTTGTCGGATAAGAATTATTGTGCAGGATTTCGAAATGGAACTAGCGTCTGTAATGGCGATAGCGGCAGCGGAATGTTTTTCGAAAAGAATGAAGCTTATTATTTGCGAGGACTTGTATCGCTGAGTGTGTCACGTAAGGTCAACAATCAACACCTATGCAATACTGAACATTATGTGATTTTTACGGACACTGCAAAGTACTTGAACTGGATTGACACGCACATGGACTAGCAAGAGTGGCCTTATTAGTGTACTTCTTCTTCTTATTATAATTTGTACCATAATTCAAATTAAGAATAGGTACGATAGCTTAGCACAATAAAAAATTTAAAGATTGGTAAATTAAAAAAACTGAAACCAAATTCTGTTCTATTAATGAATTTTTACAATGTCTTGTAAGGAAACATCTAAAAATAAAATTAACCAACAGTTTAGGTGAAACTTTTTCATTTTTAATATTTTTTTTTTATTTCATCAAAATATTGAATTCAGTTAAATTTTAAGTTCAACAAAATTTATTGCAACGGTAGGACTGATACCTTGAATAATTTCTTTCAAATCCACCTGACGTTCAAGTCTTATTTTGTAGTTCAATTTTAGCTTTACTTCCCTCGATCAATTGGTGATTTTAGATATTTTATTTTAAGTTGCGAATTTAACTCTTAAAATAATTTTTTCAAATAAAAACGGGTTTGAGTTCATTTCAGTACCGAAGAGGCCAGGTTTGCTGCTCCCGATATCGCACATAAACACAAGCTTGCAGAATGTGGCCGAATGTTTGCACACATTTTTCTGGAACATTGGTATGGCAGCTATTCAAGTGAGCAGCCCTTTTTAGTTTTTGTTATTATAAATACATAGTACAAAACTAAAGTATGACACATTTAAATTTCATCATTAAATTTCATCTCTACATAGGTCAGTACAATTTTGATTTATTTATGATTAAAAAAGCTCACCTTGTACGAGTGAAAATAAAATAAAACTTGATATAATTATTTACGAGAATGTAGAGGATAGGAGTCAGAAGGTCTTGCAAAAATAACACAGCTTCATTTAAGTATGTGAATTTATACAAAATATCTGTGAATTTTGTATTGAATGAACTGAGATAGTCTAAGATTAATAATAATATATAAAACAAACAACAAATTTTACAGATTGTTATTTCAGAGAGATTCGATCAGTTATTCAACTTAAAAAACCAGTTTGTGCGTAAATTCCGAATTGTTTAGCGGTCGGCATTCTGGAAGAAAAGGTGATAAAGTCAGTTCTCTCTCGGAAGACAACAAAAGTGCTTACGTTGAATTCGTCGTGAATTATGAATTTATAAATTAAAATCAAAACAGACTTAAAATGCTACCGCAGTTATTACTCTTTTCGATGCTAGTTACGAGTGTTTTAGGACAAAACTTTGGATTAATTGGCGATGCCTATGAAGCTGGAAGTCCTTGTGAAAGTCGTGTTCTGACCATGTCTCGATTAATCGGTGGTCCTCCAAGTAAAGAGAACTATTGGAACGGATCAATCGATTTATCAAGGTATACAAATTTACCTGAAGCACGGATTACATTACGTCTAACAGCACCTGCTACAGTCACATTGGTAAGTTGGAATTGTTATTATTTTATTGTTAACAATAGGTTGTCGTTTATTGCAGGAAATGAGTTTGTAAACAAGTTTTTGTAAGCTCATAGCGCGATTTACGTCGGATAACACAAAACCAAGGTGAAAAAGTTTGATTACGCTGCAGTGGGTTTGTAGTCGTATACACTACGATAAAAATTTGCCCGCAGTATGGGCGCAACTTTATTATTTTTAGGCAAATATGGGATATGGTTTAGATTGGGGTGCAGCAGAATCTTTTAAGTTACTTCCATGTTGATTAATACAACATATTGTTGCGAGCTTGAGATTTTAAGTAAAAACACAATTCGATTAAAATTAATAAAAACACAAATCGCTTTATTCAATCGCATTCAATTATCACACTGTTACCAACTCTTCCCGATTTTATTTACTACACAATTGTTGTTAATCGTAGTTATGGTAAATTATGAAAATCACTTTAGGTATCCACTTTTTAATAGAACTGACTGTCGTCACGGTCTCGCTGTTGAAAAACTGATCCCGTGTACAAGACCTGCTTCGCTTAAATACTGCGTGTGTCAAGTCGAGAAATTTCCAGCATATTTGGTTGTGTGTGTGAAACGGTGCACGAAGGTTGTATGTATGTAATTTAAAAAAAAACATTTCAGTTTTATAAATTTAGTAGAACTACCCTTGGCATCGATCACAGCTGAATCCTTCTCGGCATGTTTAGGGTGCAATTTTACTAATTAATGCTTATTATTTATTAATTTGTTTTATTTTTACTATGTTCACTTGAAGTCGTGTGAGTGTCTGTCCTTTTGTCTGTTGCTGTTTATTTTATGTTTGTTTCCATTTTGTTTTTCTATAATTTTAAATCTTTATTTAATTTATACTTTTTTATTAATTAATTATTTCTTATTACCGACTTCTTAGTTACTCGTGTGCGCATTGCCATAAGTTGCTCTCGCCTATAGTTGAACAACTAGTTGTTTTAAAGAGAATCGTCGAGTACTTAAATGTTTTTGTCGGAACGATTTCGAATCGGTTGGTGTGCGCACTTTCAATGAACTGCATTCCATAGCCATTAGCTAGTCGGCCAACTAAAAGTTGACAAACTGCTGGTGGTGTGAATTTCGATCTATCGAAATGCTTTTTGTGGATGGTGTATGAAGAAGGATGATGAAGAAGAGACGGTTGTCCATGCTCGTACAGATGAGGGTGGATATTGTAACTCCTTAACTCTATTCATTTTCTTTTTTCATGTTTCGACATAGAGGGGGAAGATGAATTCTTATTACTTCTTACGAATTCATCCACCCGGCGTGCCGAACACTATCTTAACAATAGAGAGGTCTTTTAGGATAGTAAAGCGCGTCGCATTCTCTCGATTTTGCCCGACCCCTAACTGCTGGAAACGCCCTTGCGGTTGTCCAATGTTCATTTTGTCCATAGCGCCCAACTCTCTTCATTAGGAAAAAATTCATCCAGAAAATGAATCTACCCTACGCGAAGACTATTGGAGGATTATTTAGTTTGTTTTGTGTTTCTTTTTAGAAAGTACAAAGCTTATCAAACTTAATACAAAATTTTCTTTTTTTTAGGATGAAGAAGACGGGAGGTTACTAACAAGTGACAATGCCTTCAAAATGACATTCTATAAGAAAGAAGATGGCTCTTTTCACCCGAAATTTCATGTCCAAGGCCGCCCTAAAGGAGACTTCCCAAACTTAGCAGGACTGTCTTTAAACGGTGTTGATATTTGCCCTAAAATAAATGTAGTAAGTAGCAATTAAAATTATTACGTGTACTCCTGAGCGCCATTATCTAGTGCGGAGCAGAGTTGTGACATGGACAAAAAACAACAAAGGCCTTGCCTTATCCTGGTTTTCCATATCACTAACCTACTCTGAACTGGATAAGGGCTTAAAAGAAGACGTTTATTTCTTACCAAAATGTAAAGCAGAGTACCTATACCTAAAACGTTTTTATTTTTGTGCAGTGGAAACCAAGTCTATTAGGCTCGGGAAATTCTGGTAGTGTAGATTTCATCGATAGTGCTAGCGGAGCAACAAGGCCAGTTAGTACTTGTGGTCGTCGCTTAGTCCAGCACCAAGGACTTATTACCAACGGCTTCCCATCTCAAGAAGGAGACTGGCCTTGGCATGCGGCAATATACCACACGAAATCAACTGAATCCAGTTACAAATGTGGCGGAACTCTGATATCCTCGAACGTAGTCGTAACTGCAGGACATTGCATTGTCGAAAACGGAAAAACTTTAGTTCCTGAACGTATCCTGATCAAATTGGGACTACATAATCGAATCCTAGCCAGTCCCAATACTCAAGAGTTCATAGCGTACAAGGTGATTCCGCACGAAGAGTTCAACAATGGCGATCTTCGAAATGATATCGCCTTATTGAAATTGGGCACAGAAGTTCAATTCAGTAATTATATTCAGCCCGCATGTCTGTGGGATGCGTCAAAGACCGATTTGAATGAAGTAATCGATGAAAATGGGTTTGTAATCGGATGGGGATTCAATGAACGTGATGTCCTTACTGAGATTCTGTCACAAGGCATGATGCCAGTTGTGTCCTTGACTACTTGCTTGAAGAGTAATCGAGACTTTTTTGGCCATTACTTGTCGGATAAGAATTATTGTGCAGGATTTCGAAATGGAACTAGCGCCTGTAATGGCGATAGCGGCAGCGGAATGTTTTTCGAAAAGAATGAAGTTTATTATTTGCGAGGACTTGTATCGCTGAGTGTGTCACGTAAGGTCAACAATCGGCACCTATGCAATACTGAACATTATGTGATTTTTACGGATACTGCAAAGTACTTGGACTGGATTGACACGAATAAGGCCTAGGACCTAGTAGGAAGTGTACCATTTCTTATTATTATAATTTTCGCCATAATTAAAATTAAGGTTAGATACAATAAAATTTAAAAAGATTTGTAAATCAAAACAATTAATTCAAAAGCGGTTCTCTTAATAAATTTTTAGAATGCCTACAAGCATTCAAAAGTAAATTTGGGGCATTTTTTTGGTGTGCAATAAAATTTGTTGCAACGCTGATACCTCCAATACTTTCTTTCAATCTACCTGTTGTACCGGTTTTATTTTTAACAATTTTTATTCTTAACCTCTTCCCTTATACTTTTAGCAACAAAGAGCTGAGGGTTGCAACAAAAGTGCTTGTATCCTCTCTTTTATTTTTTTTTTAGTTTATCGATCTAATTGTTCTACACAACTAAAAAAGTTTTTCTTTTTGAATGGATATGTGGAAGTGTTACAAGTTTCAACTTTGTATCATAACCTATCTTAGAGCTATTAAAATCACTGACACCCCGCATGCCCCATCTCTGGGTTAAACCGGACAGGGGACGGTTCCCACTCTTCCTACCAGAATAAAAATCTTATCTCATTCCTTTACTCCGAATCACTTGCCACTAGAAAGTCGAGTCCCGTCTGAATTTAGTTAACCAGTACTTAAAATCGTCAGTTTGACGAATTTAATTTTCTACAATTTGTTTAAGCCCAAGTAGAGGATGGCATTCGCAGTATTCGATTTAATGCGGTCATTTTCTGCACTTCAAAAATATTGTAGTACGACCAGTTCTTTTTGCATATTTTTCTATTTAATGATGAAGAAGCATAAACAATATGAAACCTATGGTTCAAACCGTAAAGACAATATCGTAACTCGTAAAACAAACTACCATCAGGATAGATCTACACTTGAATTTAAATTCGGTTTAATTCAAAATTTATCTCCTGTTTGAGGCGATCGAATTTTTCTTCAAATTTACCATTGTGTCGAATATTTTGTACTTATGCAAAAACACGGAAACCAATACTCGAAGAAAGATGAAGAGGAATTCGATCCTGTACGGAGCTAGTCTTGCGCAACTTTAAAGTGTGTCCTTACGTGTTCTTAAGCATCAATTTCCCGTCGAATGGAAACATCAATATCGCAATTTCAATCAAACGAGCAACCCCTCTGACTATTTGTCATCAATCAACAGGTAGCAAAGCACTTCGGTCAAACAATTAACCGTCTTTTATAAGGGTGCGTAATTCAAACTCAACATACATATGTTCTGCTCTATCAAAATTCACAGCTCTACACGAAGGATACATTGAAGCAGGCTCCCAGAGGGTTGATTACATCGACACACACCGAATACCGTCTTTTATATTTCATTCCCCTAAATTAGACAAGATTTGAAGCAATACAGGTACAGGATAAACTATACGGAATGTTATCGAATTCCTTCTGCTTGAGTGTATTATAGTCGAATATTCATTCCTTTCATATTTCAACGCACCTTAGTCTTCATTATATTCAGGTATTCCATTTAACTTTAGTATCCAATTCAGTCATGTGGTGTATTTTTAACAATGTGGTTGCCTTTAAAGCTCTTGTTTTCGTTAGTCGAAGGGACGATGAAAAAAGACACCGAAATTCGGTTCGTTGGACATAGAAAGTGTCCATAAAGTCCTTGGTCAACTGACCATTAAAAAAATTTCTGTTGCAAACAATGGGGGCGACCATTGGCTGATGATTTTAGGTAAGTTACTTCAATTTTTTTTCGCTTTGATAAAATTTTCCAAGGACCAGTTGACATTATTTTGACTTGACGGTGTGGAAAGTGTAAAGGAATTCTGGACTGAATGACCAGAAAAACACAAACAATATCTAGGATTATAATTTTAAAAATGTGTCGAAATACCCAACTTATCTCGTCTGAGCTGGTATTAACTTTTCGACTCGTCCTAAATACCTGAAAATTGTCTCAGTTTCTTTGTTACCCTGTGTCAGAAT
Organism: Beris morrisii; assembly: GCA_951812415.1. NCBI lineage: Eukaryota > Metazoa > Arthropoda > Insecta > Diptera > Stratiomyidae > Beris > Beris morrisii. The sequence goes on along the minus strand of OX638312.1, from coordinate 12,179,082 downwards.
AGGACAGATAACTTTTTTACATCGTATTCAATCAATCATTTCATTTTAGATTGGAAAACGAACACTTTCCACCGACATCTCTAATCCAATTTTTGCTTGATTTTCAATTATATGCTGTTGCAATCAAGTGGTTTGCTAGGATTTCATTTAAACAATTCGATTAAATAACAAAGTTTAATTATCATTGCATTCAATTATCAGCAATTCTTCCAGATTTCATTTACTACACGATTGCTGTTATTAATGTTATCAATGAAAATAACTTTTCACATCCACTTTCCAGTAAAACTGATCATCGTCTCACTTCCGCAGTAAGAATTCCCGTGTACAAGCCCTGCTACGCTTATATACTACATGTGTTGAGTCGAGAACATGAAACATGCGGCAAGTATGTAGAACATTCAAGAAGTGTATAGAGCTTTCTACGTTATTCTAATTAGATTTTGGAAGGATGTAGTTTGCTCTGGAAGTTTCGATGTTATTGATAAATGGTTCGGGTTACCAGGATGTGTAGGCAGTGGCGGTCATATAGCTTTTCCAAGAGGAGGGCCACTGACATTCAATAGGTACAGTAGAGAGAGTAGGTGTGGTGTTTAGCCGCTAAGGCAGCGAGCATGGAAATTGTACAAATGCTATGATCGCTGCGGTTGTTACTGTTTGAATATCAACTTTTTAATTTCCGTATCTAATAACTAATTTACATTGCCAGATTTAGGCAACTAGATTTCAGAATCTCGAAAAGCATTAACATCGCTCTGAAGATATTTCTTTGAATTTTTTTAATTTATCATCTGACTTCATGGTGCCAAAAATTTTAATCTGTTTTGTGTGATTATAAGTCTTTAAGCAATGGAAAATTTAATAGCATGAACAGGAACTAAAAAATAAAATGAATTGATTCCAAAGATTGGTAAATAATTTTCAGGGTTCGCTTTCAGTAGAATTCGATCTTGATTTCAACAAAATTTAGAAGCCCAAAAATGCTTCAAAATCTCTCACATGTAGTCGATTTTTATAGTTTCATCAAAATCTCGAGATTTCATCAAATCCTGCTTGAAATCTTTCGATGTAAATCACCTGTTTTTCGAATGCCACCATAACCTCCCTACTCTCCTTATTCAAAAATTTAAAAAACAAAACTTTAATATTCACCAACAGTAGCTGATTTTTATCGCAAGATTTTGGCAAGTAGATTTTGAAATCTCGAAATGCGTTTACAACATTCGGAAACATTTGTTTGACTACGAGTATGATGTTAAAATTTTGAATTTATTTTGTAAGATTTTACTTTTTGTTGCTTGGAATACTATCACGCAATTTTAAACATTTTAATATTTTGTACAGGTAATTGTGATGAATGAAAGATAATTTCATGGCTGTTCACTAGGGTGGCTATTATTTGCATGGTGGATTTTTTGCCCAAGGATTTCTTTCGCGACACCCCCTCTAATGTTTCTAATTAGTGTAAAAAAATATAATATGTTTTAGGTCGTTAAAATTAATTAAATTAAAATTTCACGAGATTCGGAAAAAAAATTCCTACTCTATTATTCACAATGATTTGATTAGGTTTTGAAAAATCTTTTCACCTAATTAGATTTCAAATTCATGCAAATATGGGAATTTATTTGAATCTTATGGAAATCTCGAAATTTCGTCAAATCGAGTGTTAAATCTTTGGATGTTAATCAGTTATTAATACATGTAGTAGTAATAGTTACTGACAATACTCCTAAATTTGAATTAAAATGCAAGATTTCAAACTGGATTTGCAGACATCTGGTGATTTCGACAAAATTATTAAGATCTACTGTATGGGTAATCCATATGAATAAATTTGAAATCTACTCCAGTGACTAGGTTTTATAAAAATAAAGGTGCGACCTGTGCCAAATCAGTGCTACCGTTCAAATTGGATCGTATTGAATTTAAAACTTTCAGCATTTATTTGTACTCTATATCCAAATCTTAAATACCTTAAAGTCAATATTGGGCACTTACATACCTCCTTATCGGAAGTATTTGTTTTGTTAAATCAAATTTATATTCGAAATTTTATTACTTCTCCATTGATATATTTTAAACTAATAGTCTTGTTCTCAATTCGGAGACAAAAGAAGGATTAAAGAAAGACATTATGGGAAATCCGATTTACTTACATAGTCCACTAATATACTTTATAAGGTGGGGGTAGAGCTTCGTTGGTAAAATTCAGATCCGAAGAAAACCAAATATTTTATATAAAATTTTTGGGAATAAAAAATGGAATAATTTTATTTTTAGTTCCTGCTCCGGCTATTCTATTTTTCGCTGGTAAATGTTGAAATTGCAAAGAAATCTCTTTTCAGCGATGTAAACGCTATTCGAGGTTTTGAATCATAGTTGCTGAAATCCATACTTACTGTTAAAAAAATTTATACAAAAAATTATATAAAAGTTTTCAGAAAAAATAGGACTTTTGTAGGACAAATAAATAAGAAATAATTTGGCAAGCAAATATTTGACGAATATACTATCTGATTATGTAAATATGAAATATTTGGCAAATTGTCATACAGGCTAATACACGCTTCATCAAATATAAGTACAAAATTAAAATAAATTAATTGTTGTTCGTGTTCTCACGTCTAAAATATCTAGTACACGTTTACACTAATATCCCAGAATATCTCAACCATATTTTGCAGTTTGGTTTTTCACTTATCAGACCTACAATAGTCGAAGAAAACGTTTGAGTCAAAATCCATATTTACATAGTTTCATTTGGAAGAAAGTTTGAAAGAAAGCAGTGGCGTTCTGGATTGGGAGTAAAAGAAATGGGTCTCTAGCACTTCGGGACTGAAATTAAAATATTCTCATTTCCATATCTCCTGAATACTTGTTACTCGAAAATGTATACTTTGTGTGAACAGTAATAGTAAATATCATGTGTTTATGGGTGCAGTGAAGTACCGACGTGGGGGCGGGTCCTGCAAAAAAACGTTTAATGTCTAATTCATACGAACGGAAAATGATACTGTGTTTAAGGGCTCATATACCCCTGAAATTTTCAAAAAATGGATTTTTTTTTTTTGCAGATTTTTATTTTTTATACTTTTAGGAATTAAAAAAAAAATTAGAATTTAGAAAATTCCACTCCATTACAAAGTTATAGCAATAAATGTCACCAGACATCGGTTTGGAACGGCTTCCTGGCTAATTGCCGCGCCACTCTCAACAGCAGCGTTTCGCATTTATTTTGTTCGCAGAAGCCGGGTTTCTTAGAAAACAAGGTCATTTATAGGACCATCTGTGAAAAACACGAAGATACAAGAGGAAGAAGGTGTACAGTATGAAGCTGGAATGGGAGACTAGCCGTAAGTTCACGTTGTACCTACCAAAAACTTTAAACGCATTTTACTCGATACTATGTTTTTAGACATGGTCGGCACGATAACTCAGTCAATTTTTAATATTTTTCAACTTTTTTTTTTTATAATTTTGATAACTATTTTCTCTATAGTTTATCGAGAGGTTTTTTTAATTTTTTGCTTGGAAATTTTTTTATAAATTATTAAACGCAAATTTTTTTTTAAAAAACTGATTACTAAAGTTCGAAATACTGTAACTTATTTATTTTTGAAAAAAAAAAAAATTCCCTCCGTGAGACTATAACTACTACATTATTCTACAAGATTCTTTTTTATTTTTGCAAATTGAATTATTTTTGGTGAAGTTATGATGCCGACCAGGAGGCGCCATGGTTTTTATAAGTAGTCCACTTAAACCCGTAAAACACAATGTTAATATTAAAAAAAAAAAATTTTTTTTTTGTTTATAGTTAAATAGTTAATAAGATATGTGAACTCAACAATTCAATTTTTTTTTGACCATATAACCTTTATAATAATTTTTCAAATTTACTCGGTTTTCAGCGCGTTCAGGGGTATATGAGCCCTTAAACTTAGTTTACATTTTATACATTGTTTAAGTGTTCCAGGAAGTATTTTACAAAATACAATCTTTGAATTAGAAGTGAAGCAGAGGAGCGTTTCAAATTTTTATAGAACGTACACCTTATCCAACTTTAAACTCTTTAATAATAAAGTATTATGATCGGCCTGAAGTACCCTTAAATTTCGTATTTTTTCGTTGCAGGCTAATAAATAAAAACAAAAAAAAATCAGTCTGTCCGTCGAATACGCCGTACGCCCGTAAACAACATGTTTGAAGGCTCATAGGTCCCAAATTATTTAGACTTCTAAGTTCATATTTTGTAAGTGGGTAGATTGGGTGAAACCCTTTAAGAGGCCTCATTTTGATTCTATATATCAGGAACCGCTTATGCCAGGTTGTACTCCTTGGGATTTATAAAGACCTTTAAAGCAGTAGGGAAAAAATAATGCGTCCGAGATGCTCAAAAACTAGGATTGTGACATTTAAAAATCCACATCTTCTGAACGGTTCATACCACAAAGTTCAAACTTTGTGATTGTTCGACTTCGATTGCTGCAAAAAGCCTAAAAAGTTTATTAACAGTGAAATAATTTCGGTACAGTGAGCATATTATATAAAGTTGAAACAGTACAGTTTGTACGTTTAACTCCGAAAATTTTACAGGAGACACAAAAAACTGTATCAGTATAATCTTCCAGTAGAAATCAAAAACTTTTAAACTGCCAGGTAAATTTATTATTTTAAACAATATTACCAAAAGTACACAAATCAAAAAAACTTGTCATGAAAATGGTTTTGGAGATTTGGGTCGTCGACTGATGATATAGATATAGTATCCCAGCAGATCAAAAACACAGAAATCCGTCAGAATTCCGATGGAAAGTTCTTTATATAGTCGGAATTCCGAGCTAGAAATTCATGCGATTTCCGACAGATTTCCATATGGCGAGGTTGACGCTGTTCCGTGGGATTTTTCTTACCGAAATCTATGAGAAATGTCCGGAGCATTTCCCAAAGCTTTTTTCCCCTTCCGAAAGCTTACTAAAATTTAATTTTGATAATTTTTATCAGGTTTGTCGCAAAGGAACATAGAGTCTGTAGAATTTTCTGCAATCATAACCGATTGTGCGAAAATTCTACTGATCATTTTTTGGGTCAGACCGGACAAGACAGCGAATTACTTTTCATATCAGAATAATTTTTAATTATGTACTTCTTAGCACAAAGATTTTGGAATTTGCGCAGAGTTTTCCACGAGTCCAAGTTCTTTTTGAATTCTGCCTGATAATTCCATGAAATTCTTATTGCTTTTCCTTATGGAATTATCTTTAAATTTTCCGACTGAAATCCAGCGGAAACTTCTGCCTTCCATTCCCCTATATCAGAAATAGCTCGGAACTTTCCGAGAACGTCAGGAAATTCCGCTTTATTGGTCTGCTGGGATTGTAGTAATAGATATAGTAACTCGCACTACTACTTGCTTTGAAACAATTCACAGGCGAATAAAACAAAACAAAATTTCACCCATGGATACACCCTTAGATAATCCCTTGGTTCAGGACTTAGGTTCTTTGTCTTCATGTCACATTTTTCGTCGTAGACGCATCAAAGAACGCACCGAAAATTGCACCGACCTGCACAGTTGACCATCGAAGTTCGTTATTACATTTTGAGGTCGGTACGCTATTGATAATTGGACGCATAAGGATTTTTCACTAAAGGCGAAAGAGTCGACCTGTTTACCATTCTTGTAGGATAAGGTACAAAAGAAGGTGAGGTTTTTTAACTCCCAAAATCGCAAGCCTACATGTTAGTGCTTTGTACAAAGAAGCCATGAATTTTTGGGGGTTTCGTCTTACAGGGTTATTTTCATCCAGGAACCAAACTTAGGAGTTAATTATGGAGTCGTTATACACTTACCTTATCAGAAGCGACAAGCCAGTCCTCACAGATTTTAACCTGGCCAAGGTAGATATCATCCACAAGACAAACTGGCGAATTTTCATCGAATAATCCAAATCCAATACAAAATATGGAATGCGAACACACACTAACAATTTATTCCAAGGCGTCCATGTCTCTCATGATGAGTAGTCCGAATAGTTACACATTTCCGTACAATTTTCTGTTTTCAATACTCTCAATTAGCACATATTAATTGAAATCCATAGCATCGAGGGAGGAAGGGTTGAACTATGCATGAATTTCATGAATTTCGTACATAGTTCAACCCTTCCGTTTGTTGTTCAGTTGAATCATTTTCTCTTATTGCAATTTGTCGTCGCCGTATGCCCCAGTTTACTTGCTATCAATGGCGACTCAAAATTAAATAACGTAATTAACTTCGGCATTCAGTCACGCAACTAATTAAATCAGAGTTTTCAGGCAGGTCCGAAGAATGCAATTTTAACATTCAATTTTCATGGAACACAAGAATTTTTCATTCGATTAGCAACAAAGTTTCCCGGTTGATGGAAAAATTCCTCGATTTTAAAGACAAGGTGCGGAAAATTGGAAGGAAACCCAACAAAAAGTATCAAAAAGCAAGGCAAGGAGCTGAATGTGTGCGTTCAGGACGAGATTCCCGATGGAAAAATTGCAATGAAAACTGTGCTCTTAATTGGGCAAGCAAGGAGTCAAAGTCACATCCCGGTGACGATGATGACGACACGGTTGGGAAACATTAATGAATGCCAGGACGATGGTCGTGCTGTGAACTCTGATGTCCTACTCCACGCCGGAATACGCTCGGGTTTTTTTGTACAACACCAATTTAGCGAGACCTCATTATTATTCAATTTCGACGACCTTGTTAATCTTGGGGGTGGTTTTTATGAAGGTGTAGGTAGCAAGCGAAATTAATTGTAGCCGATTTTAAAATTTCCACTTTTAATGATGTGTGGCTGTGACGTTGTCGTGATGAGAGTATTGTTAACTATCTAACGTTCCAGCAACATTTTAACAATTGCGTACCCAGGTAGTTTGAAAATTTAATCGCGGTTCTTAACTTGGTTCTTAACTGGAATTTAATCACGGTTCTTGACTTTTATAGTAGCAAAACTATACGATTTTTAAAAAGTTTTTCGGAATCGGAGCCAATGTACAAATTCCCGATTAGAAAAATACGTCACTCGTCAAAGCAACTTTATGCAATTAAGAGTATAACTCTCACCGGAAAAACTATTTGAAACTTTCTTGAACTTTGTCCGAAAACACATCGTTTCGCCAGGATATAGTTGTATTTTCTGACTCATTAAAAGAACATCTCGTACAACTACCAACAATTTTACTTTATTATTTTTTAATAATAAAGTATTGTGATCGACCTGAAATTTCAAAAAAATTTGCTACCCTGAAATTTTGTATTTACACGTTTTAGGACAAAAACACCAAAAAAGCAAATAAAAAAAATGTCCGTCTGTCCGCCGTAGACGCCGTACGCCGTACTCAAAATCGTTTGAAGGCGCGTAGCTCCCAAACCCGTTGAGGTATTAAGTTGAAATTTTTATGGTGAGTAGATTGGGTAAACTCCTACGACTGGTTTTTTTGGGAGGGGGTGGTGGAGGTGTAAGGGGAGGGTGAGAGGGGAGCGTTTTAGATAAAAAAAATTGGTTTCTAGATCTCAGGAACCACTTATGCTAGGAGACTGAAACTTGGAACTTATATAGTGCTATGATAGTGGACTTATTTGCAAAAAAATGGTCGATAAGGGTTAAGGGGTGTGGAAGTGGGGGGGAAAACAATGAGTCCAAAACGCTTGAAAGCCGGGATTGAAACATTCTAAAATCGATATCTTCTGAACGATTGATGTCAGAAGATTGAAACTTTGTGGTTGTCCTTAGGGATAGTTGAAGATTAGACAAGGGCTAAAACTTTTAAGTGGGGTGGTGGGGTGTGCGGGTGGGGGGTGAAAAACTTTGGATTACAATATCTTCCGAACCAATTACACTAGGAAAATAAAATTTAGTTTCTCTACATGGGATCACAAGAAGAGTCTACTGAATGTAAACTTTTTGAGGAAGGAGGTGGAGCACGAAAGTGGGGGGATAGCAATTTCTCAAAAAATTTAATTTTTGTATTTCAAAAACCGTATCAGATATGATCTTGAAAATTTTACAAGAGTTGGGGTCGGTAGACCTTTAGTAGGGAAAAAATTTTTAGTGGTGTAGGGGGTACTGGTGGAAGGGGGTAGAAAGGAAAAAAATTCTGATTTTTATTTCTCGAAAACCGTACTGAATAGAAAGCTAAAAATTTAGGATTATACAGAGCTACTATAGAGACATCCTTTCATAGGAGTAGCAAGGTACAGGGCTGAGGAGTGGTTTCTTATATATCAGAAACGGCTTATGCTAGAAAGTTGAAACCTAATACGTATATGAAGATATGCTATTAGAGTAACTAAAGCAAAAAAAAAGTACAGATTTTTATTGGCGTTCAGAGGTTGAGTAAAAAAATGTCCGTGAATCCACATTTTCACGAATTTCATTATAACTTTTAGACATGTCGAGCTATCAAAACAATTCTTCTTCTGCGGGCTCTTTGTATAATGTACCTAAAAATTTTGCGATATCCAACCCCTAAGGGGGTGTAAAGTGTTTGTGTACATATTCACGAATTCTGATATATTTCTTAGGTATATTGGGATTTGGAATTCACTTTTACTTCTACAAGCTTTAAACATAGTCGGGGAAAAAACCGATTTAAGTATTTTTCCCTATTAAACCCCCTGGGGGTATTGTTTAAGTTTTGACTGATTCCAAAAAACTCATGGGTTTAATATGATCGAATTCGCTTTTACTTCTATGGAATATTCTATTGATTAAAAAAAAACGTAAATAAATAAATAAATCCGCCAAAGGTCTGGGCGCAACTTTATTATTTTTTTGGGTAGAAATCCGAAACGTGTTTAATGCTGAGATGCTGTGTAGGTTATTATGCGATTGACAACCTAAAATATAACGTTCCAAATAGCCTCCTACTTATTCCTTAGGTTGTCAATGGCATAGTAACCTACAACGCATCTCAGCATTAAACGCGTTTCGGACTTCTACCCATAAAATAATAAAGTTGCAAACAGTTCACTAATTATAAAATTTATTTCTACGAAACTTATCAAATTGAAATACAATATATCTCAATTATTTTAAATTTAGTAGTTTTTATTTTAATTGTAATATTTAGTTCCATTTAGTTCTTGGAATCACATTTTCATACCAGCTGCTTAAAGAAAATTGATAAATTGGAAAGTTCTTTACGTTAAAGGTAGCGGAGCATAAACAAGGGTACACCGTTCGCAAACACCTTTGGCTTTCCATAGTGCAATCCGTTCAGACTTTCGTGGACAATCGGCGGTTTATAAATCAGAGAGAAATAAAACTATTTACCGCATCATACATCATCAGTTAAAAAATAAGATTCTATCAAAATTGTTCCAAGTACGATTTTAGTTAATGGATTTTTAGTTTTCGCTTTATATTTGAATTTGTGAGCACGCCAAATAGTTCTATCTCGTGAAAGTAGAACACAATTTTTGTATTATTTACAATTGATTTAAAAAGTCTTGGAAAGAATTAGGAACATCGTTCCAAAGATTAGTTAAGGGATCCTATAGTCTACTAATTTTCGTCACAGGATCGTTACGCATCCACAGTTTTAGTGCAATCCCTAGCAAGTAGCCTTTCTCGCAGACTTTCCACATAAGAAACTAATTATTAGGCTGGATTAAATCCATGAAGTATTATAAGTTCAATCAAGGTGATCTAATACTAATAGCATTTATAAAACAAATTTCTTCGGGTAGCTCCCATAATGCCATTGTTGCAGGTCCACTAACTCCAGGCTAGAAAACAAATACTACGAAAATCAAAAAATTCCTTCTTGTAGCTGCCAGACAAAAGTTCTTGAAAAAGGAGTAAATTGATTTGATTTATCGAATGTTAACTCAAGAAATCGCACAGTTACGAAAGTAGAAATTTTAGTGATACAAAAACCTACATCGCTTATCAGCATTAAACGCGTTCTAGACTTCTGCCTAAGAAATAATAAATAAACGCACAAACATTTCCCAGATTTTTTTTTTTTAATTTTACATAATTGATAAAATACCGTACCGATATAACCACTTGGGTGCTAAAGATCAAAAAACTCTGAACCCAATTTTTAGGCGATTATATAGAAAGCCCATAAATGTTAAAGCGAATCCGATGTCTCTTAGACCTAAGAAATGTGTCGGAATTCGTGAAAGTTTTACTTCACACCGCAGTACAATTAAAATCACTCTATACCTCGCCACGTTTGGGTGTACAGACGAACATAATTTTTGCTTTCTTGTGGTCTACTAGTCCCAATAAGTGAGTACACATAATTAGAGAGTAGCACATTTTTTTTAAAAATGCAGGTCAATTACAATAGTTTATTATTAAAAAAATAAAAAAATCTGCCAAAAATCTGGGCATATTATTTTTTGCTAACTTCTTTGCTTTCAATTTCAATAAAAAACATAGTAGTCCGTTAAGATTTGAATATCTAAAAATTCGGAAACCGGTTTTAGGCAAATATATTAAAAGCCCATTAAAGTAAAAGACAATTGGATATCTCGTCAGGCCTAACAGAATATTGAACAATCTTGAAATTAATTTTTAGGTTATTATATACATAGGTACAAAGTCCATAAAAAGTAAAGCAAATTCAAATTCAATATCATTAGAGCTTTAGTATTTCGAAGAAATTCATGAAAACTTGAACACCCACCTCGTTCATCAACCCCCTTCAGGGTTGAATATCGCAAAATTCTGAAATTGGTTTTTTGACGATTATATTTAGACTCCATAGAAGTCAAAGCAATTCGATATCTCATTAGACCTAAGAAATACTATGTCGAAATTCGTGACAGCAAATTCAACCACTATACTTATTCTTATAAGACATTTATTGCTGCATGTGTACACGGTTCCGAGAGCGCATTTGCCCAAGTTTTTGCTATAGCCAGCAAATGCTTGCCTTTTCAAGCAAGTTGTGAATGTACACGCTAACTTGCGAGAATTGAAATCTCGCAAGAAAGTTCCGATCGGTTCCGAAATTTTTCAGCAAGTCAGTACAGTTGCATTAGAAGTGAGGTTAAGTTCAGTTTTAGGTGTCTATGAACTATGTTCTATAGTTTACGTGGGAAATATGAACGGAAAATCCAAGTGGAGCTCCGAGGACACGTTTTTGTTCATTACCAATGTGGAACTATACCCAGAGTTGTGGTATTTTTCTTTTTCGTTTTGACAGTTCAACGAAACTTTGATAATGAAGTGTACACGGAAGAGCAAGTTTTACTTGCAAGATTTTTGTAGAGCTACTTGTTAGAGTAAAATTGCTGCAATTTGACAAGTAGTGTAAACATCGCAGCAAATTACTCTAGCAAAAAATGTCGCAAAATGTACTTGCTAGTGTACACGAGGCTTTAGGAGTTGACTATCAAAAAATTTTGGAAACTGTTTCTAGGCGCTTATTTAGAGTGTTTCTTTTAGAGGTATAGTATTTCTTTTTTAAAAAAAAAAATACGTAATTTATCAAATTTCAAAATTTTTTTTTTTCAAAAGAATATTTTATAGCATTTAATTTTTAAAAACAATTTCGGGCATATGACCATCGCGACTGCGTCTAATGAACACCATCCGATCGGTCCAATTTTTGGTCACTTTTTCGAGCATTTCTGACCTTATCTCATCAATAACCCGTCGAATGTTGGCTTCTAAATGTTGAATCGTTGCTGGCTTATCAGTATAGACCAGTGATTTGATGTATCCCCACAAAAAGTAATCCAATAGTGTCAAATCACACGATCTAGGCGGCCAATTGACAGGTCCAGTTCTTGAGATGATTTTTTCACCAAATGTCTCTTGCAATAAAGTCATGGTTGCACGCGCTGTGTGGCTTATTGCACCGTCTTGTTGGAATCACTTCATCCTTATATTGTCGGCATTGATGTATGGAACCAAAAAATTGCGAATCGTTTCCCTGTAGCGAGCACCATTGACCGTAATGTTGACCATATAATTGACACAGCGATCTGTGAGTTTGCCGTATAGAACTCAAATTTCGAAAATAAATTTCCAAAATTTATGAACGTTGTTCTGGTGTAAGTCTTTCCACGATAATTTGCCAAAACGTTCTGAACAAAGATGTAAAAGACACCAGTCAAGTTTGACAGGTAGTTTGGCAGGTATCTCTAGTGAAAAAACTATACCTCTAAAAAAACACTCTATATAAGGAGCTTGTGGATGTAAAATTAATTCGATACCTCGACAGACCCTAAACATACGACGAAATTCGTAAAAATTTAGAAAAGCCCCTTTTCAAATTTTTTTTTTGCACTACCCCTATACGTCAATAAAAATCTGATTTTTTTTCCTTAAATATCTTCTGTGGTACATCTATATATACATACCAAGTTTCAGCTTTGCAGCGTAAGCCGTTCTTTAGATATAAAAAACACACCCAGGAAATTTTTTGGAAATTTCAGGTCGATCATAATACTCTAATATTAAAAAATAATAAAGTAAAATAGATAAAGATAAAGTACGATAGATAAATGAATTCTAGTTTCAAGTTTAGAGCGGCATAAAAAAATTCTTTCTCCAAAGGAATTGAGAGAAAATTTTATACGATCGGAAATAAAGGGTACTATTCACTATATTACATTATTGTTTTAATTGCTTTAAAAAGGAACCTAAATTATTTGTTTTTAATTATTAGAGGGCAAAAATCCTCACGATCTCCCGATAAACACAGTACCTCTCTATTTCACTCCATAACTATAGTTTTGAGATTATTGTAACAAAAATGTAACGAAAATGTTCATCAAAACAGTTAAACAAGGTTTGGTAAGCAAATTTAAAACCAATTTAGAGGGCGGTCGAACATTACGCCTTCACACCCTAATTCCGCCACTGCCTACGTATTCGTTACTTCTTAGGCCTGGAGTTTTCAAGATTTTCTGGTAAGGTATAGACCGAAGCAAAGAAACGCTTATGAGGTTTTTGATCAATCAAACCATTTTTTTTTTCTTTTATTTTACCTCTAGGCTACCGAGGGCCAATATGAGCAAAATCATCCAATCCATACCACATATTGAATACATCATTTAAAAATTTATTTTTAAAATAAAATACCCCGGTCATTATTCTATAAAATAATCGAATCCATAATTAAATTTGCATGTGTGCATATGAAAACCGATTTAAACCACTAAACGATTTCGTCCTCCTTCGTCGTTTCGTATAAATGCAAATCTCGAATCTTTTAACCGTGTGCTCGGGTAGTTAACGAAAAATTTCCATATAAAACACCGTTTACGTAATAAAATATTGAAAATCACTTAGCACTTGAAAACAAACCGAGAGGGACCAATACGCCAAGCCTATCATCCCTTAACCCCTCTGACTTAACTTAGTAAGTCAAGTAGCGGAAAAAATTCTATAAAACACGAACAGATTGGCTATGCATATAAATGAAGCGACGGAATCCCTTCGAAATCGCGTAAGTAGCGAATCAGTACTGCGACGGATAATATCGAAAATATTTTCATATCATCCGAAGTGGGTGTAGAGTCGAACCCTTAGTGCGATTTCGGTAGGGTTGATGACTGAGAGGGTCGTCAAGTATCAAAGTCGACGATTAGCTGGGCAAGTTCGTAATGGATTTTGGACACAAGTTATCGAAATTAATTTTTGATTTTAATTAGCAACTTATTAATTTCCAATTTTTTTTTAACAAAAAGTTTCCCTTCATTTAGTATTTTATGTAAGCAATTGAATACTTTTCACTCGAAAGCTAATTATGTTATGTGATTTGAACTAGATAAACAATTAATCTTGATGGTGGGCGCAGATCCTGCCTTTTGAATTGAGGAGAAGAACAAGAAGGGTCCAAGTTCTTATCCTTATCTTTAAAACTTTTTGCAAATCCTGTTTATCAATTTGCTATTAAGACCAATCTACCGATCAGTTCCGTATCTTCCGCATTCAACACACTTTCTTTTGTAGAACTTTCCTGGTTCTCAGAATAGTGTACTAAGACCTTTTAGCTTAAATAAATGGAGAGCGATCAATAGTTTTAGTAAAAGAAATTAAATTACGCTCAATTCAATTCAATTAAATTTATTTCCACAATATAGGTACTTAAAGCTAGACATTGCAGGTAAATGTGTTGATCAGGTGGTCAGTTGGAAAATTTTACATCCATAGTTACATATGTAGCTTCAAGCTGTTATTAATAATAATTGAAATATTTTAAACAGTTTATAAGGAAAGGGAAACAAAAACCAAATTAGGCTCAAAAAATCATCAAAATATCTTTTATATAAATTCTTGTCCATTGTATTTGCAATTTTTTTTATTTTATTATTTTTTAATAAAAGCATTGTGATCGATTCGAAATTCGGAAAAAATATCTGCCAACAGTCTGGGCTCAACTTTATTATCTTAGGTGTAGAAGTCCGAAACGCGTTTAATGCTGAGATGCGGTGTAGGTTACTATGCGATTGATCCACTATTTTTTTGCAAATGGGCCCACTATCATAGTTCTACATAAGTTCCAATTTTTAGCCTCCTAGTATAAGCGCTTCCTGAGATCCCCCCAAATCCCCCCAAAAGATACCACTTGTAGGGTTTCACCCATTCTACACACCATACAAATTTCAATTTAATTTCGGCGGACAGACGGACATTTTTTAAGTGGGCGATGGAGCACAAAAGTAAGCGGAACACAATTTTCAAAAAATCCATTTTTATATAAATCAAGAATTGAGCCGTTTATTTTGAAAGTGGGGCAAGTCCATTTTTTGTTATTGCGAGATATTTAAAGGTTTGCATTTCAATAAATATAAAAATATTGGTAAGCACTAATAGACATATTTTTTCTATTTTGTGGTATTAGATAATGTAAGTTTATTATCCAGTAGTGTTCATAGTGCTGGCTAAAAAAGTAAACATATTATCGAAACAATGAAATTTGTACTTGTTATTATTTATGAAATATTGCACAATTATCGATTACCAATATCAAGGATAGATAGATAGAAACATAATACGTTTCAGACATGATGTACAACCTACACATTGGTGTCACAATACATCAACCGAAACATATTCGGTTAAAAATAATTTCAACCTAAGATGGACTTGCACCACTTTCAAAATAAACATATTTACAATACCGTTAATTGCTAAAACTTCCATTTCCCAAATATTAGGGAATCTGAATTTTTTTGACTACAAATTGTTTACAGATAAAAAGATCATATTAAGTTTTTTGTTGTTTTCCGGCGTCAGTGGAGTTTCTGGTCTCCCCGACTGTTGATTAATCGTTGTCCCTGAGGGCATGACAGTTGGAAAACCTTCACTGGATAGACCAGTTTTTTTATAAGACTGTGTTGGACTGGGTCCGAAGGAGCTGTTTCGTCATCGGATGGCATAGACTCGTCAGAGGGTGTATCAAGCCTAAATCCGAAACACCCTTACAGCTGGTGGCATTGCTTGGGATTATTCTATATAGGCGATGTTGAAACTAATTTCATTACCGCGAATTATAATTTAAGTAACATTCTTGCCTTCGCCTCCTTATACTATCTATAATTATCATTATCTTAATTTTTTTCAAAAATGGACTTGCCCCACTTTCAAAATAAACGGCTCAATTGTTTTAGTAGTGTTTATAGTAGTGTTTTTTGTGTGGGAGGAGATGTAGGAGGTGAGGGTGCGAGAAAAAACCAAATTTTGACAATTTAATAACTGCTTAGGAGAGAAAAGTAAGAGACGTCTGAATAGCGCCACTATAGGGGTACCCTAGAAAGGGCACACCTTAAAAAATAACCAATTGACTATTTGGAAAGTTAATTGCTTAAAATTCTAGCTCTGATTCATTTTGCAAAGAATGTATGAAGGACTAATACATTTTATTCATATTCAATCTATTTCCCCAAACTGTAGGAAAATTACAAGCCTGAAAATTTCAAAGTCTTAACTCAAACAGCTCTGAAGTTTCCGGCGAATATTCACATTATTAGCACACATTTCAATGACTTGTGTATGGGAGATACTGAAAGAAGTAGAACGATTTTTCCCGTTAACGAACTCAGCTTTCTGAATTATCTTTAACGAAATAAAAGCCTTCTTTCGATATACGTGCTAATAGTCAAATCAGATATTTTTGGTAAATTTTCATTTGTACTAAGAATCATGAAATACTAATTTCATTTAAACTTAAGCTTAAGATCTCTTCAACGAAATTTAAATAAGTACTAGGAAGGTACTTTCTGTTTACAGAATAAGTCAGGTGTACGCTAGCACGGTGACATGTGAACTCTCTCCAGTTTACAGTCGATTCAATTTTATATCAATTTTCCTTTGTGTCTACGAAAATTCAATTTACCGACGAGAAAATTCAGGAATAGATTTTGATTGATTTAATTTTTCTTCTTTTCCTCTTTGTCAATTTCAGCGAGGATTATAGGTATGTGTCTGGAAAATGTGAAAATTTTCTTTATTTTATTTTATTTTTTTTTTAGAGCAAAAGAAAAACGCTTTCATATCGACGACAGATTGTTGAAGACGAACGAAAGTATCTGAAGTGTCTATGCGGAATTGTTGTCGGTTGATTCAATGGAACGAACCTACAGGGAAAATTCAATTTCGTCGGGTCACCATGAGATTAACTGAAAATTGCTATAAGGCCACTATAGGAATTATTTCGGAGAATGTAAGGCCTAAAATTCAATAAGTTTGGTAAGGCTTTAAAAATATTGCCAGGAGTATATTGATTGAGGGAAAAATGTGAAAGGATTTGGTGAAAATTACTGTACCGGGTACTACTTTAAAAATAACAATTAAAAGAAAAAAAATTGATAACATTTCCGGTGAAGACCACTACATAAACTTCCCGAATTTGACCGAACGCTCCTTGGCTGTATTTTGCCTTCTTCATGTACTATAAAAATATGTCCCTATTGAATAACCCGGGTTATTCAATTGGGACATAACAATTTTGTATTTAAATAAAACACGGAATAATTGAAATAATTTACAAACGTTGCTCGTTCATGAACTCCACCATGATAAAAATATAAGCATTGACTGACGTTTTGACATTAACGGACTAGCAACAAAGTTTAAAGCTGCGTTCGTATTAAAATACAAAATTGTTATGTACCTATTGAATACCCTTTACATCCTGTTCTTGGCTTAAACTTACCTTTCTTACTTGAGTAGTAGGAGTCTATCAGTTTTACTGCAAAGGTATAAAGTTATATCGGAAAGATTCTTCAATTGTGAAACGTTGTTCATGAAATAGTTTGCTATACCATAAATATTGATGGACCTAAGAAATCTACGTATGTATAAATAAACATATTTTCTACTTTCTACCACAAATCGTTAGATCAAATATCGAAATCAAAATAAGTTTTAGTTGAAATTAAAAAATTATAATACTTCTGACCCTGGTTTATTTATAACTAGAAAGCTACTTCCACAAGAGTCATCACTGGAAGAAGAGGTCGAACAATTAAATCACATGAATATAGTCTAACTTTTTATAAAAAAAAACAGTTTTTCCTAATTATAAAACATCTTTCTACCAATGAACAAACCAATCAGCTAAATAATACCCAGGATTAAAATAGCAGCACGGAGTAACATCTGATCATACCAGTCACCTACCTATGTTGCGAATATATCTGGAGCATAGAACTGCTGAAATACTATCACAATTAGGATCAGACCAGACCAGACCAGACCAGATCAGTCTAGGGTATTCGACGAATTGAGGAATTTCAGGATAAAATGAAGAAGAGACAAGATAATTTTCAAATAGATCAAGATTTGTAGAAAATATAATTTACAGGAAATATAAGGTCCAAGCACATACATATATACATTTTCGAGACAATTTGTTACCACCTCAAATTTCGTTCTTCTTGGCTAAAAAAAAAATTAAAGTTTTAGTTGGCTCATCTTCTTTATGCACCAACTATACCTAATGTCCCTTTTAAAATTTTTTGAAAGCCATAAAGTCTTGACTGTAGCCTTTAAGCCTTTAAACGCATCGATTTACCTTCTTCCATACCTCACAGGTCATACCGACATTGTTTACAAATTGCTTCTCAATTACTTTGATGGTGCTGTAGCCCTCCAAAAAGATTTTTTTGCTAAGATTTTTGCTAAGATTTTTGCTAAGATTTTCTAATTGCAGGTGGCAGATTCTGATCCTGGCGGCCTGATGACAACGAAAACGCGTTTGAATCTGCTTTGTTCATCAATCGTATACTTCTGCATGGCACCCTTGACTCCACTTCGTTCAAATTATGAAAGACTTTTGATATCTTTGTAAATCTCTGGATAAATCCATAAAGAGTACACCTGACGAACAAAAGCAAAAAACATAACGCAGTCCCGATCGGCTGTAAGAAAATCGTATGATACTCTAGATGAAATACTGAACTCCGATTTATATTGTAGTTGGGGATAAACTAAAATTACATGTGTGCATGTTGTGTGTCCTTTATTAAGGACTGCTATTAGATTGCTACTGAAAACTAAAAAACAATATTCAGTGCTTAATTTCATATCTTGAACTGGGCGAGTCACCGAAAAAAGAACTCACTAGAAGGAGTAAAAGGGATTTCTCTGACTAGTAAACTTTGAAGTTCGTTTTCACTCAAAACTAATTTGTACAAAATTCCGAATTCATAGCTAAAGGATTCCTTGAGTTATAGTGAGTTGCGTAAATTAAATGAAGACATTTTGACAGGATATTTGTATGGCAGCTACACGAAGGAATATTACAATTTTTTTCATAATCATCTCCAACTATTGAAAAGTAACACATACAAACTTTCAAAGTTGTAGCTTAAACCCTTCCGAAGTTATAGGCTAATATTCTTGAACACGTGTTTTAAGGACATTTTGTATGGCAGCTACCCGAAGTAGGACGATTTTCCCCGTTCACGAACTTTGCCTTACAAATCCGACCAAACATCCAGATTCCAAATTTCAACATCCTAGGTGAAGTCGTTCTTGAGCTATCGTGTTCACGGACAGACGGACGGACGTCAAGCGGATTTGAAGTTTTTGGCCACAAATAAACAAAAAATAATACATAACTTTTTTTCGTCCGAGGCTTGGTTCTATGCGGTACAAACTTATAATACTCTATATGATTTCATCTAGAGTATAAAAAGTATCGTCTCGTTCGTCTTCGGCATTTTAAATTCGCTGAAATGGATTTTCTTAAAAGCAATGAAAATTTAAGCTCTGCTGTCTAGTTTTGACTGAAACTGCACATGACATTGTTTCCTAAATCAAATTTCACTGGTCAATGCACTTTCCTTTCTAAAGCTTCTTTCTACCATTTATTGTGCACTTTCTATAATAGTTCTTGCGGGAGGGCTACCTCGAGTCTTATGATGACTTTCTTTTTGTACGCTAGTGCATTAGATTCAGCTTTCCGCAACAATACTTCATAGACAGTGGTATTTGTATGTGCGCTGTGAATACAAGAGGGCGCAGTTCCTTTATTTATTTATTGGTTTTTCTCCTCCTCTGTTATAAGGATTTGGATAAATCCCTTAGATTTTACGTATTTATAGGCGTGGCTTCGTAACTGATTTTCATACGATGTACTCACTCCGTTACAGGTTAGGTACACTTTTCCGCGCTCCTATGGATTTTAGATGCCTGCCCTTAAGAAACCACAACCTTATGAATTTAGAATAACATGTTCATGTGTGATAGAATCTTTGAAATAAAATATTGGAAAAATGTTGGGTTTAATTGTGAACAACTGATACACATATGGTTTGCAGCAATTTGTAATTTTTAAAGCACTGTTTTATAGAACTCTGTACACTAATGTAAAATTAATTTTTTTTCAACCAACATACTTATCTTGAGTAATAATACATTATAAGTCTTAACTTTCCAGCATTAACTATTTCCGAGATACGAAGAACACCGCCAATCCCGTACCAATCTACACTCAAAAAAAACGTCATAACTGCCCCAAGTCTACCTGCAGTTCAAATCCCAACTCAAATTTGGAAGAGTTCTTGAAATTTGGTGCGTATGATTCGAAATAATTTGCTACTCCACACTGACGTGCTCCGTGCAAAATCAGAATGTCTTGATTCTACCATTCCATTGCTCCAGGTCATTGTTATGCTCTAATTCCCAAATCACACTCCATGTCAATAATTTTTTGCTTATTGTTCATAGCTCTATAAATTCCAAGTTTAAACTTCTTAGTGTAAGCCGTTTAAATATGAAAATGAAAATTTTTCATTTAAAATCTTCCCAATTTCACTGAACCGTACCAACAAAAAAGTTACAACTCAAATAGATCCACCGAACTCTTAACTATATGGGTGGGCCATCTAGTGGTTTCTTTTTAAATCATAAGTTATTTTAACGCTGAAAGCTGTTTCCCGCTCAAAATCTTGACAGAAAGTCAGTATCGTAACTCCGCGGAACGAAATAAGTCGCTTTACGCTTGAACAACGTTGGGAAATATTGAAAACTTATTTCCAAAGTGAGTGCTGTGTAGCCCAAACAGTGCGTTTTTTGAAACGAAGTTTTCGCCGAAATGAAGCACCCACCGCGCCTGCTGTACGCAAGTTTGTGCAAAAAGTTCATGAGACTGGCATGCTAATGGACAACACCCATGGCCCCCATCGTCGTACGGTGCGCACAGACGAGAATATGGCTGCTGTAGCCGAGAGTGTGTGACTCACTCCACGAACATCAACTCGCCGTCGATCTCAACAGCTCAACATTTCACGCACTAGCCTGAGGAGAATTCTGCACAAAGATCTCGGATTATTCGTTTACAAGGTCCAATTGACTCAGCACGATCATCCGCTTCGTTATAACTTCGCTTTTTTGGCCTTAGAGCAGCTTGAATTGACAACGATTTTGGGCGAAAAATCATCTTTTCTGACGAGGCGCATTTTCATCTCGGCGGCTACGTTAACAAACAAAATTGCCGCATCTGGGGCTCGGAAAACTCGCACGTTATTGTCGAGAAGCCAATGCATCCACAGAAAGTGACAGTTTGGATTGTGGAGTGGTGGCATCATTGGACAGTCCGAAACCATCAACAAGGTCTTGGAAAATTGTAGTGACAGAATGCGCTACTGCGCAGCCACTTGAACGAAGTTGTGTTCCATCATTAATGGGAATGTTTACTCTTCCTAATAAAGCCATAATACATGGAAAAAAATTTTATTTTGTTCATTTTATTGCATTTTTAAAAAGAAACTTGTATTTGGTATTTGGCTCACCCTGTATTAATATTAAAAATTACAAGTTGTTCAATTCTCACTCAATTTACGTATCAAAATTTCTAGCGTATGGAAGCTGTTTTGTGAAATCAAAAGAATTTTGAATGCATACATTTTTAGCTTACGGATCCACGATTACAGTGAAAACCCTTTAATTTGGTATCACTATTCGGAAAATATTATGTAATAGGTGTGTTTTTTTGCACACTTATCCAGAACAGAGCAGGTTAGAAAATTTATATATAAAATAACAACAACATAGCTGTTTTATGATTCTTTATAACTTTTTCCATAGATAGTAGGCTAGATTAGAGAATTTATTTCGAATAGCTGCCCCAGTGAGCTTACTGGGTCAGCTATTCCGGTTAAAATCTATATTCTAGCCTACTATCTACAGGAAGAAAGCAATAAAAAAAAACAAAAACAGCAATATTCAATGTAAATTTTAATTACTACTCTGATCTGGATAAATGAGCAAAAAAGCACACCTAATATATTATTAATTTTTACGATTATCAAATGATTCATCCATTCTTCTAAAAATCGGATGTAACGATACGTAACGATACCCAAGTCACAACGGCTACGCAGGCCGTCGCAGCCTAGCTGTCAAAAAGTGGAGCTCAGTATATTTCTAATTGTGGTAGTTAGAACGAAGGAAGCCTAACGCAGCCACCAAAAAAAGTTCTCCAACTCTCAAATTTTTCTTCATAGTATACTGGCTCCATCAAGCTGTGCTGCGCTGCCTCATTCTACTTTGTATCTGACTCCAGCATAAGACTCACTTTGGTGAACGTTACTCGAATCGTTTCTAAATCATGTTAAAGATTCGTAAATGAATATGCTTTACGTATCAGCAACGGAATTGATTATGACTGAGTGAATTCGATTTTCCGAATATCTTATCTAATCTATTTTAAATAAAGAAAAATACTGCATTTTTAAAACTTCGAATGCATTTGCTTTCAGTAAAGTCACAAGACGACTGGCTCCTTTTATTTCTCGCCAACTCTTTTTCTTTAATTTCCATGAGAAAATGTTAACAGTTTTTTTCTAGTCATTATTTGATTTTTCTTCACTTTTGATGAATGCACACTAAAATAATATCAGTGTTTTTTTTAATATTCTTCATCTTTGGTGGTAATTTCACACCCTTTTTTCATATTAAGCGATTTTCCTACATGTGTTCTGGCAAATATTGGACTATTTTCGCAGCCACATACTTCAATCGTAAAATTTTTGTTTGTCAAATTGTTTTATTTGTTCTATACAAGATGTAGTATGCCAGAAAACATTTAGTTAATTTACAGTAAACAATTTTATTTTATTAAACAACCAGTACTTAATTTCCGACCAGAAGAATCAATTTTCAATAAATTTTGTATGGAAGCCTTTCGTTGGAATGAAAATTAGCTGAATTTCCCGCATTTATATTGGGGTTAGTAAAATTGTTAAACAATTTAAAAAAAAATTGTGTTCGTAGCTTAGCGCTCTTCAGTTAGCGCGTAATGTAAACAGGTCTTTCAAGAGACTTTAAAATGATGTACAAAGATTTTTTCCCATTATTTTACAAATCCAGCAAAACATTCAGATTCCTTATTGTTCTTTGTAAAAAAATAAAGTAAAATTGCCTGCTGATGCTGCCGATGCTGCACCTGGTTGGTGGCTACCCGCTTTTCGATAATGAAGTATTGTTTGCCGTCGTCTAAGCAGCATATTGACTTTATTAACATTTGATTGATTGATTTAAACAAGTCAATATGTCGCTCATAGCACTGTCGCCAATAACTTGGGCAAAGCAGAGCGAAGGGTCTTGTCTTATCCTTAACCCCCATTTTTCTACACCACTGCTTTCTTTGAATGTTTAGTATCATCACATAATAGACCTACTTTAAATTCGCATCAACCATACTATAGTCATCGGTAGTCTAGTGGCTAGACACGTTAGTCTACTAACACTGAGTTCAAATCCCGACTAATAAAAGTCGAAAGAGTAATAGAAGTGTCACCCAAGATGTAAAAAAAATTTATTTGTACTACAAGTCACAACGGAAATTGAAAAGACAGTTCTAACTGTCCTATTTCCCGCAAGAGGTCAGGGAGGATCTGAGGAGGTTGTAGTGTCCACAGTTTCTATTGGTATTTGTTATTGCAGTGGATTTACTTCCGCTATTTATCACGTCAATATCGCCATTAATACTTATCCCTGACAATCGACCGGTTATGCGGGAAAATAATTGTGATCGATCTGTACGTGTGCACAATCGATAAATTCGTCGTGAATACCACCGAATTCAAATTTAAATTGCAAATAAGGTTAAATTGAATAAAACAAATTATTTATTAATAGATATTATAAAGGCTGTGAACATTGTCTATTAACTCTTTTTTTTGACAAAAGTGACAAAGATTTTAGGCATTTTTTTACTTATTTTTGTCTTGGTCAAATCGGAAGGTATCTGGAGAGAATTTTAAAAATAAAAGATTCGGACTTCTTTGCTTAGGTTATACATGAATCATGATTTCTAACAGTTATTTCAATTTCAATAGACAAGACTTTTCACTAAAACATGATGTCAATATTTTAGTTTTCCAGTTGGTCACTTCTAACAGAATATAGGCGATGTATTATTCAAAATATTTTTCCGGAAACCAAATCCACTTTTCCCAACAAAATCTACAAACTTGACAGATTAAGTTCATTCCTACCGAGGCTCAAAACTTTAGTTTCAAAATCGAAACTCCAAAAAAAAACAGGAGCATTTCCGAGTAGTTTCGCAAAGTACTCAGGACATTAGTATTACGATTAGGGGCTTGGCTAAAAAAGCTGGATCGATACGCGTCCATTCAGCTTTATATTTTCCAGGACATTATTGAAAAATTTCACAACAAATTCAAAATGAAAGCTGCTTAAGAAAACCGAGAATAATGCCAATACTCTTCACATACTTCCAAAGGTACTAGTGTTGACTGTCGCGCTGAATAAAACATTATCCTGTCCCCGAACGTCGTATCATCCGTACTCCCTATCTTAGCTCCAGTCGACCAACGTTTTGATAGGATTCTTTTAAAAAAGGCGTTTCTAGGATACTTTCACATCAAGGACCTGTTGATTACTCTGTCGCGCTGGTTGGTATTCAGCCCACAACTGTAGGCGGAAACGATTATGCGCTCTAACATCCCCCCCAATTACGATTCCTACAAGTCGGAAAAGTCAAGGCATTTCGTTCACCAAACGAATTTTGGGGGGATGAAGCTATGCCCAAGGATTCGAGACTATGTCCAACGGCTTTTCGGTGCAGTTCCTCGCATAAGAGAGACAGAATTCGAATTCCGTCTTTACCGGAAAATCAAACAAAAGTTGAGAAAATATTTCCAACTGGAAGGAAAATTCTCTCGCAATCCGACAGGTAGCATCAGTATGTCGGCAGAGGGTTGATCGTAAGGCGTTTTGTGTGGTTAGTCGTCAGTCGGGCTGCAACGATTTTCCATTTTTTTCACCATCAAAAGGAAAGGACTCCAATAAGATAGGGAATTTGAACACTGCTCGACCATTTTGTGATTTAACGTAAAATAAAATAATTAATAATATTTTATGCTGTGCTATAACAATTTAAATAAAAATTTATTAAAGTATAAATTAAATAAAATAAAATAGTTTTCGGATTCTTGTTCGGTTCGTGTTCGGAATTGGATAAAAAGCAATTAAAAACCCTAAAAATGTAAGTTTAATAATAGTGAACAAAAAGTGGAAATTATTTCTATAAATTTAAGATTAAGTGATTTCAAAACTGATTTAAAGTTCAATTAAATCTCAATTTCTTAAGTGAAAAAAATTAAAATCCATGAAATAGGTATATTGTTTATTTAATTGTTTATACAAAACTCTTGTCTTGTCGGAACCTAGTTGGCTCTATTTCGGAATTTTACCTTAGTAATGAGGTTGATCATCGGGTCATAGAAATAAAAGAAAAATTCGTAAAAATAAATAATTACCGGTGTCCTATGTCTTATTTTTGGTCCTTCGCCGATTAAAATAGTTCCTTAAATTTCTAAGTGATTGTGAAAACGAAGAGCAAATCACTGTAACTTGTTTAGCTCAGATTATTAAAGTACATTGTGAATGTAAGAGATAGTGTGAAGCCAGATTAAAATGTTTGCAAAATTTTAAATATCTTGCGTCATGGCTCATTGCACTTTTTCCACTTATTACGACTCGCTCCGATGCAACTACCTATTTTTAAGGACATTCAATTGATAATTTTTCTGCATTTGGTCACATGCCGAAATAGTTCCTTGAGGTTATCTGTTTGTGCTCCTTTAGTTACATGTGTATTTTATAAAAATTATATTGTCTAGTATCTCTGATAAAAAGTTCAATAAGTGTAAACACGAGTTTTATTTGGAAGATCCAAGAGAAATAAGGTCACTAGAAAAATGAGCTATTTTCTTGCTTTTATCAATTTCCTGCACTTGAACTTCGTAAAAACTCTAAAAACAGTTTGTAAAAATACTCTGTCTTTAAAGCAAAAATAGTTTGAAAAATACACAATCTATGTTATTGTACGTATTACAGACATTAATCGTTTTTTAGCGTACAAATAGCTAATACGTATTATACAAAAAGGTTGACAATTACATGAATTTTGTTCTATAAAAAGAGTAAATTTAGACGTCATGATTATATTACACCATTAATAAAGTAAATTTAGGCTTAGTGTAATTTTACTTTAAATATTGTATAATATTACGCCAGAATAAGCAAGTTCACGAAAATTCATTTCATTCTACTTCACGTCGTCAAGTTTGTTAAATCAGCCAAATGTTTTTGTGCAATATTTGTAAATGAGTTTTCGAATCAGTAACCTTATTATCATTGTCAACTCAATTCAAATTAATACAGTACATGTGTTGTGAAATTGCGTTTTTAATTGATGATTTTACCGTATAATTATAAATCTGAATTAGATGGGGGATTTTCACCTATAATAAAACTGGAATTTTACACAAAAAGTGTGTAATAATTGCATTCCCTGTGTAATAATTACGCCACTTATATCTTTTGATTACGCAGCTGTATTGATTACGCATATGTTGTGTAATTATTACAACTTTTTTGTTTAATTTTCCCCTAATTACAAATGTAATTTTACCATTACAATCGATGGAAAACAGTTGCCAACTATAACAATGGTAAATTTATTTACTCCAATATTTCTTAGAGTGTAGCTGAACGATTTTTTGAGCTATTGAATGCACCCTTTTTCTAAGACTTAGTATAGAAGCTGTACAAAGACCTTGCTTGATTTTGTTTGTATTAATTCTTAATTCTAATATTTTTAAATACACTTGCTGAGAAGAGAAGTGCTGCAGAATTTTTTATTCAGTGCAAAATTTTTGTTCCAAGATAACCAAAAAATAAAAGTCCTTGCTCCTTGAAATCACAAGATGAATATTCTGTGCTAAGTTAGTAGAGCATATTTCTCATTTTGTGTGTTTACAAATTTCAATGTTCAACAAATGCCCGAGAAGAAATGCTCTTTAGAGATATATTCATAAGTTTTCATTTCATACTACCAGGAGTCAACCGTATTAAAATATATATATCTACAAGGCGACTCATTTATTTCATGATAATAAACTCTATTTCAAGAATTACGAAAAATAACATTATCATTTCATTTGATTTGATCCATTTTTTACGTAGAACCAATCATTTTTGACATATTTTATACAAGTTATTCTCGTAAATTCAAGGATCACAATTAGAAATTATATCGGAGCATCGCGTTTTTTACGATGGTTTTCATATTTTAGGAACTGCTTACGCTAGGAAGTTGAAACTGGGAACGGTGGGTAATGGATGTAAGGGGAGATAAGAACTGTATAAGACCTTAAAATCTTAAAATTCATATTTTAGGTAGACTGAGACTGAGACTCTTGCAGAAAAAAATGGGAGTGTGTTGTAACCGATGGGGTGGCGGAAGATGAAAAGAAGATCATTCCGTTTTTATGGCCATTTATGTAATCGCCTAAAAACTAATTTCAGAATATTTTTAAATTGAAGGCCCAATTAAGTTTAAATGAGCTATATATTTATGAAGATATGACGAAATTCGAGGAGACGTCTACACACGTTGTTTATGTGTTCAATCGGCTAAAATTTTTTAAATATATTAAATTAAATAAATATTTTCGATATATTTACTTATATGGGCAGTATATGTATTTCAATGTTTGTATAAAGAACCACTGATGACTGTTGAAAGTTGTACAAGGTGATATTCTAGTGACAAAATTCACTTTCCGAAGACCTACAGTTAAAAATCCAACTGTATTATTATGTTATGTGGGACATTGTTACCAAAACAAAAAATTTGCCCTATCAATAAGTACAACGACCCGCGAGTCACTACCAACGACTGTACAACAGCACGGAGTAACAAAGTACGGAGTAGCAAAGAAAGTAAGCTGCCAACAGAAGGAATCATATAACTGAAGAACATGCACAAACCTAAATTATGCGATTGGGTAAAATTGTGCTCGGAAAAAAATATTTTTCATGAATAACCTATGAAAAGAATTGAAGAAAAGAAGAAAAAAGAAAGAAAGGAATTCCCAAAAAAATATATGAAGCTCTAATTCATACTATTTATTCATTGTGAGACTCATACATGGTCTTTGTTTTGTAATTTTTATTTGAATTTCTTTAGATACCGATGTATTTATAAATTAAAATTTTTGCCAGGAAAAAAATTATGAAGAAATTAATTAGCCATGAAAAATGTGTAGTGTTAGAAAATTTAAAAAATAAATATTATGGTATATGAGAAGAATGTGTAAATTTCTGGAATGCAAAACAGTGGCCCGGATTTAAAGATTGAGCACATGCAGTATTGCCATAACGTTCCAAATAATAATCAATGGCACAACAGCCCAAATTAAGGCCTAGGCCGTGATTATTACCCCGATTTTAACTCAGGTACTCATTTACAGCTGAGTGGTAGTCCGGAACCCAATCCCATTCTCGAAAATTATTTGTTGCCAAGCAGATTCGAACCTGGTATCAGGTGCACCGAAGGAAAGTGTTCTAGCCACTAAGCCACCCATACTATTCTACTAACGTTCCAAATAGACTCCTGGTTTTTCTTCTAGACCCGTCGCATAGTAACCAACACGGCATCTGGACTTCTACCCAAAAAATAACAAAGTCAAGACCAGACTGTCGGCAGATTTTTTTCCTAGATCCTTAAGAAATTTGGCCATTGATAAATCGGAGGTCTGAATTTCATCTAGAGTAGTTATCATGCGATTGACTGCGTTCTGTTTTTGAAACAATTAATTTAATTTTGTTTTAAATCATTTATTTCTTTGTAGCAACGCTCCGAATGGACAGAATACTCTCGCAAGATATACATCAATCCAGGATTGGTCTTCTTTTCGATTCAGTACATCGACCACTAAGAATGCTTTCACCCTTGGATCTATCATTGCGATCATCAGCCACACCTATGACGCCACCATCCACACCATCTCCTCCTCGAAAAAGGCAAAAGACCACGGAAGAAAACAATCTTTGGCGGCCGCATACTTTTGGGTTCTTTGATAATTCAGCGATACTACGTTGGCGTGGGAACAGCCTGACCCAAGTAAGAAACCCAACAAATAATGAAAGTATCAGGCCTGTTTCGATTGAAGATACCCGTAAAGAATCGACCAATCATATCGTTTCCGAAGAAAGTATTGTTCTAACCGAAGATGAAACCAACAATGACGACGAATTTGTGGACGTTTTAAGTAACGACGATGACGCGCCAATTTTCAAACCGTTTCAGTCCGAAAATACTTTGAGCAGTTTCACTGTTGACGAGGACTCACAACCAAAACTGGACGTTCTTACCAGAGACAAGCTTATTTACGACGATCAAGAGCTACACGCTCAAGCTATCGAAGGATTCGAAAAGCTGTTCACGAAGAGTCTGCCAGATGAGAAGATAGTTCCGTACCCGGAGTGTAAGGAGTCCTTTATTTCGACGGATACCCAACTCTGCGAGAAACAGTCCATCAAAAATCGCTATGAAAAGCGAAAAATCAAGGCTAGAAAACAGATGATCGACGAGGATAACAGCAGTCCGGTATCGGGAACTATAATCCGGAAACTACGTGATGACGAGGAGTTGGTTATTCGTAAAGGCGACATCGATCCCGAGTTCAATGTGGTGGAGATCACGGACGAAGCTAAATCGATTTTGGCCAGCATCGACAACAAGATCGGCTCGTACTTGTGCCAGCTATGCCGGACCTTGTACGACGATGCGTTTCAATTGGCACAGCATCGATGTACTAGAATCGTCCATATCGAATATCGGTGCTCCGAATGTGATAAGGTAAATTTTAGGTTCCTCGGATTTAAAAGCTGTTGTGAAACTGACCAATGGTTCTTCCAGGTTTTCAACTGTCCAGCAAATTTGGCTTCGCACCGCCGATGGCATAAGCCCAAGCCCGATGGAAGTGC
Organism: Beris morrisii; assembly: GCA_951812415.1. Taxonomy (NCBI): domain Eukaryota; kingdom Metazoa; phylum Arthropoda; class Insecta; order Diptera; family Stratiomyidae; genus Beris; species Beris morrisii. The sequence continues at coordinate 12,149,311 of OX638312.1, read as the reverse complement.
TGCGACGGAAAGTAAAAAACCTCCTGCTGAGAAGATTGCCGCATCGTTGGATATCAGTCAGGATGATGCCAATCAGGAGGGAACATTTACATGCAATGAATGCGGCAAGGGATTCAAAAGGTAAGACGCAAATCGAAAAAGTATGTCTAGTCCTAGAAGTCACTGATCAACCTTATATTTCCAGACACGCCTACTTCAAAAAACATCTCCAATCGCACCAAATGCTCGAAGATCTCAAATCGAATGAATCCTTGAAGCATCCATCAACCAACTTTCTTAATCCGCACAGCTATCCGATTCATCACAATCAAGGACATCGTCACCAATCGCCACACATCGCTCCAGGACATCGCCTCTATTCTGCTACTGGCCGCTATCCACCGTTCCCGCTGGCCTTCGATCAACGTCGAATGCATTCCCTGAGCGAGTTCTACTTTCATCAACATCCGGAGCGATTGTCCGCTTTTCAGTACGTTCAGAATCATGCGCTCCATCGAATCCCACTTCCCGGCTTCAATGAAATCTCATCGATGTTACCATCGGCTCATATGGCAGTTAAATGACAAGAAATCCTTCGACCTATTCCTCGTATAGCTGGCGGAAATGTCCCGAACGAACGAAGTTCCTCAACTGTAGTGTCGCCGGGTGATCAGACCTCTGGTGGCTGGCAGCCGAACTGCTTCGGAATCCTTTAGGAGTTTGAAACTTGAAATTTAATTGCTTTGTGATATTATTGAGATCTTTAAGTGTTTGTTTTGGTATTCTTCAGTGTGTACTCTTGTGAGATGTTTAAATTAAGAAATCAGTTGTTTACCTTCAATTTATTTTATGTCGGAATTAAAGAATTTTAATTGTTTCATTGTGTTTTTTATATTCAATATGCCGAAACAGGAAACTAATCCCCGTATTATTTCATTAATTAGAGAAAAAATGCATCCGAAACACCCTATACATTCCAAAATCCATATCTGCTGAACGGTTCATCCCACAAAGTTGAGACTTGGTTATATCGAAAGACGTGCGGGGTGGGGATGAACCATTTTAGATTACAATATCTCACGAACTAATTGCGCTAGAAAGATGAAATTTGGTTTCTATTTATGGAAACTGACAAAGGGGTTCGCTGAATGTACAAATTTTCAGTGGGGCTCATGCTAGAAAATTGAAACTTGGTAGGTATATACAGATGTACACGAACACTAATTTATTTTATTTCATATACGTACGGAAGTGAGGTCAAGTAAAAGGTCATTCAAAATAGGTTGCATATATTTTCACGAATTTCGTCATATCTCTTAGGTCTTCTAAAATATTGAATTAATGTTTCTTCTACGATTTCTTAAAATAGATGCAGATAAATTTTAAGTATTTCTTAATATTAAAGGGCGTGAAGTGATTGTATTTCGAAGGTGAATAAAAAATTGTACAGAAGACTTTAAAAACACGTTAAATACTAAGAACAATAAAAAATAATTAAAATTTGATTTAAGTAATGAGTAAACAAATGTGAATAAATAAATACTCTAGATGAAATACTGAACTCCGATTTATATTTTAGTTGGGATTATATCAAAAGAATGAGGAGTGCACATACAACTATTGCGTGACCTTTTATTTACAGGTAGAAACTATTGTATAGTGGCTACTCGATGGATGGTTAAACGATTTCTTGAGTTATAGTGAGTTCCATAAATTTAACTTAACTTAATTAAGTTGGGACATTTTTACAGAATTTTTGTATGGCAACTACATGAAGGACTTACGGGATATTTTTCATATTAATACCTTCAACTGCGACTATTATAAAATCAACGTATACAAAATTTCAAAGTCGTAACTTAAAGCGCTCTAAAGTTATCGTTCAATATTGGTGAACACGTGTTTTAAGAACTTTTGTATGACAGCTACCCGAAGGAGTTGATGGATTGCGCTAATTAATGAACTCGGTCTTGCTTTTGATATAAAACTAATTCCTGTAAAATTTTGAATCCCTGCTTTAACTCGTACTAGAGTTATAGTGGATTATGTAACTTGTATAAATTTTTGAAGGACTTTTGTAGGCTGCTACACGAAGGACTCATTCGATTTGCATCATATTCGGAACTTTCATTTCAAACATGATAAACTTTAAGTATTCAAAATTTCAAGCTCCTAACTTGAAGCATTCGAGCAATAATTGTGAATACGTGTTTTAAGGACTCTTGTATGGGAGGTACTTGAAGGAGTAGACGAATATCGCCCATTAACGAACTTAGCCTTACTTTTTCCATTTTACAGGTGGTGACCAAATTTCAACTTCCTAGACCAACGCGTTCTTGAGTTATCGTGCAATTGGACGGACGGACGGACGGACAGCAAACGGATTTGGGGTTTTTGGCCACAACTAAACACAAAATAATATTTAACTTTTTTTCGTCCGAGGCTCGGTTCTATGCGCTACAAACTTTTCGGGCTGGATTAAACTTATAATACTCTATATGATTTCATCTAGAGTATAAAAATAGAAAATATGGACTTCATATAAATTTTAAAAGAGCTCAAACTGTGATTATGATAACTAAGAGAATTTAAATGGTAAGAGAGTTGAACGAAGATATTCACGAATTCTGCTATGTCCCGTAAGTCTGATTAGACATTGGAAAAGTTTTTACTTTTACTGGCTTTTTATAAAATCGCCTAAAAGCCGGTCTTAGGATTTTTTGCTTTTTAACCCCTAAAAGGATGTAAAATTGGTGTACACGTTTTCACGAATTCCGTCATATCGTATCTAATAAGATGTCATTTATTTTTAGTTCCACGACCTTACCATATTTCTTAGGTATGATGAGGTAGCAAATTAGTCTTAACTTCTACAGGTCTTTTATGTAATAGCCTAAAAACCAATTTCAATATTTTTTAATATACAACTCCAAAGGGAGTATAAGAAGTTACATATGTTTCACAAATTTTGCAATATATCCAAGATGAGAAATCAACTTGGTCTTACCTTTTCCACTCTTTTTACGTAATCGCTTAAAAACTGATTTCACGATTTTTCCAAATTCAAGTGGAGGTTGTATACGTTTTACAAATTTTGTCATGTGCCTTCGGTCTGATGAGCTCACAAATTGGATTTTATTTTTAAGGCATTTACCTAAAAACAAATTTCAGATTTTTTTTATATTTAACTTAGCTCATTTTTCTCTATTTTCCTATAACCAGGAATCCAGAGCAGGGTAGCTTTAAGGAGTTTTTAGTAGAAAAACAGAACACCGACCTCGACTTATACGCTTCTGCCGCGAAGTTCCACCGTGACGCTCTAGTAAAACAGAATGGCAACAGTAACTTTATCAACCGAGAACATAAAGAATCAGTTTTCAACGTCTAATTGTATGTGAGTCGGTACAAATGTCAATAGTACTTCCAGCATCGAAATGTAATGAGAGTATTATTGATCGTGTAAGGTGTGGAATGATTTTGGTAATCGACCATTGCCCATATAAGTACTGAAGTATTGATATATCCGTACCCTGGAAAAATGGAAAAAACAATTATGAATGACATCAGTTTCCAGAAAAAAAAACAACAAATAGCATCCAGCACCCGTAATAGCGTAGAAATGAATTGAAACTTCTCGCATGCAATAGATACTTCTTTCAAAAGAAACCCTAACCTCGAAAAACGACGTTGCCTACCTAGATTACAAACGAACGAATTGGCGACGATTCCGTAAAATACTTACAGATAGAAGCAACACTTCCAGTCTCGACTTACAGTCCAGTGGCGGATCCAGACTTTGCTGTTGGGGGGGGGCGGAATTTTTTTTTGATTTGGCTATTTTGTTTGATCAAGTTCTGTGTGAATTTAGCTACATAGACTGCACTTAGCAAAAACGGGATCATATTGTTTGCATCTTATTATGGGTCATTCCATCAAGAATCTCCAAAGTTGTGACTTTACCATCTCCGATTCTTTTGAAAATGTTTGTACTTGAAGAACTAGTGAAAAACAACAACAATCTTTAAAATAAGTCCTACTTTATTATTCAAGGATAAAAATTACCTGAGATATGAATTTTCAAAGAGGACTCGGACATCTTTTTTGGGAAATCTTTAACATACTATAACTAACAAAAAAAATGAGATAGAAACAAAAACTTGAAATCATATTTTTTTTCCACTAATTCTTCGAGTATACAAATTTTAAAAAGAATCGGCGATGATAAGGTCACACTTTTGGCGATTTTTGATTAAATGACCCTTTTCTATAAAATAATTGAGAACGACTATAATGTTCTTCGACTTTTTTGACCCCGATCCCATTGAGATCCCAAGTTAATTTTTTGGTATGTTTTGAAAAACGGTTATACTGTTTTTAAAATATAAAAAAAATAAAAAAAAACCGTTTTGAGATATTCAAGGATAAAGGACAAAGTCATTATCCTTGGAAAAAATTTCAAGAATAATTTTTATTGCGACAACCTTCCCCTTTAAAATAAGCCATATTTTATTATTCCAGGATAAAAATTACCAGAGATATGAATTATTAAAGAGGACTCGGACACCATTTTTGCGAAAACTTTAACATACTAGGTATAACAAACAAAAAAAATGAGATGAAACAAAAAATTGAATTTCAATTATTTTTTTCACTTTCTTAAAGTATAAAGTATAAAAGTATAAATTTTCAAAAGAATCGGAGATGGTAAGGTCACAAATTTCGTCATTCTTGGCGGTTCTTGATGGAATGACCCTATTACCTACGCAATATGTTGCCTTGTAGTCTTTTTATCATAGTGCGTTTACACTCACCCTTGAGGCTTGCCTCGAGGCGAGCCTCTACTCCCATCAGGCCATTGCAAACCGGTTTTCGTCGGCTGTGCTCTTTGTTGTGTTGAAAGCAATTTACACTCAACATACCTTTGCGGCGCAACTTGCCAATAAGTGCGAAACGGTAGAAATACGATGAGCTGCGAATTGTGGGGTACCACAATTCATTGCATGTGTGTACACATATGGAAACGTGCGCCTGAGAAAAAGTTGAAGAATGTTAGACTCTTGCGACTGCACGAGCCATCTGATTGGTTGATTTTATGGTGGGGATAGAGGCGCGACTCAAAGGTTGAGTGTATGGTAAATCCACCATCATGGTTCTGTTCTGTGCAGTGGAGTAAAAAAAATCGGAGAACGGTTGAAGTATGTATGTTTAGAAAATTCGGAGTTGGTCTTGGGGGGGGCGGCCGCACCCTCCGCCCCCCCCCCCCTGTATCCGCCAATGTTACAGTCCATCACAAGGACCGAAGAAGTCGACCATATGATAGCAACACTCTTAGATGAAGTTAGGAACGCAACTAATATAACCACCCCTATGCGATTTACTAAGAAGCTAATTGAATTTATTGATCCAGCAATAAAACGCATCATCGCAGATAGAAATATTCTGCGAAGACAATGGCAAAGAACCAGAAATCCTGGATTAAAGACAATAGTAACACTTACTAAAACCATTCAATCCAAACTACTCGCTTGTCGCAACAAAAAATGGATCAGTATGCTCTCCAGCATCGAAAATGGTTCCAACAAAATTTGGAAATTAAATAAAACTTTTAAAAAACATAAGAATCCAATTCCTGCACTAAGAGACTCAACTCAACCAACACTCTGCAATACTCAGCCAAAGACAAAGTAGAATTGTTAAGCGATACCTTCTTATCCGCCCATCGAACTGCCGAAAATCTAGGATATCCTGTTACCGGAAAAAACTGTTACAGACGTTGTTGAAACTATTCCTCACCTACAAATTGATTTTACAGGTCAAGATTTATGCTCGCCAAGGGAATTAAGACAAATTTTAAAAAAGTTAAGATCCAAGAACGCTCCTGGAAATGATTTGATTCCAAATATTATCTTAAAACATATTCCAATAAAGACTACAATATTCTTGAACTGTATATATAACTCGTGTCTAAAATTGAATTATTTCCCCTAGCAATGGAAAAGTGCAATCGTAATTGCAATCCTCAAGCCGGGTAAAGATCCTTCCCTGCCTTCCAACTACAGACCAATCAGTTTACTTCCAGTACTAAGCAAAATATTCGAAAAAATAATATTAAATCGAATTAATAAAGTTCTAAGCAACTCCCCCATAATACCGGACTTCCAATTTGGATTTAGGCCAGGCTTTTAAACGCCGCATCAATTATAAAGAGTTGTTACACAAAAGATCTTTGGACAGGAAAAAATCATTGGGAATGATTGTCTTAGATATAGAAAAGGCATATGACACAGTCTGGCAAATATATTTAAATTAATGAAATTTTCTTTTCCTACATTTTTAATTAAAATCATACGATCCTTTTTTTCTGAGCGAACCTTCTCAGTAAAAATGAAAACTCATTTTTCTACTGACCGACTATTACCGTCTGGAGTACCCCAGGGATCTAGCCTCAGACCGGTTCTCTATAACATATATACTGCAGACATTCCAGTGCCACCACATTGTGAACTCTCAGTTTTTGCCGACGATACTGGGTTACTTACAGAATCTGCAAATCCTGATACTGTCATCAAAAATCTTGAAAACGGCCTACATATCTTAAACTCATTCTATCATAAATGGAAAATCAAAATAAACCCCAGCAAAACACAACTAATTTTTTTCTCGCGGAAAAGAAGACGTCGCAAACTCCCTAGTAGACCAGTGGTCCTAAATGGCGTATCCATAGACTGGTCTAACTCAATCACCTATTTGGGTCTTGTTCTAGATAGGAAATTAACTTTCCAAACTCACATAGAAAATTCTTGCGAAAAGTTAGCTCGCAGTATTCATGCATTCTACCCTTTAATAAATCGCAAAAGTAAACTGTCAGGTCACAACAAACTTTTAATTTTACTTTATTATTTTTTAATAATAAAGTATTGTGATCGACCTGAAATTTCCAAAAAATTTGCCACCCTGTTTAAAATGGTCATGCAACCAATATTCTTATACGCTGCCCTAATATGGAATATATGTGCAACCTGCCATAAAAACAAACTACAAATTAGACAAAATAAATGTTTGAAAGTGGTTCTTAACAAACCATATTATTACTCGACCTTCCGACTGCATAATGAAGCCAAAGTTTCTAAAATTAGCGAATTAGCTAGTATAATCTCAAATTCTTTCATCAACAAATGTAGGAACAATACTAATCCTCTCATTAACGCACTGATTAGCACCCTTCTATAAGGAATAGAGTGGAAGTGTTATTAGCCTTAAGTTAGCTTTACGTAGGTTAATTAAGGGGGGCGATACATGTAAAATTTTCAAAAATTCGAGTTTCTTTTTTTTGCATAAATAGTTAAATTAACATCTAAAAAATATGTTTGTAAAGTTTTAGAATGAAATTCGCATTATTTATCGATTAAAAACTCATTTAAGTGCTCCGCCTCAACTTGACGCTCGAGCGCTATTGAGTCCGTACTGGAGCGCTCGACTCTCGCTACCTGCTTCTCGGATGTATGACCTTGGGGCCTTTTGTATTGAAGACCCGGGTAAGCATGTCAAGAAGAGCTGAGAAAAAAAACGAGTACTATGAATGTACTGAAGGACTTCTGTATGGGCATCATAGAGTTTCTGTGTGTCAAAACTTTAAACGCGTTTTTCTCGAGACGACTTTTTTTAAATTGGCGGGCAAGATAACTCAAAAAGTTCTCAACCGATTCTTATGAAACTTGGCACACGTTTTCGTTGACGTTTTCTTCAAAATTTAGCGTTTTTGACCCAAAAACTGTCGAAAAAAAGGGTCAAAAATCGTACTTTTTTTTATGAGGCGTGCTAATTCACGATTTTTTGGTTTTTTTTTTTTTTTCTTGGTCCAACTAGAAGATACATGTTTAATAAACACACTCCAACCCATTTTTTTGATTTCAGATTGCTGTAACTGATGCTAAAAATCCCGCCGATTGATGCCTTTCGCCGCGAGGGTCTCAGGAGATTGGTTACTACGGCGGCCATTTTGAAAAAAAAAATTAAATAAAATCAGATTATTGTATTTTAATATGTAATGAATAAACATGATCACTTTCAAAACGATTCATTTATTCCTTCTATTTTAAATAAGCCTCTGAAAAAAGGTCTAAATTCAGGCGTTTACATGTATCGCCCCCCCTAATCATTAAACGTAGAAGGTTTTTGTCGAAATTTTTCCTTAAGTATAAATTTTAGTCAAATCATACAACATTTGAAATTGCTGCATGCCATAAACTATACTAAAGCTGTAAAGGTATAGAAACATGTCTAATCACTTAAGCATTTTATTGTATCTAAACATAAATGAATTTTACTGATGGAATAAATGATTATGATTATAATTATAGATACTTCTTTCGCGTTCCACACACAACATCAAACATGCAGAAAATCTCTCGAATCAACACATTCAGTATATAAGCGCTGCACAGCTTGCATACAGATCAGTTTTTACCTTCTGTGAAAGCCAGACGACCGTCAGTTCAATGCGAAAGTGTTTGTAAGACGATTTTGGTTGGTAACAGCGATCGAGTAGTACATGAAATCGGGAAACGTTGCCAGTAGTGCAGTTATTGAATGCGAATTAATAAAACTTTGTAGTTTTTATTACTTTTAATGAAATTTTATATATATATATGAAATTTCGGTGACCCCTACCTTGCAACAGTGTTATTCACCATGTAGAAGTACCTTTTGAAATAAGAGTGAAAACATGACTTTGTAGACGTATTGACGCGGTGTTGAAATCGCCATATAAACGTGTGTGTTCGAATAAGTGTGCTGCGAAGTCCGCCGTCAAAGTGTCGTCGAAAGTCGGTGTTCTGTTTTAGTTGGAACATTAACAAGATGCGTTCAAGTCGCCTGCAGTTTTTTTAAGTTCATCCGCTACACTGCGATATTACCGACAACTTCAGACAGGATTCATATACATGAAGATTTGTTCTTCTTCCGTTTACTGAAAGGTCGGAGGATAATACCAGCTACTTGTTCATGCTGTCTTTTGGGCGTCGATAATTATTTCATTTATATCTGGGGATAGACTGCAGCGGTTGGGTAATATTAGAGCCCTTCTTTCTCATGTAAATCTGCAAGTCTACAAGTGATAAGCTCAGGACCTGGGATATCAGCTGCACTTATTGCAATGCTCCCCCTCCTTCAAATACCAAAAGGAGAAAGCTGCATTTCTCTAAAATATACTCTAGTGGTTTTGCTAATAAACTTGAAATAACATTATTAATTTTGATTCAGTTGAACCACCGACCGCAGATGTCATTCGAACATATCAATAATAAAAACGTCTTTCCGTTTAGCTATTTAATCAGTATTATCAAAGCTATTATTGTCCTTTCAATTATTCCAGAGGACTGTGCGATTTCTGTCCCCACGTCCCCACTGCATGTATATCTACAATGCAACTACATATCTTATAAAATATTCGCGTGGCAGCTTTCGGATAAAAAACGACCTAAATTACCCCACAACAGAAAAGTGCATGCCAGAAGTAGAAAACATCCCCTTCTCCTGGCCGAAGTCTTTACGAAAAACAAAGAAAAAATTAGCAGACTCCCCATAACATTATTTGTAAATTACAGTGTCACAAATTGCATGTCACAAAGTCCTATTTGCGACCCCGACCTATAAGCCTCTCCACCTCCCCAACAATTTGTTCAACTTTTTTTTTCAAATTTCCGGCCAGGATTGTTTGTTCTGTCGACACATTATAGCCGAGAATAAGGAATAGCTACGAGTCCTTAAGTAGTTGTTGCATAGGACTCATACGGACGTCGAATTATATCTATCAAAGGTAAAAAAGGAGATGTCCTGGAAAATGTCACCAACAGGCAATTTACCGAGGGTGGACAGCAATAGTCCGGGACGAACCGTTCGTTTTTATGTCACCGAGTGACATTTGATGTCGATACCGAACTGCTCATCAAAAATTCATCCTTATTTGATTTACGATTCTTTTCCACTACCGGTGGCAAAGGAGTTTGGCATTTGATTAGGAATCGGGCCCACCTGGCAAGCGTTCAGGTGACTCGACTATAAGGAAGAATAGTTTGTCTTACGTTGCTATTTGTGGAAGAACAATGTAATTATAGACAGTGCATATCATGGCATGTAATTGATAAGAACAAAACTATCAAAGGACTTAATTCGCACTTGATATTCTCCAAACAAACGGACAACGCTATGATTAATGCAGGCAGTAATTATTTTAGAATTCGTCGAAACTGACAAGTAGATTTCAAGTTCTTGTACTCGTCGCAATCTACATATAAATTTTAATAGAGACGTTAGAGGATGACGACGACCAAATGAGTTAGTACTTCGGAAATACTTTATATCAATTATTTATATATTTGCAACTGAACTGAATATTGATTTTGTTTTGCAATAGAATTGACGATTTTTTTTAATTCTTCGCGTAATTGAGACGTAGTCAGGTTTGGTTTATGGTAGGGGTGCAGCGGTTTGCCACCACACACAATAGACACCGAAAATGGCCCATAGCGGTCCCCCATCTTCTGAAAACTCGACCAGCTTGTCATGCCCAATCGACCTCAGATTCTCTATGCTGTCCAAGAAATCACTACCCAGCCACTTCATGACATTCACGCGAAATGTAGGTAATGTCTTCTATAACAGAAGCTTCACACGTCTGAGTCAGTTATTTCCATACGCAAAGTGTCCCGTCAGTATTCCAACGAGCAACCACAGTCTTCCTCTACTAGTATTCTCCTATAGTCTTACGCCTATCCAGTTAAGGTCACGTTGCCGGAGATATCGTAAAGCTCGTCAACCTTTCCCACCTCTTTAGATTTGTAGCACGTTCTCTAGACCAGCTCCTTTCTCTACTCTTCGAACTGATGCCCATCCTAATCTCGCCAGCTCACCAGCTAATTCGTTCCTGGTATGTCGCTATGTCCAGTTACCCAGCATATCTTTTCTCTTCAGCACTTCTTGGCAGCAGCTCTAGCTGAGATTTAATACTGTTGCGAGCTAGGGGTTCGCCGGGATTTCAAGTAAAACACAATTCGTTTAAAATCAAATAAGTGATAATTTATTAATCGCACTTTAATTCTATTCGCAATGCATGGCAATACTACCCGCTTATATATCGCTTGACTAGATCACTTTCGCTTTCTACCAACACGGTCGCGTACACACGCTGGCTGTCACAGTCGACGTAATAAAAATTACTATGTCCCTCGCTGAAAGCTTTATCTGCTTTTATACTAGTTGGCGGTAGTCTAGACTGTTCTTGAATCTTCGCTCGGTGGTGTGTGTGGACGGTACTCGAAAGCTTGAGAGCATTCGATTTGATCTTCTACGCTGGTCTAGTACATACATAGAACATTCGATTAGAAGGGAGGTACAATCGTGTTGCTCCGCCCCCTTATATACTTCAACTAGGTTTCTGATTGGGTTACTTTATAGCTAGTTATTCGGTTGTTGTTGTTTCCATTATGCGAAACGATCGAGTTGAGCGGTTGCCAGGTTTACATACGCCGTGTCGGAAGAACAGTGACGCAACTGCAATTTTGCTAATTTTTTGTTTTCACGTTTCAATATTTTGTGGTTTTGCTATTCTTGCATAAAATCGTTCCCCGTTGTTTTAAAGGAACGTGCTCTTGATCGAAGCTGTCTATAGTAACTATTAATTAATAAGCTCGTATGGCTTATGGGCAATTGTCATAAAATGATATTGTTCTTCCGAAAAAATAAGAATTTTTTGCAGTTGCGTCACTGTTCTTCCGACACGGCGATATAACAATACTTACCGATCTCTGTGTCATAATAGCCGCATGGCTATCAATGCAGAGCGATATATCCTCACCGTATATCTCGCCCATTAACTAGATGTTTACTGTCTGTAGCACCACTAGAATCTGAGATTGGAATACTTGGAATACACTGGCACAGGCATTTGACAGCTTGAACGACTTCCCTGGACTCAGCTGCTGAGAGAAGACGCCAGCGCCAATTCCGCATTTTATTTTTGAACCGATCGTGCAACTATTGTACTATCTCGTCGGCAACCGTTTTGGGAAATTATCATAACAACTATGGGTTGCTGATAAGGTTTATTAAAGTGAAGTATTTCTGACTGGGCTGAGTCCTTCCAAAAACCTTTCAATAAAATTGAAAAGTGGACTCAGTCGAGTCTGTAACGTCACGCCTAAATTAAATCTAATAGAATTTTCATCCGTTTTAAACATTAAAATTATTAAAGAAGTTATTTTTAAGTGGTATTTACTGCCTACATAGTATGAAAATTTCAAGTAACCAAGCCAAGCTTATTTCTAAAAAAATGTGGAACTCTAAGGACCCATGACCCCCACAGAGGCAGTTACTCCACTAAATTTCGCCTTTCCTGCATAATCTGTTACTAGGTCGAAAGTCTATATTTGAAGGTTTCTTGAGATGTCGGGCGTAATGCCCGGTGTACGGAAATGATGGACACCACTCTTCTTTTATAATGAAAATTAAAAAATTTTAAATCAAAAATGTTGACTTTAATAACTTTATCAATACTCCAAATTTCAGCTTCCTACATCAAGTTGCTCCTGTGCAATTCCAATTTTTGTGAAAGCAACTCCTTTACATCCCTTACTGGATGAATTTCGAACAATCGTGAATTTGCTTTTTAGGCAACTACATGAAATGTCTGTAGAAGTAAAAATCAATTTTATATCTAATCAGATCTAAAAGGTATGTTGAAATTCGTGAAAAGCATGTAACCTTTCTACACCCCCTCGGACGTTGAATATCCAAAAATTCTAAACTCGGTTTGTAGGCGATTGTATAAAAAGTTCGTAGATGAAAACCCATTTCGATATCACATCAAATCAAAAAGATATGACGAAAATTGTGAAAATGCATGAAACTCTCCTAGTTGGGGGATGAATGTCCAAAAGCCCTGATATCAGTTTTTTGGTAATTATATAAGTAGCCAGAGGAAGTAAAAACCAATTCGATATCTCATCGAACCTAATAGATATGACGGAATTCGTAATATCTCTTTTTTTCAGGCCTATCTCACTTATAATTTCTAAGCTTCTAAATTAATTAATTCTTGAGATATGAGATGGTTCCAAAGATATAGAAACAAACATTTTCCATCTATAATGCTCCCCATCTTTCTTAACGACACCCCCACCCTCGAATAGTGCAGTGGCGGATCCAGACTTTGCTGTTGGGGGGGCGGCAATTTTTTTTGATTTGGCTATTTTGTTTGATCAAGTTCTGTGTGAATTTAGCTACATAGACTGCACTTAGCAAAAACGGGATCATATTGTTTTCATCTTATTGTGGGTCATTCCATCAAGAATCGCCAAAGTTGTGACGTTACCATCTCCGATTCTTTTGAAAATGTTTGTACTTGAAGAACTAGTGAAAAAAATAATTGAAATTTAAGTTTTTGTTTCTATCTCATTTTTTAACTAACAAAAACAACAACAATCTTTAAAATAAGCCCTACTTTTTTATTCAAGGATAAAAATTACCAGAGATATGAATTTTCAAAGAGGACTCGGACATCTTTTTTGGGAAATCTTTAACATACTATAACTAACAAAAAAAAATGAAATAGATACAAAAACTTGAAATCATATTTTTTCCACTAATTCTTCGAGAACACAAATTTTCAAAAGAATCGGCGATGATAAGGTCACACTTTTGGCGATTTTTGATTAAATGACTTTTTTCTATAAAATAATTGAGAACGACTATAATGTTCTTCGATTTTTTTGACCCCGATTCCATTGAGATCCCAAATTAATTTTTTGGTATGTTTTGAAAAACAATATAACCTACAAAATTTAAAAAAAAAAAAAAATCCGTTTTGAGATATTCAAGGATAAAGGACAAAGTCATTGAAAAAAATTTCAAGGATAATTTTTATTGCGACAACCTTCCCCTTTAAATTAAGCCATATTTTATTATTCCAGGATAAAAATTACCAGAGATATGAATTAACAAAAAAAAATGAGATAGAAACAACAAATTTAATTTCAATTATTTTTTTCACTAGTTCTTAAAGTACAAAAATTTTCAAAAGAATCGGAGATGGTAAGGTCACAAATTTCGTCATTTTTGGCGGTTCTTGATGGAATGACCCTATTACCTACGCAATATGTTGCCTTGTAGTCTTTTTATCATAGTGCGTTTACAATCACCCTTAAGGCTCGCCTCGAGGCGAGCCTCTACTCCCATCAAGCCATTGCAAGCCGGTTTTCGTCGGCTGTGTTCTTTGCTGTGTTGAAAGCAATTTACACTCAACATGCTTTTGCGGCGCAACTTGCCTATAAGTGCGAAACGACAGAAATACGATGAGCTGCGAATTGTGGGGTACTACAGTTCATTGCATGTGTGTACACATATGGAAACGTGCGTCGGAGAAAAAGTCGAAGAATGTTAGACTCTTGCGACTGCACGAGCCATCTGATTGGTTGATTTTATGGTGGAGATAGAGGCGCGCCTCAAACGTTGAGTGTATGGTAAATCCACTATCATGGTTCTGTTCTGTGCTTTGCATTATACCGTAGAACTACAGTAAATGCTAATTACAGTCCACATTGCAGTGGAGTAAAAAAAATCTGAGAACGGTCGAAGTTGTATGTTTAGAAAATTCGGAATTGGTCTTGGGGGGGCGGCCGCCCCTCCGCCGCCCCTGTATCCGATAATGCATGGGGTGGTACGCGGGGGTACGAAAAGTACACAACACGTACCCCCAATGGGTATGAGCACATAGGCTGAGATTTTTACAAGTGACCACTTAAATTAAAGTTAAAATTAAATTCAAATCCTCAAACAGATTTAAAAAAAAAAATTTGAGCCCAGGAGAGCGGAAGTTCATGAGTTGGTACATGGGGGTACGTGGGGGGTACGTTTCGTACCCCTAACGTTCCAAATAGCCTCCTGGTTATTTTTTAGGCTGTCAGTCGCATAGTACCCAACACCGCATCTCATCATTAAACACGTTTCGGACTTCTACCCTTAAAATAATAAAGTTGCGCCCAGACTGTTGGCAGATTTTTTTTATTTATTTACGTATTTTTTTTATCAATAGAATAATTCATAGTAGTAAAAGCGAATTCGATCACATTAAACCTAAGCGATTTTCGGAATCAGTGAAATCTTGAACAATACCCCCAGGGGGTTTCATTGAGAAAAATACTTAAATCGGTTTTTTCCCGACTACGTTTAAAGCTTATGGAAGTAAAAGTGAACTCCAAATCTCAATATACCTTAGGAATATATCAGAATTCGTGAATATGTACACAACCACTTTACACCCCCTTAGGGGTTGGATATCGAAAAATTTTGAAGACCGTTACTAGGCGCTTATATAAATAGCCCGCAGAAGTAAAATTGCTTTGATAGCTCAACATGTCTAAAAGTTTTAACGAAATTTGTGAAAATGTGGATTCACGGACATTTTTTTTACTCAACCTCTGAATGCCAATAAAAATCTGAACTTTTTTTTTGCTTTAATTACTCTAATTGTACATCTACATATACGTACTAAGTTTTAATTTTCTAGCATAAGCCGTTTCTGAGATATAAAAAACCACCCCTCTCCCCCGTACCTTGAAACCCCTATCAAAAATTTTATTTTTCTAGGATGTCTCCATAGTGGCTCTATATAATCCTAAATTTTTAGCTTTCTATTCATTATGGTTTTTGAGAAATAAAAATCAGAATGTTTTCCTTTCTACCCCCTTTCACCATCACCCCCAACACCCACACCACCAAAATTTTTTTCCCTACTAGAAGTTTACCGACCCCAACTCCTGTAAAATTTTCAAGATCATATCTGATACGGTTTCTGAGATATAAAAATTAAATTTTTTGAGAAATTGCTATCCCCCCACTTTCGTGCTCCACCTCCCCCCTCAAAAAATTTAGTTTTGGTAGACTCCTCTTGTGATCCCATATACACAAACTAAATTTTATCTTCCTGGTGTAATTGGTTCGGAAGATATTGTAATCCAAAGTTTTTCACCCCCCACCTCCACACCCCACCACCCCTCTTAACATTTTTAGCCCTTGTCTAATCTGGAAGTATCCCTAAGGACAACAACAAAGTTTCAATCTTCTGACATCAATTGTTCAGGAGATATCGATTTTAGAATGTTTCAATCCCGGCTTTCATGCGTTAAAGACTCATTGTTTTCCCCCCCACTTCCACACCCCTTAACCAATATCGACCATTTTTTTGCAATTGAGTCCATTATTATAGTACTACATAAGTTCCAAGTTTCAGCCTCCTAGCATAAGTGGTTCCTGAGATCTAGAAACCAAAATTTTTCGTCTAAAACGCTCCCCTCTCCTCTCTCCTTGTACCCCCACCCCTCAAAAATATACCAGTCGTAGGGGTTCACCCAATCTACCTACCATAAAAATTTCAATTTAATATCTCAACGGGTTTGGGAGCTACGCGCCTTCAAACGATTTTGCGTACGGCGTACGGCGTACGGCGTACGGCGGACGGCGTACGGCGGACGGCGTACGGCGGACGGCGTACGGCGTCTACGGCGGACAGACGGACATTTTTTTTTTTTTTGCTTTTTTGGGGTTTACTAGTCCTAAAACGTGTAAATACAAAATTTCAGGGTAGCAAACTTTTTTGAAATTTCAGGTCGATCACAATACTTTATTATTAAAAAATAATAAAGTAAAAAATTGAGCCCAGGAGAGCGGAAGTTCAGGGGTTGGTACATGGGGAGTACGTGGGGGGTACGTTTCGTACTCCCCACGTACCCCCAATGGGTACGATCACAGAGGCTGAGATTTTTACAAGTGACCACTTAAATTAAAGTTAAAATTAAATTCAAATCCGCAAACAGATTTAAAAAAAAAAATTTTAGCCCAGGAGAGCGGAAGTTCATGGGTTGGTACATAGGGGGTACGTGGGGGTACGAAACGTACCCTCCACGTACCCCCCAATGGGTATGAGCACATAGGCTGAGATTTTTACAAGTGACCACTTAAATTAAAGTTAAAATTAAATTCAAATCCGCAAACAGATTAAAAAAAAAAAATTTTAGCCCAGGACAGCGGAAGTTCATGGGTTGGTACATGGGGGGTACGTTTCGTACTCCCCACGTACCCCCAATGGGTACGATCACAGAGGCTGAGATTTTTACAAGTGACCACTTAAATTAAAGTTAAAATTAAATTCAAATCCACAAACAGATTTAAAAAAAAAAAATTTTAGCCCAGGAGAGCGGAAGTTCATGGGTTGGTACAGCGGGGGTACGTGGAGGGTACGAAACGTACCCCCCACGTACCCCCCAATGGGTATGAGCACATAGGCTGAGATTTTTACAAGTAACCACTTAAATTAAAGTTAAAATTAAATTCAAATCCGCAAACAGATTTAAAAAAAAAAATTTTAGCCCAGGACAGCGGAAGTTCATGGGTTGGTACATGGGTGGTACGTGGGGGTACGAAACGTACCCTCCACGTACCCCCCAATGGGTATGAGCACATAGGCTGAGATTTTTACAAGTGACCACTTGAATTAAAGTTAAAATTAAATTCAAATCCGCAAACAGATTTAAAAAAAAAATTTTAGCCCAGGAGAGCGGAAGTTCATGGGTTGGTACATGGGGGGTACGAAACGTAACCCCACGAACCCCCGAATGGGTATGATCACAGAGGCTGAGATTTTTACAAGTGACCACTTAAATTAAAGTTAAAATTAAATTCAAATCCGCAAACAGATTTAAAAAAAGAAAATTTGAGCCCAGGGGAGTGGAAGTTCATGGGTTGGTACATGGGGGGTACGTTTCGTACCCCCCACGTACCCCCAATTTGTATGATCACAGAGGCTGAGATTTTTACAAGTGACCACTTAAATTAAAGTTAAAATTAAATTCAAATCCACAAACAGATTTAAAAAAAAAACTTGAGCCCAGGAGAGCGGAAGTTCATGGGTTGGTACATGGGGGGTACGAAACGTACCCCCCACGAACCCCCCAATGGGTATGATCACAGAGGCTGAGATTTTTACAAGTGACCACTTAAATTAAAGTTAAAATTAAATTCAAATCCGCAAACAGATTTAAAAAAAGAAAATTTGAGCCCAGGGGAGTGGAAGTTCATGGGTTGGTACATGGGGGGTACGTGAGGGGTACGTTTCGTACCCCCCACGTACCCCCAATTTGTATGATCACAGAGGCTGAGATTTTTACAAGTGACCACTTAAATTAAAGTTAAAATTAAATTCAAATCCGCAAACAGATTTAAAAAAAAAATTTTAGCCCAGGAGAGCGGAAGTTCATGGGTTGGTACATGGGGGGTTGGTACATGGGGGGTACGTGGGTGGTACGAAACGTACCCCCCACGTACCCCCCAATGGGTATGAGCACATAGGCTGAGATTTTTACAAGTGACCACTTGAATTAAAGTTAAAATTAAATTCAAATCCGCAAACAGATTTAAAAAAAAAAATTTTGTCCCAGGAGAGCGGAAGTTTATGGGTTGGTACATGGGGGGTACGTGGGGGGTGCGAAACATACCCCCCACGTACCCCTCAATGGGTATGAGCACATAGGCTGAGATTTTTACAAGTGACCACTTAAATTAAAGTTAAAATTAAATTCAAATCCGCAAACAGATTTAAAAAAAAAAATTTGAGCCCAGGAGAGCGGAAGTTTATGGGTTGGTACATGGTTGGTACGTGGGGGGTACGAAACGTACCCCACACGTACCCCCCAATGGGTATGAGCACATAGGCTGAGATTTTTACAAGTAACCACTTAAATTAAAGTTAAAATTAAATTCAAATCCGCAAAAAGATTTAAAAAAAAAAAATTTAGCCCAGGAGAGCGGATGTTCATGGGTTGGTACATGGGGGTACGTGGGGGGTACGAAACGTACGTGAATATCGAAAAATGTTGAAGAACGTTACTAGGCGCTTATACAAATAGCCCGCAAATCTTAAATTGCTTTGATAGCTCGACATGTCTAAAAGTATTAACGAAAGTCATGAAAATGTGGATTCACTGACATTTTTTTTACTCAACCTCTGAACGCCAATAAAAATCTGACATTTTTTTTGCTTTAGTTACTCTAATAGCACATCTACATATACGTACGAAGTTTCAACTTTCTAGCATAAGCCGTTTCTGAGATATAAGAAACCACCCCTCACAACCGTACCTTGCTACCCCTATGAAAAATTTTATTTTTCTAAGATGTCTCTATAGTGGCTCTATATATTTAGCTTTCTATTCATTACGGTTTTCGAGAAATAAAAATCAGAATTTTTTTCCTTTCTACCCCTTAACTGCTGCTTCCTACGTTTATTTGTAATAATGAGTACTAAAAAGCATTATTTCGTTTCAATTTAGACCTAAATTATTTTTGAGACATAAAATAAAATTTGTTGGATACTCTTACTAAAAAGCTCGGTTGTGGAGTGCGATTATTTCGGATTCGAACCAAGCAAATCGTCGTTTGGAAAATGAACGAGAAATAGTGAGCTTAAATAGCAAGGACATCGAGCACGGAAAGCAATGTGTTTACTGCTTCATGCTTTAGTGCAACTTTGTTAGCATTTCAAAGATATATTTATTTTTTTTTATTTTACGAACAATGAGTCATACCGAGCGCGGAACAATTACAATATGTTGGGTAATTGATGTAAAACCAGATTACAGGCTGCATCGCATCTAGAATTACGTAAACGCCAGATAAGATACGTTTTATGAACGCAATGGCGATGTGTAATGCAATTTAAGTACACACCACCCCCGCCAGTCGTATTCAGAGTTGTTTGCTTATACACTAACGCCAGAACACTTTATATGACTCTATGTGTAGCGACTAGCGATATTTTCCGTAGCGCTACAAATAGCGCAGCTCCGAAGCGTTATGGATTCAAGTCGTCGCATCGAAGATAGTACGATGAGCTTTCAGCTAAGTACCCCGGGAAGGGATGGAAAGGGAACCGGTGGGGGTGAGTCCCCGTCACCGAGTTGCTGGACTATTGGAAAATTTTGCACTGGAGGCCAAGGTCACTATACAGCTGCAAAGTTTCCATACTATGTGCATAGCACTATGTACACAGTACGGTATTATGGACGTTATGATGGGCGACATAAGGTAGGATTATGACGTGAGTCCTTTCAGTTGTATATAGGCTGATTGCTGGTAATGGAATGGTGCATCGTGAGTGCACGTACGCAGGTGTTAGTACCGAGAACTTGAATTTGAAGAGATGCACCTGGAAAAAATACTCGCTGTATTTTTACCTGTTACGCCGAAAAAAGCCTAGCATTGTTTAAAAAACAGGTAAGTTTACATAATTCATTGCAATTTTTTTAAATTATAATTCAAAGCGTTTAGCTAAAGAATTATCGATTAACATATACGTTACACATACAAAATTTAGATTGCTAGCTTTTCCCACGACTGTCACACTATTTTGTGCCTATCCTTTTTTTTATCTCTGACAATATAAAATATCGAATTCAGTGTCCATTTGGACTAAAAAGCGGTATATTTAAAAGATTCGCCTTGATTAGTTAGCAGCACCCACCTTAATTCTATAAAATAAGGTAAGCTATACTTTTCCAACCAAATGTGACTCAGCTATTCTCTATTTCAGGGTCACAACAAACTTTGTTCACATTTCCTCCGCCTTTTTTTAGATCGTAAGTTCAAATCCGGCTCGACGGATAAAAAAAGTTTCGATTCTCTAAAAGAAACTCGACTCTAGTTGAGTCGGGACACACACGGTTACTTCAATTTGTTAGTCAATTGAGCTGTTCGTTCGTCTTCGTATGAGCTATAGCTAATATCAACATTTCATCGTGATTAGGATAGCTGCCTTTGTTAAAACACAGTAACAAGCTGGCGCGAACGCAGAAAATAAATTTGCGGATGTGGGATTTCTGGAAGACAGAGTGGAACCAAGAGCGATAAAATTACTAATTTAATTTCCCAAATTTATAAAAGTCTTAACAGGTGTTTTTTTTATTTTTGACAATCTATCGTCGGTGAAAACTTCGCAAAGTTCTCTATTGAATAAAAATTTTGAAGGAAGTGGTGGGGGAGGGTGGTTCAAAGCCCAACTCCGACACTAGCTTACTATGAATATAATGACCCCCTGCACCCCTAAAATAAATCCTGGATCAGAGTCTGATAGCAGATATGCTATTTTCAGGAGGAAAGGCTGAATACCACGAAGCTGAATTTGAGTTTTTGTTTATATTTAAATCAATTATCAATGAAGCCGGAGCTTCCATTGAGAACCAAAACTCTCCAATATCTAATTCGAGTAGCATTCAAATTTCCACCCTCTTCATGTATCTTTTACACACGCCATCGAATGTACTCAAGAGATCTCGCAGTGCACGAGCTTTGGAAAGTGCGACTGAAAGCGATTGGGTGTTAAAACGAACTACGCGAAGCATTGCCAAGTGTAATAAGATATTAAACTGTCTAGTGTCACAAGAGTTATTAAGCGATTTTTGTTTCTATTAAATTGATCGAGCGAAATAACGACGAACCTGTAACTCGCAACAATATAATGTACCGTTGTTCGACGGGATTTCAATTAAAATCTCAATTCAATCAAATTAATAAAAAATGTTGCATCCAATTTTCATGATCGCTGCTATCGATGAAAATACCCTTATACATCCACTTCCAGTAAAACCGATCATCGCCTCGCGTTCGCAATAGAAAAACAGATCAACTGTACAAGCACTTTTATACTGCATGTATTGAGTCGAGATATTTCCACCGTATCTGTTGATGTGTGTGGAATATGCAGGAAGTGTGTAAAACATGTGAGAAGTGTGTAGAGCTTTCTGCGCTATTCCATTTCGATATTGGAAGATTGTGGTTTTCGCTGGAAAATTCGTTGTTATTGACAAGTGATTCGGGTTGCAAGGATGTAGATATAGCAGTATCTTCTATTCGTTCAATACGAAAGATGGGGGGGGGGGGGAATGTGCTCAAGAAACGCCTGATTTTTTTATTTAAATTTTGGAGAATTCGTTTTAAAAATTTTAAACTTGGAACTTGTACATAACTTGTCAAGGAGAACGATTTAAAACTATGCCTCCTATAGACAAAACAGAAAACTATTAACAATCTAGTAACTTTATTATTTGTTAGGTCAAAATCCAAGAGCGGTAACACAAGTTTTTAAGGCGAACAATAGAAGTAAAATTTTCATTTCAAACTGAAGAGTTTTTCGCGTTAAAAGAAAACAATTCATTGTCTGAAATTGTCTAGTCTGTTTTTCGTTTGAGTACATTTTATAGCAGCGACACAAGAACTAGAACAAGGATCGATAAAAACCGAAAGAAAATTATGGCAAAGGCTTGATCTAACTGGTGTCGATTGGAAAGGTTGAAGGTTCAACTTCTTACGATACGTAAACAGACATTAAAATAAGAAAATTTTCGTGCGACCTTGAAATTCAAAATTGGAAATGCTAACAATTATATAGGCAGGTTCTAAAATACAATAAAAAAAGGACAAAGCAAAATAGGAAAATGGGCATGGCGTTAAAATGCGCGCAACCATTCGACGAGCTTTTTGAAATTTTCCCGAACAACCGATAATAAAAGCTCTCTCGAACTCCTTCCGGAAGAAGGTCGACCAATATTTTAACAAATGCCAACGGAAAATCGGAAAATTCTCCGATTGACGTATGTAGGTGGTACCCTAGGTGCTCTTTACTTGCAGCCCAGTGTTTCTGAATCATGAAAATTCGAACGCTAATAGCTTTACTTTCGCCGGACTAAAATAATTGAACCCAAGTGGAATGTCTACCCTGCATCGCACTTTGTTGTTATTGTTGTTGTTAATAAAAAAAAAACAATATAGTGGATAATAGCGCTAACCCAGCCCCGTTCCTCCACCCACTTCAAGGGTGGTTCAGTTCACGGCTTAGTTTCGTTTTGTTATTATTATCTAAGTTTTCTGCTTTTCACTTTATACATAAACTTGCACACCTACACACTGAGCCTTGACGTAAATGAAAATGCCTCTCCATTTGGGCTGCATATGGACACAATTTTCCGCCCCAACATCAAGCCTGTGTATGTTCCCATGAATGTGTGTATTATCGCTTTTGTATCATACAGAAAAAAAACATTTTTTTTGAAATGACGTTCGGGAAAATTCAATGTCGCACATCGCTGTAGCATATCAAAGAGGAAATCTCGATAGTATTACGAATTTATTTTTATTAGAAAATAAGTTTAAAAAAAGAAATTAGTTTTAATAATTATAAAAAGTAGTGAAATTTTTATGATTAAATCGATGAAAAGTGAAAGGTCAGAGTGGATTTAATTTGAAATTAGGTTAGAAGGGAAATTTATCTATAGAGGTCAGTGCTGCAGAAGGATCGATGAATGAGGTAAGTGAATGAATTTTTAATAGATAAAAATAAATTACAGCAACTAAAATAGTTCGTTTATAAAATTTATGATTATAACGGAAAAAATTCAACAGAAAAATACTACAACAATTTGTTTATATTTACGTTTTTTGTTTTCGAAATGGCGTCAGCTTGTAACATATGATTTTATTATTCGGGAAAATACGTATTTAGTGTCGTGCTAATAACAACAAATTATCGGAGAAGAATTAACATTAATTAACCTGACGTCGTTTCTTGAGATGCCAGCAGGTAATTTAATGTATAAACGACGGTTAGGCCGTTCAATAATAATAATTATAGTGATTTGAAAATATGAATAATTCGCATAAGTATGGCGACATTTATTTACAACTTTGATGACCTATTCGATCGATGAACTAATATGTGATAATTTAGATGAAATACCGCATTCGTATTTCGATTACAGGTGCAGAATAGTCTAAATGTGGGGGGGGGGGGGAGAGTTCATATATATTGTGGCAAAATGTGTTTTGACGATGAGAAAATTCTTAACAACCGATATTACAAAATAAAATGGTTGTAAGCAGTGACGTAGGTTTTGCGGTTTTAAAACGGTCAGATTCCCTTAACATCCCTCTCCCCATTGAGAAAAATAGAAGGTGAATGATTGGCACTGGTATGTGTTACTTTATTTCCAATTCAGCTCCAATATTTTCCGTTGTTTTTTTTCCCAACTTTGTGTCATGAAACTAATAAATTTTTTACGGTTCCCTATTTACTCAGTGTGGTTGTTGAGCCTCTACCTCGCTCCTCCCCCCCGAACATATTTAGCTACGCTACTGGTTATAGACAAATTCATACAGGGGCGGGTCTAGAATTCAGTGGTGCTAGGAGATGGGCGTGAGCTGAATATTTTGTAACTTTTTAGGATTGACCATTATTTTCATTTACTTCAGCAGAATATTAACTATAATTATATTTTCCTAAAGGAAGTATCACTTTAATTAATAACATAATTTGTCAAGAAGTAGAAATACTACACTATAGTTGTGAAGACAATAATTTTTTCCCCGTCTGATCTCTACAAAAATTGTATAAACTGTAAATATCTTATAGAATAACTGTAATAATTAAATAAATAAGTAAGTAAGTAAGTAACTATAATTACAACAAACTCTTGAAAAAGTAGCCTCTTTTGAGAATTTGTTGCAAAATTAGGCGTTTTTTCCAGGGCCAAATCTAACATGGGCTCAAAGCTACCAAACGAAGCAAGCTCTAAATGGTTCGACGTGTAGTACCGGATTCGATGATCCTGTGGTAACACAACGGACCTTTTAAGTTCTAAGTGTGTCCATGTTCTCACGGGCAGCCACACGTACCTACCTACCTACTACTCTCAAATTTAATATTTTCCTGTTTTAGGATTATAGTATACCCAGAAAAAAAAAGTGTTTATCCGCCGTAAATGTCGTGCCCAAACAGGTTTGCAGGCGTCTTGAAGGTCTTAAAAATTTTACAGCAGAGACTTCTACCAAAAAAAAATATTTTTAGGGTGGCAATGTAGGGGTTAAAAGTCGAAGAGGGGAAGAGAGAAAGCAAAAATTAATTTTTTTTCGTGAGAGCGGGTAAGACTAAAAAGCTAAAAATTGAAAGAAAAAGCCAACAGGAAAAAAAATCCCTGTAAAATAAAATGTTAATCCCCACTACCCGATACCTTGCTTGCCTTTCTTGAATCTGCCTTTCCTTTCCTGTAACTTAGTAACGACTTATGCTAGGAAGTTGAAAATTAGTATACAGATTTAAATATACTGCAGGAGAGAATTATTATATGAATTTCGTCATATCTTTTAAGTCTGTCGAGGTATCAAATTAATTTAACTCTTGCGGATTCTTTACAAAACATCTAGAAATTGTTTTCCAGATATTTCGATATTCAACCGCTAGGGAGTTGTAAAGTAGATGAGTACGTTTTTACGAATTCCGGCATATTTCTTAGGTATATTTGAAGTATCCAAATCGCCTTTACTTATATAGACTTTAAATATAAACACCTAACAAGTGATTTAAGCAGTGAGTGATTTTTTTGTATTCAATATTGAACGTAAAGCGTTTGTGTAAGTTTTCACGAATTCTGACAAATCTTTTAGGTCTAATATGATTAAGATATAATCGCCTAAAAACTAATTTCAGACTTTTTATTATACTCTATCCCTAAGGGGTGTAACGTGATGTTTTTATGAATTCCGACATATCTCTTAGGTGTGATGAAATATCGAATTGTTTTTTACTTTAATGGGCTTTCTATTTAATAACCTAAAAATCGGTTTCAGCATTTTTTTTATTCAACCCCTAAGGAGTTATAGAAATATTTCGTTTTCTATGTTTTCATTAAAATTGAAAAAAAAACAAACAATAGTAAATAAATAAAAAATTGTCCAACAGTCTGGGCTTTATTATTTTGTTAGTAGTAGTCCATAACGCTAAAATGTGGTGCTGGTTGGTATGCGACTAATAACCTAAAGGCAGCAATTTTTTTAATTTTTTTTTATAATGTAAACAATTTGGAGAGGGTCAATTTCTTGGATTTGACAGAGTTTGGCACAAAGCATATTAATTTTAAGCTCAATTCGTTCAGCATCGTTGCTTCTTGTATCCGATGGATTCATAGATTTTTTAATAATAAAGTAGCTATTGTGATCTTCTTTGAATTAAAAAATAAATCTGCCAATGGTTTGGGCGAAACTTTATTATTTTTCGGGTCAAAATTCGGGAGCGGTCAAAGTCGGAGTACTCGTATATCATGAGTTGTATCGAGATTATTAGATTTCTTGGAAATTTAATTTTGTTCTTAAAATAAAAATATTTAAAATAGAGATTTTTAGCCGATTAAACATTGAAACATTGAATTTCAGTATATTATGTACACTTAAAGCCCATAGAAGTAAAAACGAATTTGCTGCCTTATCAGACTTAAGAGATATGACGAATTTTTAAAACAGATACAAACCCATTACTTCCACTTGGGGTTTGAATTTCGAAAAAATTGTGTATCAGGTTTTTAGACGATTTCATAAGAAGCAACTTGATATCTCATGAGACACGAGGGATTTTGAAAAATTTGTGAAAACGGAAGTAAACCCTTCACACCCTCTCGGTTCTTGAAATTCGAAAAATCGTGAAATTGGATTTTAGGTCATTATATCAAATGCCGTAATAACCAATTTTATATCTCATCAGAACTAAGGGATGGCAAAAATTGTGAAGACATATGCAAACTCTTGGGGGTTGAATATCGAAAAATTGAGAAATGGGTTTTTAGGCGATTATATAAAAAGTCTGTGGAAGTGAAAAGCGATCTAATATCCCATCAAACCTAAGAAATATGTCGAAGCTTTGAAAAGCATACAACCCCCTTACACTCCTTAGGATTGAATATCTAAAAATACTGAAATTGACTTTTTGGCGTTTATATAGGAAACCTTAGGAAGTAAAAATTAATTCGATATATCATCAGATCTAAGCAATATGTAAGAATCTGTGAAAACATATGCAACCTCCTTACACCCACTTGGGGGTTGAATATCCGAAAATCCTGAGAGGAGTAAATAAATAAATATGAAGACAGCACGAGAAAGTAAAAACCAATTCAATTTCTTATCATTTCTAAAAGATATGACGAAATTCGTGAAAACGTGTTCAACACTTCTATACCCTCTTAGTGGCTGAAAAGGAAAAAAAAACTTAAAAACAAGTTTTAGGCGATTATTACGCAAGCCCATGAAAGCGAAAAGATATTTGATATCGATCAGAACTGGAGGATATGGCAGAATTCGTAAAAAAGTATACAACCCCTTTACACCCTCTTAGGGGTCGAATTTCAAAAAATCATGAAAACGCTTTTTAGGTATTTATATGAAGAAGCCGAAGAATAAAAATTAATTCAATATTTGGCAAGACGAAGATATGACGAAAATCGTGAAAATATATGCATTCACTTTTCACTGATAATTTTTTTCGCCCCCCTTCCAAACGCCAATGGATATTTGAAAATTTTTTTAATTTAAATTACTTTTCTAGTTGATTTACATACGCGTACCGGGTTTCAACTTTCTAGAATAAGCCGTTCTATAGATAGGAAAAGCAACCCCACCCCCGTACCATACTACCCCTATGAAAATTTATATTTTTCCAACATGCTACTACTACACGTCTATCCAAATACCAAGTGTCAGTTTTATATCATTGTAGGTTCTCGAGATATAAAAATCTGAACTTTTTCTTTTTCACCCTCACTCACCCTCACCCTCTACACCCCCACCCTCAAACTTTTTTTTCTGATAGGGGTCTATTAGGTATACTTCTGGTAAAAATTCTAAGTATCTATCTTACTCTGTTCTTGAGATATGAGACGTGATTTTTTAGAAAAATTCTTATCCCCTCCACTTTTATGCTCCACCTCCCTCTTAAAAAATTTTACTTTCTTCAAACTTCATTTGTAAACTTTAATAGAGAAACCGAATTTTCTTTTTCTAGTGCAATTGGTTCGTGAGATACCATAATCTTAATTTTTTCACCCCCCACCCCCGTACGCCAGTGTCCCACTCAAAAATTTCTTTCCGACCTATTCTCCTAGTATACCTACAGATGTTCATTAAGTTTTAATTTCGTGACATTAACAGTTTAGGAGATATGGATTTTAGAATGTCTCAATCTCGGCTTTCGAGCGTCTTGGACGCATTATTTTTCCCCTCACTCCTTCACCCTTTCACCCATATCGGCAATTTTTTTGCAAATGGGTCCACTATTGAAGCCCTATATAAATTCCAAGTTTCAGTTTCGTAGCATAAGCGGTTGCTGAGATCTAGAAACCAAACTTTTTCGTCTAAAACGCTTCCTCCACCTCCCCCCTTACACCCCTACCCCTCAAAATTTGGTCACTTCAGAGGGACTACCCACTCTACCCACGAAAAAAAATGTCAACTAAATAGCTCAATGGGTTTGGGAGCTACGAGCCTTCAAACAATTTTGCGTCCACCGGTAGACGTACGGCGGACAGACGGACTGAAATTTTTTTTTGCTTTTTTCGTGTCTACTAGTCATGAAACGTGAAAAAAAAAATTTTCAGGGTAGCAAATTTGTTTTTTTTTAAAAAATCGATCACAATTCTGTATTATTGAAATAATAAAGTAAAATTGCTACAGTCAAATTTCACATTTTTACGTTTTAGGGCTAGAATACACCAAAAACGCAATAAAAGGTCTGTCTGTCTCAGAAACCTTTCTAGGGACGCATTGGTAATGTATTTTTAGGTACACCTTCCATGTATTACCTAGGGAAAGTCGTAGTTCGAAGCATTTGAAAAATAAAATCATATGCAATATTCTTCCTTGGAATAAACTGAAGACGGCAGGAAAAAGAATACATTTTATATAAATTTTTAATGTTCAGGTAAATTAAGAGCAAAAAAGGTAACACACATTTTTTAAGATGGAGCGTCTTGAATGGATACTTAGAACTCCACAGTTTCGTAGAACAGCAAACTTGTGTCCTTCTTGTTCGGGATTCACCGTAACAAAAGTACAAATAAAGTAATATATGTGCATGGTGGTTTCACTTACAGTTTTTCCTTTGACGCCATTCTTTATATAAAAAAAACCAATGCATCTTCATTCAAAATAATTATTTCGTATGTACCTACCTTTAGAAACCGCGTTACTACTTTGTTGATAAAATTTGTCCTTGTATTCCTTTTACTGTTCTTATAATGCTTTCGTAAGTAATGGTAATGCATAGGTAAGCAGTTCGAGCAAAAATGTTCTCAATTATATACCGTCGTAGTGACATCAAAGCAAGAATGAATTCTAAATGGAAAGATAATGCCACTATGACACATAGTGAATGTTTTCTTAGATTCCTCTTTCTATTCTTGTAATGCTTCCGTAAGTCTTACTAGTATTGCAGGAGTAAGCAGTGAGAGCAAATATATTCTAGTTTATATATCTTCCTAGCCTAGGATATCAAGGAAAAAAAAATATTTGTCAATGGTAATGTATTGCTTCCCTGCCTTTCAATGAATTTTTGATTGCTGTAGCAATATATTTCATGCTGGGTAAAACCGGGTGTAGTCCAGTGGTAGTGTACTTTTAAAAACATTGCTCCTTCGACATCGTAGGACAATTTCTCACTCAAATGATTTATTTAGCACCACTGAAGGATTAAACACTGAGCAGAAGAGTTTTGTTTAAAACTATTATCTGATTCACATACCATACGAGCTACCATACAATAGTTGATTTGTTACAGGTCACTTTGTTATTAGATTGAAAATAGAGATTCTTCAATATTGCCAACCCTAAAACAGTCTGGACAGTACACTACTGTACTCAAGACTCACCATCTAAGTTCAGTTCGGTATCTGTAAAAATTCGCAGTAGCCGGAATTTTCCTTTAGAACACCAGAAGAACTTTATCGTGAGTTAATGCGTTGTAGTGGAAGATTATCTGAAAAAGACAATGTAAATTTCACATAGTTATCGTAGCCTTCATTCCAGTATATGCAAATAAAACGTACGTTCAAGGCCTAACAAGACCTTTGTTTATATTTCTCTGTGACTTTTATTTTGTATTTATTGGCAAATTAACAAAATTTTATGAAAAAATTCATCAGCTGGGTCCACACGCTCTTGACTAGCCTTCACAAAGCTTTTGATGCTGCGGTCTCGTTTTCAGCATTATTGCACAAACATATGGCATCTGGCATATACACTCTGTCTACTTGCAAAATGTTATTCCTTTCCTATTTTTAGAACGAACCCACTCCCTGGCGAACACTTTGATGCATCAATGGCGGATTTAATCGAACCCGGAGTTGCTATAGAGACAGGCAATTTGATTGCCAGAGCTGGGTGGAAACCGGAATCGTCCTTCAACTTTGTAGTGTTGCTTTGAAGGAAGAGCTACAAAGCACTAGCTCAAGGAATCACAAAAATATTTAGAATGTTCAGCTAGAGGGTATTGTCGTAGCTAAGATTTTCTTAGCATTTAGCGAATCAGGACCTCATATCATATCGCAAGGCTTCGGCTGTTGTATGATTTAGTCTCATTAAAGATTTTGGATTTATCCCAATTAGCGCAAAGCTACACCAAGGAGATTTTTTCCAAAGTAATAGGACGCCCACAATACCTTCCTCCTAAACTTCGTTTCCTGGAAAATCCTATAATAGACGAAGTTTTCATCAGCCATTGTGTGCTGTTCACAGCAAGGGAATTATGATTTCAATAATAAGAAAGAAAAAAACGCCCACCTGAAATTGCGTAGTATCTTCTTGCAGCATCCATCCTGCATACAGAAAGATTTGAATGGGGTTGGATAAACCCCTCACAGCTCCGTACTATTGTCGTCAGGTTGATTTTAGCTCACCCACTCGTTAGTTTCAATTTCAACCACTAAAGCGCAGCCCTTCTCGTGTATAGATGGCGCGGATGTGTATCAGGAGGAGCTCTTTCATACTCCTCAAGTTCTCGACTGTTTTTATTTACCCTGACCTTGTCCTGCTTGCATCCCGGAGCCTGCGTCATTTTGTTGAAACTACCCTGGCTTGGCTAAACGAATTTCGCAAAAATCAATAGTAAATTCTGATGCTCCTCGGTGTTTTGTAATGGTG
Organism: Beris morrisii; assembly: GCA_951812415.1. Classification (NCBI taxonomy): domain Eukaryota; kingdom Metazoa; phylum Arthropoda; class Insecta; order Diptera; family Stratiomyidae; genus Beris; species Beris morrisii. Next base: position 12,118,276 of record OX638312.1, on the reverse strand, counting down.
TGAGTTTGGGGGAAATGTAATACACCTGTAAGGACATCACTTGTCACAGCTGTTTGTCCTGTTTCATTATTTCGTAGAAATCGAATTTTCTCGCAAGCATGAGATTGCAATTACTTTCTTGAAATTAAATTTTATGTTAAAAATAGAAAATTGTTCTCAAGTATGAAATTCTACGAGTACCTGTTGACGTATTTGAGGAACGAAATTATTTTTAGACATAAAAGTGCAGCTTGCAATTGAATTTTAAGACGATTGCAGGGATTTCACTTAATATATAAGGCGACGAGAGTGACGCGCGCGATGGCCCAACCGCATCGCGTGCTCCATACCAAGACACAAGCTGTATTCAGACCGCTGAACTGCTTCAACTGCCAAATAATATTATCAATTACTAAAATATTTTGTTCGCTACCTATAAACGTATAATATTATTTGTTTTTTTTTTATTGAATAGGCATTCATTTTACGATATTTTTATTAGCCGTATGCCGTCTATTGTTGCAAAAAAATTTGAAATTCTAGTGTAAAAAATCAAAACAGCTTTGCACGCGCGATGAAATTGGGAGATAGACTATCAAAGCGATGCGATTAAAGCGTTGTGATATCACTGTAACTGGTTGCACTCACTGATATACATTCTAATCAGCTGCCATCGCGTCGCATCGCTTAACACGAACGCGTCGCGTTCACTGTAATTCCACCTTAAGATGGAGAAAATCTATTATTAATATTTTCAGATTTTCTAAACGATGCCGTTTGTGTTTTTCGTGCCCGACTTAAAAACTTATTTCACAAAGTCTCTTTTCTATTTCAGAACGTCATAATAAAAGTTGGACAGACTATGATCTGATTTTCTTCATCAAGATTTACTTTTTATTTTTTAATAATAACATGAAACTTGATAAAAATAAGTCGTTCGTAAAAGTGGGGTGTAACCTAAAACACGACTATAATATTCAGCAAGTGCAACTACAATAAAAATACTGTGTTATTAGAAAATAATAAAGTAAAACCCGATCGCAGCCAGAAATAAAATTTCGATCGATTAATTCCTAGAAGTAATCAAATAATTCCGTGAAATTTGACGATTGTACTATAGCCTGCCTACACTTGGAGGCGTCCTGCTAATATTCGACAAACTCATTCACAGCATCCAGAAAGATTTATTGTAAGAATGTTTATTAAAACAAGGCATAAAACTCTAATTGGAAGAACATTGGTCGTAGGTTTTAGTCGATGCAGGCCCCAACATTTTTAAGGACTTACATATGTATGGCAGCTACTTTATAGAGTACCTTGATTTTAGCTGTTTTCGTTGCCAGTACATAGTTCGAAATTATATTGTAATATAGTGCAAAAGTGAATATCCCTGATCTACAGATTTTTTTATAATCCTGTATTAACTGTAACCGCTTATTTTAAGAAAAGTAGTAATGCGACTAATGTCATGAAGTTGAAACTTATTATATTATATAAATTTTTTAGAGTTTTATTGGTGTTTGCTTAAAATTTTATTGTATAGTGTACAAGTTTTAAATATGTTTTCACGAATTCCGCCATTTATCTTAGGTCATCTAAAATATTGAATTACGTTTATATCTACAGGTTCTTCAGATTATTGCTGGGAAACTGAAACTCACGAATTCCGCCATATCCTTAGGGCTGAATTGATTTCGAATGAATTTTTACTTCCACAGACTCTTCAAATAATGACCTAAAACCTGTTTTCAGAGTTTTTAGCTTTTTAACCCCTATGAGGGTGAAAAAGACTTGTACACATTTTCAGAAGTTGTACACATTTTCTGATATTATATCGATTTTTTTTAAACTTCCACGGGCCTACAAACTGTATTTTTCGATATGCAACCTACGGCATACGTTTACACGAATGCCGTCATTTCGGTCTGATCAGATACCAAAATGCTTTTTACTTCCCCGAGCCGTTTATTCAATCCTCTAAAATTGTATTTAAGGCTTCTGCGATACTCATTTATATCCTGAGTCACGTAATGCACATTCATTTACGAATCTTTAGCATGATTTAGAAACGATTCGCTTAACGGTGACCAAAGTGAGTATTAGATTCTAATATACAAGTATTCGCTTTTGTGAGGACTAAGTGAATGATTTTTTAATTGTAATAATGTTTTTTAAATGGATGTTTAGTGCGTATAGCTAGAAAGTCCATTTCGAGTCTCAGGTGAATTCGCTTTCAGAGTGTGAACTCGCTTTGGTGAATTACTTACGAATCGTTTTCGAATAAAAACGTGTGAAGCAAAATCAACCCTACCATCAGTCATCATCTCTACCATAAATTCTAGTCATCCATATGGGACCATACTCCATACAAGTTTCCTTCCCTTAGATCTAATCGAAACACCCCACCAAAAATAGTGTTTTCGGGATTTTCCATGAATGTCTCGCTAACTTGTGATTTTCCAATGCCAAACACTGTAACTCCATTATTTTTAAAGTTAATTAAATTCATTAGACATTACAAGTCTCGGCTTGTGGTTTGTCTCGCGATCTACTATGCAACGAGCAAACTAATTTAAACTAATTATTTCACCATTACGTGAAAATCTCACGTTATCGCTACTATTTTCCGGTTCACTATTTCCTATGATTCATTCGCCACATATTTTCCAGCATCTCGATTTTTCCCCATGACGTAATTCGATTCATAATCTTATGACGTCATTAGAGCTGCGTCATACTTGTTGCAAAAAAATATTATTATTCTTATAAATTTTCCAATTAAAAATGATATGTCCTAGATAGTGCGTCAATACTGAATTATTTCGGATCAAATTTTTAATGTAACCTTTAACCTTTTCTTTTGTACAGAGCAGACCTTTATAGCTTTGATTTTTGTATGTGTATTAAAAATTCGTACGGCGAAGTGGGTAGGCGCTTATACATAAAACAGACGAAGTAGAGAAGTGTTAGTGTCATAAAGTTTTCCTTTTTTAACCCGCTTCACCCTACCAGTGAAAGTTTATTATGCGCGATAAAAATGATTCAGTGGCGAGCTTCTCTTATGTTTTTGATAGTGGACTCATTTGCATACATGCACCCTAATCCCTAAGGTGTGCTTCGTACGGGTATAGTTTGGACAAAGAACTACGCCGCAATCCAAGTCGGGCTCAGGGTCTCCTGATTCCTTCTAATCAGGTGATTAGCTTCTTCGTCACTTGTAGATCATTTAGGCGATAGATGATGGAATTTCATAGGGTTGGAGGAATGATACTTTTATTTTATGTTACTCCGTGCTGCTATTCCATTGTTCGTCTTAATGTTACGTTGATTGGTGGGACGATGCGATAAGGAGATACAAGGAGAAGTCAAACTGTTGACCCCTTTGAAGACAAACTGTACTTATTGATTGTCAAGACCACTAATGTTATTGAATTTTTTCAGGACATATACATGAATCTTGTTTGTGTTCATAACCTCAAGCTACGTTATTGTAAAATAAGACTTCGATGAACAATTGTCTATAATCGGATTGTTGCTTAAATGTAACTTTTGGATTAAATTGTGATGGAGAGTTGCATAGTCCATCGAGCATATAAACTCACGACATCACCTTACACCCTTGGCTATACAGGACCCAGCATTTTACTATAAAACTTTCCACTTAATGTGAATAGATTCAATTCGTACTAGTGGTGACGCAGTACTGGGTACCCCATTTAGATTCAGTACTGAAAAATCTGAATTCAATCAGTACTAGAAATATTTCGAAGGAGATGTGCATGTTTCAGTACTAGTACTGAATTTCGCAATTCCGCAAAACGATATCAGTATCAGTTGAACACCCTGTACTAATATTGCGAGGAAAATTTCCAATGACGCTTCGAAATTGTACAAAACATCGCAGTGTGGCTGCACTCGACAATGAAAGCTTCCCACCTTCGCATCTCTCACGAACACATTCACAGAGCTTGAATGAAAAATTTTTCTCACCAATACGTACCCAACGCCAGCGGAAAACTCGCTTGTGTAGACTGTAGAGGCTAGTCCACGTATCGCTTGTATATACGACTACTGAAAATTTTCATTGCCAAGGTTGAATTCTATGCTTCGGAACTGAAATCGATTTTCTTTTTTCCCCCTGCTGCTGCATGCACGGGCTACGTGGCCGGGAAATGGAATTATAGAAGCCGAGCCGAGGCAGGGGAAAAGTGAAGGTGAAATGAAAATTTTCCGTTCTATCTGTGTGCATGCAACGCTTTTACTAGGATCACCAGTTTTTCTGAGCTTTATCTCGCTCGCACTTCTTCGAATTACCAAAACAAAGGGTTTTCCGTCTCGGAAAATCAAGCGACCCGGGTTCGGATAATGCGCCGCGACAATCAGAATTCCGATGGGAAAGGGACGAGGAATTTTCCGTCCTGGATTTGATGATGTACAGCTACGAGCTTAAGTCTACACACATCCCTTCCTTTCCTTGATACACTCAACGTATAAATAATAAACAAGGAAAATTAAAAAAAAAAGGATTTTTATTCCAAGAAAAAGCTGTTCTAAATAACTACCAAAACAGCTAAAAGCTATGACTAAAAATCGACTGTTTGTGGGTTGTAATAAATTAAATGCATTTTCCGATCGATTTTCCCTGATTGATGAGACCACCAAATGTAATAAAAACGACTTTTTCAAGGTTTTGCTCTGGCAAAACCGATTTTCTTTTATTATTACTTAATAAAAAAGTATTGTGACCGATCTGGAATTTCAAAAAAATGCTACCCTCAAATTTAGGGGTTTATGAACAAATTTGGATCACAATTACGCAAGAAAGATGAAATTTAGTTTCTATAGTTCCAAATAGACCTCTAAAAGAGAAAAAATATTTCTGGGTGCGTTTCAAAGGTGCGAGGGTGGGGGAGCAAAATATTTTCGATGTGTACTTTAGGGTGGCTCTTATTTAAAATGTTTGAATTACTTTCGCGGCATTCCCAAGAATGATTCAACTTTAAAGTTAAAAAAAGAAAATGCTTAAGTTTTTAAATAACACTTGCCTCGCTCAAAGCCGTTACCGAGATACGCTCAAAAATTTGCTGATTATGACCACTAGATGGCATTACCAATGCTATAAGCAATCCATTAAGAGTTACAGTCTAATAACTGACTAATTTTTCGGAATCTCATACAAATTTTTCTTTGTTTAGACACGTGCTCCCTTATCATTTCGAGATGAAACCTTTTAAGTGTGGGGGAGGGTGAAGGAGGGGAGTTTGTTAAAGAAATATTTTTAAAGAAAATCCACTATTAGACCCACCATAATATACAGATTTTAATTACCGTATAGAGGTATAAGGCAAAAACAGTTAAACATTAACATTACCCCGTTTATACGAGTTTAACCATAACTCTTCGATCTGCCGAGATATCGAATTAATATACTTCTACGTGATGCCCCCACCCCTCCTCCACCCAAAACTTTCCAGAATTCTTTGATGTGATTACTGATAGTGATTGTGCACGATTTCACGAATTCCAACATATCTCTTAGGTCTAAGTATAATAGATATCGAATTCGTTTTTACTTCAATGGGGTTTCTATACAATCGCCTTAGAATCAATTTAAGAATTTAAAAAAATTTATCAATCCCTTAGTGGCTGTAGAAAGTTTTTGTTTATTTTTACGAATTTTCTCACATCTCTTCGGCGTTGTTACTTGTGAGGGTTCTCGATATAAAAGCCTACAAATTGTTTTTGGGATTTTTTGATATTTAACCCTAGATGGGTTGGCAAAGATGTCGTTGGAACTTATAACTCGATGGGATAGATAGATAGATTAGAAATAGCGGTTGGTATGGTTAACCTCTGTCACTGCAGCCACAGTTACGCCTATTGTGACGTCCCCCCGGATTGACTATGATTTCTCTTCAATCCCTGCGCTTTCAATGAAGCTTAGTATTTTTCGAAGAGGAATGGTCAGGCATTCTGATGGGTCCATGAAACCCTGACCGAAGTGACGAAGTCTTTTGTGAGCTAAGCCCTCACATTCACAGAGGATATTCTCTGGTGTTTCGTCTTCGTCATTGCATATTCTGCAAATTTTAGTCTCAGAGAGACCAATCCTATTGAGATGCTTCCTCATGTGACAATGTCCAGTCAGAACTCCCACTAGGGTTCGGGTTCTGATATCTGCTTACTTTTAGATAATCAGATGTTCTTTTTTCCGAGTGCCTGTTGCCCGGTGACAAGTCCCAGTGAATGGCACTTTGCGATTTTTGCCACATTCGGATGTTCATTCTGGCTGTGCTTAACGGTATCACACAGAATGGATATGGTCCCATGAAGTCAGCTTCTGAACATTTTCCAGCCATTAAGTCGGCCATTTCAGTAACTTCATAGCCGCTGTGTCCCGGAATCTAAATTAGGTTAACTCTGTTCTTGTTTCCGAGTTCAATCAGGCATTGGATGCAATTCCAGAAAAGTTTGGAGTAGATTTGAACGGATTGAAGGGCCATTATTGCTACCTTGCTGTCCGAGAGAATATATATTTGTTGGTTTTTGTAGCCCCGTCTGATATTTTCTCTAATGCATAGTTCAATAGCATGAGTCTCCACCTGGAAAACAGTGGATGTTCTGTGCATGCTACAATAAAATTTGACATTTGGGCCAACTCCATAAACTCCTGCTCCTACACCTTGATCTGTTTTGGATCCGTCTGTGTACCAGATTATGGATTGGAGTGGGTTTATTTGTGGCCCAATCCTTCCTTTCAGGTAGGACAACTTTGAATGGTCTTGTGAAATTAAATTTCGGTAGAGAGTTAGGCAAGCTATTTTGCGCTCTGGCTCGTCCTCCGAGCTCAAAAGTTTGTATGTGGTGAACCTATCCGATTGGATATCGATTTAGTTCTTATTCCTCGAGCTTATTTACTCAATTTCTTTAGGCGGTTACAGAATTTTTCAAAATTCAACTCCCAAAAAAAATTGTAAAGGGGCTTACAAACAAAACCTTTACATTTACTGGCTCTTTATACGTCCTACGTTTTTATTTAATTTGAAAAAAATTTAAACAATAATCTGGACACAACTTTATTATTTTTCATCAAAAATTTAAATTTTATATTTCCTCAGTTTAGCACCAGTAGACCCCAAAAAAAATTTCCAAACGTGGTCAAAGCTCGAAACCCCTCTGGCGATAAATTTGATTGGAGTTTTGTTAATCTATGGAGTCTATATGAGTCTTCAGCCTATTCTAACATAAGTAGGATGTAGTATAGCACATTTATTAATTATGATAAAATATGTACTGCGACGTATTTCCATTCCGTTCATATTGGTATGTAATTTTACACCCAGGAATTGCAAAATTTCTGTTTAATTTCACAAATTTATTTTTATTTCCAATTTTTCGCACAAGCCAAAAATTTACTTGCATATTTGACGCTCTTAAGTATGCCATGCTGTCAAATATTTGACTAAAAGCATTCGACGAAAAGTTTTGTCAAACTTTTTCCGTCAAAATAGACTTTGTGTAGAGCAAATAAAATAATGTGACAAACAAAAATTTTACGATTACACCATCTGAAAATATTTGCCAGGGCAAATAGTTAAATATTTGACAGTGTGGCATACAGTGTAATACTAGCTTTACTTGAATTAATTTATTAAAACCGCAACAATGAAATTTGACATAAATGAAGTCTTTCCATTTAAAACAATGTAATTTGTAACAACTTTATTTAGCGGCTGTCATTTATTGTCTACTTATATTTCACATCATGTCTATTGTGCATAATAATAATGTAAAGTATAGCGTGCATTTCACGCCACCAACTAGTCAAGGTGACGCTAATGTCAATAAAACACTGTGCGAAGCGATTACGTCGAATGTTGGTGTTAATTTCATATGGTTCTGTAAGTACTTACTTGCCTTGGCAGTGAACTATGTAATCTCGTTGTTGACGACGAGCATACGAGATGGAAAATGTTAATTATGCGTATGCAAAGTACAAGCTAGTAATAATTAACATTATAGTGGAATAAGTTGACTCATAGAGTGTGCATATCATTGGCGTCATAGTTAAATATAGCGTCAGCATTTCAAATCCAAATTTGAGGGAAAGTATTTGACCCTCACCTCCAGAACGCTTTCCAAATTTCAAATACATTTCATACATTTTTTTTACTATTGCTGCAATGTTTAGTGCGAATACAACCCAAACACCATTGAACGCACTTAGTTTGAGAAGGTACATCAAAACGAAGGTAGAGGGCGAAGAGTCGTGGATAGTGTTTGGCGTTCCGGTCAAAATGTTAAGCAAATAAAATAGAGAATAAATGTGAGAATAATGGTAAAATAGTTGTCAAATCGGAGCAACATCCTGTTGAATGTGAATACGTTCAATTACAGATAAGCCTTTATGACGTAGTTCAAAAATTATAAGATTCCACTCCAGAACATGCACAATATAAGGGTAAATGCTGTCGGTACTGATAAGTACTGATGAAATGTAATAAAATTTTCCCTTGTTCCCAAAGCGATATGAATGCAAAGGAATGCTTCGTATATGTCGATGAATTTAGAAGCTACCTAGATACAGTACAGAGTACGTAGGTATATGCTGCTGAAACAATTCCGAACACGAACTGATTGTTGTTATAGCAATGAATGACTGCACATCACATACACAATCAGAAACTAGTCGAAATGCAATCAATCAATTAAAAAGGCTCGTACTAAACTCACCCACGTACCTACTCGAGTAATGTTTCTATTTAACTATTTCTACCACAAGAGCAAACAAGTAATAATCATATATCTTTTAGTATCTTATGCAAACCTTTCAACGACATCAATTGAAATTTTTTCTTTGTTCCTGGAAAGATTATTTTACCTTGATCATATTACAAAGGTTGTTCCATTTATTAAGATTCAATTCCATTTAAATTCAATTCAAATCATATATGATACCATTTTTGGTATGAATACAATCAAATTCGAGTAGGTACAAATGAGTTTCAAAAGAGCACAATTGAAGCAGCAAAAACTCTGGAATGTAAATTTTCACAGCTTATTTGGTTTATGAAATTTTTAGGTAAACGTGATTATTTCAACTTGCACAATTCGACAAGCAAAATTCATGTTTCACCAAAATCTGAGACGAAAAATTATAGAGAACCCTAAGGGTTATTAATGTTATTGGTCGTTCTTTGGTTCGCTAAAAAAAATGCCTGATCATGGTCCACCAGTCTTTTGTTCCATAACGAAGGGGTCGTCTTCGATCCCTTAGACAAGGCTGCTTCTCTCTTTAGAGTGACACTACTTATCGAACCACCCAAGGCTCGCACATCCAATACATCCCTAGGACCAATTTTCATCAAAACGCGTGTGGTCTAAAAGATCTTAAGGAGTCTAGATATAAATAAATCCGCGGGACGTGATCGTAATCCTCCCTTAGCCCTTTCAAGTAGTGCGTCTTCATTGTCCGAACCATTTCGCAAGCTCTTTCATTTCATTAGTCAATGAGTTATAGGTACCTTGAGCCTGGATAATTTCAAATGTCCAACCCACTTCAAAGAAACGAGATTGTAGCGATCCTACTAATTGTAGACATTGCAATCACATCACCCCCAAGGTGATGGAAACTCTTATCAGCGATAAAATTTCGAAATACCTTGAGGAAGAAAAACTTGATAATGGCATCAAAATGGCGTTCGATCAAAACGATCGACATGTGATCTATTGACGTTTGACAAAATTAAAAGCATTTAGTCTGTCTAATTCCCTTATTATAGCCTTGTAATACGAATGGTATTGGATGGTGTTACTTCGTCCTCTCATTTTATTAATGCTGGCGTCCCTCATAGCTCGGTCCTATCTCCTACTTTCTTTTTTAGTCTTTCTAAATGATCTGATCTCATTCACTTCCAACTCAATTCATAGCTTTGCCTATAATAGTAACATTAACTATTCTTATAAATTTATGTCTACCACTGAAGGGCGTCGAAGTTTTTTTAAGCAAAATATAATACTATAGACTCATTGATATATTTGAAACCCTTAACTGTGGCAGGAAGGTTTATGCTAGAAAGTTGGAACTTGCTTGGTTTATAAGATGTGCTAGAAAAGTGATTTATGTAAAAAAAAGTCGACCAAAGACCGAACTTTTCCCGATGGATATACGAGTATATTATAGTATAAAAGATGTTACAGGTTTTTAGGAGGAGACTTATTGAAAAGGTATCGGACCGTGCTTCAGCTAAAAAAATAATGAAAATATTTTCCAAAAAAGGACAAAAAGTCTCTATTTTATTCTTGAATATATCAAATACGTCTTTTTAGATTGTTTTTAATTTTTATTGTGTTCTCTGTAGTTTTACATACAACGTATAAAAATTTCAAGTAGGGATCGGAAAGGGTTCATCTAAGAGAATTTTCTAAGTACCTGTGGTTCCATCGTGCAATTACACTTTAAGGGTCATGACAAACCAATCGCAACGAGTTATTTAAAAACTCACAGAAAAGTCTGTATTCATCGTATTCATTGATGCATGGCTTACATTAAAGGTATAGCCAGTGCTACAGTTAAAAAATAGTAAAGTTAAGTTAAATTATAAAAATTATATTAAAATATTACCTTCTTTGTCCTTTACAAAGTCGATTAAGTGTCGTTGGAACAGGTGAACTGCGATAGTATTGTGCTGAAGTGCGTCACTTATGATAAGTAAGATTGAAAATTTTTGTACAGATTTTCCTAACGAACGATAATACCTAGTCCTGTCATAAATATTGATACAAGATTTTTTAACTACAAAAATAAAACTACTGGTTGGTTTTGAATAATGTTTTCAGTTTTTTATTGTGTCAATAGTAAACTACAAAATTTAAAAAAAATTATTCAAAATGGCCGCCATTTGCCTTAATACAGCGCCGAAGTCTGTGAGCTCACTCATCGATCGCTGTAAGGACGATATCTATGGGAAAATGGTCCACAGCTGCTACCAACGCCTGCTTCAATGACTCCAGGTTGTGATGGCGTCTTTTACAGACCATGTCCTCTAAAACTGACCACAATTTGTAGTCGAGCGGATTAAGTTCTGGGCTGGCTGCCGGCCAATATTCAGTACTTATAAACTCAGGTACATGATTTGCAAGCCACTGTTGAATTGTTTCTGCCTTATGAGCCGGCGCAGAGTCTTGTTTTTATGTCCATAGTTTGTTTTGGAACATGTTTTAATTCAAGGGCTCCAACACATTCCTTAAAATGTCTCGCTGATAGTTTTTTGCCGCTGTTTTAACACCCTTTTCACAAAAATGCCTTACATTATAATTCTCTTACGTTATAATTCTCTTTACCGTACAGCGATAACAGGTGTCTTGATTTTTTCCCGATTTTTTTTTTAATTCAACGGTAAGGCACTGTCTTGCTTGTCGTTTGAAAGTCCCAAGTCTTGTTTAACGAAGGCTCATGGTTTTCGGCGCTATATCCATTTCACAACCCATGATTTTTTGTCTGAGGACAGGATTTCGATTGATTCGCGACTTCACAGCATGGATGGCCTGTGGTGTATGAGCCGTGCGAGACCGGCCGGATATTTTATGGTCGTTTGCATTTCCAGTATCAGCAAACAACTTAACAGTACGATACACAAAAACACGCGTGATATTCAACGGTTTTAATAAATCAAAAATACGACCTCTTTCTATTCCACACTTATGAAGAGCAATAACAGCAATACGGTTCTTATTGTCGGACCACTCCATCATGATGGCTTAACCTATACTGAAATGGTTTGGCGTGTTTGTAGAGCACATATCAACTGTCAAAACTTGCAACATAACATTTGGCTGCGTTTAGGTTATCAGCCGCAAAAGTCGCGTTTAGACTTGTATCAATATTTATGGCAGGACTAGGTATATTTCGAAAGGAAGTAGTCTTGGGTTACGAAAGAATAATTTTCGGGAAAAAATTCATATTTACAACATCCCTATTTTACAGCTCCTTGAGATTGATTCAATTGAATTGCTTTGCTTCTTTACAATAAAATTATGACAAAAATTATTTCCATAATCGACTGCAAGCCAATCGTATGATACTCTAGATGAAGTACTGAAATCCGATTTATATTGTAGTTTTGGATAAAGCAGAATAAGGAGTGCGCATGCACTTTGTCCTTTATTAAGGACTCCTATTTGGTTACTTACTCGAAACTAAAAGACAATATCATCAGTGTTCAATTTTATATCTGGAACATGGGAGCTACAGGAAGAACTCGTATATTTTCACGTTTCAGGACTCGCAGGCACCAAGAAAGCAGAAAAAATGTTCACGAATACGGTGTACGCAAACGCGTTTGAACGCCCGTAGTTCAGAAACATGTTGAGATATTAAGTTGAAATTTTTTTGGTAAATTGATGTTTTACGGTTGACTGTAGCTTAAGCACTTCTATCGCCCCCCACTTTAACCGATTTCCAGACTTTGATCCGAAAAATAATAAAGTTACGCCCAGACTGTTTTTTTTATCAATTGAAGCACAACTATTCCAAATCGGAGCACCGTACGTGAGTGATGGTTGCATGACTACCTTTTATAATAACAGCTTATTTTCCTTCGACTTAGATTTTCGATTTGTTGATAGTGTTGTAATAAGTTATTCAATAGGAACATAACAATTTTGTATTTTATTACAAACGCACCCATAAACTATTTTGCTGGTCTGTTAATGTTAAAACGTCAGTCAAGGTTTACATTTTTATCATGATGAAGTTCACGAACGAAGAACGTTTGGAAATTATCTCAATTATTCTATGTTTTATTAATAAATAATAACCATGTGAAACAGCTTGATTTCCAACTTAATTTTTATCTTTCTTTAGCGTTTTCATAGTAGGTACGGTATATAATACTGTTTGCGATTATTTTGAAAGTGTACGATTATTTCGAACAGCGACTGTCGAGACGATTGTGTTTGGAGCTCGTATAACAAATGGAGCTTCCAGTTGGAGCTCGGCTCTTGGTCGTATTTTTCAAAAGTTTATTTAATCAAATGTTTGGACGAGTGTGGCAACGTGTGTTTGTACGTCTCTGTCGCTCAATGCCGATAATTAGCTATATGTAATTTATCAGATATTCTGCACCATTTTTACAGTCGTAAAGGTACCCACATATTCTTGCTGTATGCTAAAAGTTGCTAAATTATATCTTGTCGGTGGCGGCGTTCTCTTGGTGTATTTTCTTAGTTCGCGAATTATTTATACTGTAGGTAGCACACATGTAGTACAGGTTCGGCATCATCAAATATTACAGAACGTGGACGTGGTACAACGAAACTTTTACGAAAAGTTGAAAGATGTTTGTATGTTGGTGTGTTTGGGGCTCGGAGTTGGCACCGTAGCGAACATATGATGATTTTATCGACTGGGTGGCTGCTACTTGCTCCGGCTTATGAATTGTGTGCTTCCACATTTCTACAGGTATGTGTAAAATATAAGCAACGTATATACAGACACTTTTATTTATATACTTACGAAATCCTTGTAGAAAATTTCAAGTTCACTGTCAAGGTCGCCTATACTTGGCATGCGCTCACTCTGCAATGCAGAACTAAATCTGTATGGTCATACAGCGAATATGCTTTTGTTGTACGAGATACGATTGGTTCGGTATGACGACGGTGGAATTGGAATTGGAGTAGACGACCGTAGCCTTTAACTAGATGGCGCTGACGAACATTTGGAAGCATTTTCAAGCGTTTGGTTTTGTTGTTTTTATTGAATATCGTGCCAATTCACTCCTTTTGGACTCTTTCTCTTTTTATCGCACTAGGTTTTTTTATTGTGTGAATTCTCTCCATTTATATATACATACCACTTTGTTGTTGTTTATTTCTTTATTTTTGTATATTTCGAGTCTGAAGTCGGTATTCTTCGTCCGGTTTAGAGTGAAATCACCTTGTTTCATCCTGTTCGGTATTTACAAGTATAGTGCCCTGTGCTGTGCAGTAAAGTTATAAAACGTTAGATACCCAAAAAACATAAAAACAAAAACAAGTTTGTACTACTGGCTACGGCTATATCCACTCACATCCTCATATTTGAGCACATTCTGCTGTAATTGTATACATAGTGTTTAAATGGCAGCCATATTTGACGTTTGTTTCCATATATACATAGATATAATATCGCTATTATATACAGCCTATTGGCAATGAATTTTCTTCTGAACTTTATATATCCATATATGAGCTTATATGTGTACAATTTTGAATTAATGTTTCGGGATTTCATACGTTTTCTCGAGCCTATAAGCTTCGCAGTACTGTTTGATCGCCCAATAGTCCACAACCTGTGCTACCATACAACTGTTCCACCAGTGCCTTTAACAAATAAAAATAAAAAAAAAATAAAATATTAAATTCCACAAATTAGTTTCGATTAACTTCTAGTGCTGAATTATTAAAGTGTTTTTTTTCTGTACACTACCAATACCTACGACGAAAACGTGACTGAAACAATAAATTCATAATTTTAATTAATTTTCGCAACAACAATGCAAAAATATGTGATAACGACGCAATAGTCGCGCTTAACTACAACCACATCGAAACGAATTTATACAGCGCTTTCATTTAAGCAAAAAAAAAAAACAAACAAAAACAAAAATAAATAAAAATACCTACCTACACTTACCTAGCTCGAAACTCCATTACACAAAAAAATCAACAAACTCGATCAAGTTCAATGGCGACCACAGCCATAGTAAGACCCCTGGAGAAAATATAAACAAAACGAGAGTCATGAACAGCAACAACAACAAAAACATGTATACATATTGTTATATACAAATAAATATATAATTTTAATTACTCTTGTACATACTCGCTGTGCATAAAAAAAAAATAACAAAAACAAACCGATGATGTTAGAAACGTTGCATAACAGTTTTGTATGGTTGTTGCTATTTCGCAAAAAAGGTGACAGTGTTTCTACAGTGTTGACGTCAGCATCGCATCAAATAGAAAATCAACTTTGTACGGAAACTTCATTGCTGTAAGTACAAAAAAAAACACTCGGATACAATAAATTAAATAAATTGTTAGATTATAAAACAATACGACAGAGCAATAAAAAACGAAGCATTAAGAAATTTTAAAAATATTGACTTCGGCAGGAAGTTCGTCCATTCTGTTGGGTTTCCATATGTGCTGGGCGACAGGTGAATTTCGACTGTCATAGTTTTTAATATTTGTACGGGAGAGTTGGGCAAAACGGACCGGCAGGGCAGAACGAATTAGGGGAGTTAAAAATATCGAGTTTAATACAATACAACTATTTATTAACATTTTAAGCTATAAAACATAAAATTTGGCTAAGCCTAAGTGGGTTAAAAAATTTTTTACAGAAAGTCTTCATAGTTCATTTATTTCAATAATACTTAAATATATATATACACAGTTTGTAATTATTTTAGAGAGTAGGCTGGAGCCTTTGCAACTACAATATTGAGTTTAGTACAAGACAAGAAAATAATGTGTAACTTTTTAAAGTAACGGAAATATTATTTGCTTAAGGAAAAATTTAATCAACTAAAAAACCTTACATACAAATTAACCTAATTAACCTAACTTATTAAAAAGTCTGCATTTTACACTAGTAATCAAAATAAATACGCAACTTTAAACCGCTTTCCTGAAAAATCATGTTTTTGTATATTTAGGAACACATAACTTTCTTATGGAGAGACCAATAGGGATAATTTTATTTTTATTTAAAGATGAATGTCTGCACTAATATCTGATTGATTGGAGAAGTTGATTAAAGTTATATTTTTTTACTTATGCACTTTTAATCATGACATAAAAACACGTTTTTCAGAAATGCACATAATACCCTGTACAGACTATGCATTGCAAACGTATTAAAGTAGGTAAATTTTACATGTTAAAAAAGTAGTGTTCAGACTAGGTAACTCGTTTTATTTTGATACATGATAGCTTGATGTGATTTGTTTTGACAAGTAGATATTCAGCTGTGTTTCATTAGCAAATTTATGGTTTCTAAATTGTTAGAAACAAATTAGTTTGTATAGCAGTAATGAAAAGGGAATTTATTAGCTAATGCAGTCGTTGCACAAGCATAAAATTGAGTTTCTGCAGCATTAAATAGTTTCTTCCAAAGCTTACTTCGATTTCCGCGAGGGTCGCAGTACATGTTTTCGGTTAAACGCGTAGTAGCTACGTGTTTTCGTAAACGCGTCCTGGAAGTGTTTTCAGCGCATTTAACTCGATTTAAACGCGTTAATCTCGTAGTCTGAACATAGTATAATGATGTAATAAAAAAACAATCGGTCAAATTTAAGTGTATAAAGTGACAAACAAGTTTAAAAAAATCGAACCAAAAATTTAAAGGGGGTTGAAGTTATGTGTACCTAAAGATGAGATGATTGATTTGCCATACACTTCTGAACAATTCACAACAAATTCGACAGATGCTGCTTTAACAACATGGCCCCTATAAGCCAGAAATACATGTGCAGAATATATGCACGCAGCGGTACATGCATCTCTGCATGTGAAACAGACGTGCAGAGTTTTAGACAGATCTCTAAGTTGTATTTGTCATAAATCACCGCATTTTCTGATAGTCAGTTTGAGTTTCAGTTTATTTTAATAGACAAAAATTGATCTTAGTTTCGCGAAACACCCATGGGTGTTCTTACGACAACCATGGCTGTTTTCGAAACCGATAAATATGGGTGTATACTGTGGTGATATCACAATTCGCGACACCGTTGAAAATTATGTAATGTTAAAAAGTAGAATTTGTCACTGTTGTTGAATACTTAATACGCCAGTGAACGGGAACGTCGACTTGGATTAGCGATATTTTCGACAATCTGAGTCGTCGTTTTTTTTTCAAAGAATTAAAAAATTTTATAAAATTTTTCAGTCAATCTCAATTATCCGATTAGAAAAGTTCAATATTTAAATTATAATAAAAACTGAGGTAATCCAAAATATAAGTTTCAATATTTATAATTGAAGTGAATTTAATATTTTTAAATATTATTATCAAAAGTTATAATAATTTTATATAATTAACAAATAATTAATCTGATCTATTGTCATAATATTAAAATAAACACTCTTGTGAAAACTGTTGTGATAAATAATATAATTTTTAATAATCATAATTTATAATTTAATAAAAATTGTGCACAACAGAAATACAATCTTATTATTTTCTAATCCATTGGATTGCAAAAAGTAGAGGATAAATAATTCTATAATTCTCTACAATACTACCATAGGTGTTTGAAAACACCCATCGAATTCGTTCGACCAGGGTAATTCTTTTTTTTTTGAATACAAGCAATTTCGTGTGCTGAATTCAGGGGTCTCATTGTTTCGAAACAAAATTAGCTCGAAAGACGAAAAATGTTTCCTTGTAACTCGAAATCAGATACAACTGTTATTTTAATTTCAAAACTGCAAATATTCGATTTCCAATGCGAAATGGGTAGTCTCAGATTTCCAAAATTAAAATTGCTATTCGAAATCGAGTTAAAATCTAGCACGTTTTATCTTTTTCGCACTAGTTTCGCTTCGAATCGAGTTACGTGATAATTCTGGAAAAAATTTAGTAATTTATTGATATTTCTTATACGGTTTTTTGTAGAAATTTTTCCTTGAATTTATGTCACTAAAATTCTCGTAGATGTTTTTGATTTGCTGTGCTAACTAGGTTTAAATTAGCTGCTAAGATATTGAATTATCTGTTCTCTAAACGATAAATTATAAGATGGTAGACATAAGCGAAAAACACTAATTAATATTGATTGAATCTTGAATCTTGAAAAAAAAAATATTTCTTATACAACTTCAAAATAGTCAGGTCCCATGATAAAAATTCAAATAAATTTTATTCCACTTGTGAATCAAGACGACATTGACTTGCTAAAAACATTTTATAAAAGTCAATAATACTCCAGATAAAATGGAAAACTTCGATTTATAATGCAGTTAGGGATATCAAAAAAAATGAGGAGTGCGCATAGTGGGTTTTTGAAATGGGGCATCTGAGAGGCTGAGAGGATGCAATGGTCAAGCTCAATTTTCTTCAGTCACACTTTTCCTGCAATTTTTGGAAAAATCTATGTCAAATGTTTTTTTCCTGGTTTAAAGTGCTCGAGTTGAACAATTTTCTTTAGATTGTTTGCTTTTCTTTACAAAGTAAAACACTCTGAAGTATTTTTGTAGTATATAAGAAATGATAGCCCTTTCAGTCGTTTCCATACAATTTCTTTTTATTCTTTCTGCGTGGAAGGGGGATTTTCAGTGCAATTACTTTATTTTTCACAGAAGGAGCGGGGAGAAAGGTTAATTCCCAATATACCCCACAATGATCAGTACAAATTTTGCAGTTTTAACTTTCTGGCGATCTAAACTGTTTAAATAAACAAAATCTTTATATTGAATTTTATGTTGTAAAATTTTCACACGGTGTGTTTTTCGAAAATCATAACCTCGTCCTTACAAGCCGTGGCATTGCTCCACCTTGCAAAATTTAGGATTTGATTTTAGAATCTCCAGAAAAAGATAAATTTCGGATTACTAATCGTATATTACTGTGTTTTGGAGTTACCACTACAAAACAAATCACTTTTAAACTTTGAAGCTGAACACGAATGAGTCGTTAGATTTTTTTTTTTTAATTTTTTTTTCCTGCAAACATTAAAGAAATAATGGGCTTGTTTTCACGCCATTTATCCAGAGTTTAGTAGAGTAAAAAAAATTCCAAATTTCGACTCCTTGTTTTAACGCGATTTTGACTTAAAGTGGGTTTTTGGCGGCTGGACGAAGTACTCGCTAGATTTTATTTATATTCATTATTAGTGTAAGGTACTCATGGTAACGAGCTAAGCCTAACCACATTCTAATTGACGGGCAGTGACAGAAATACAACATCCTTGTTCAACGCGTTCTTGAGCAACAAACGGATTTCGGGTTTTTCGACACAATTGGGAAAAAATAGAGGTGAGCTCACTTATAACGGCATTTGCAAGCTATTGAAGAGCTTAAGAACCACCCTACTACGATAAAAGATTCCTTACATCGATCAAACTTTCAAACAATATCGAATTTTTCTGTTTAACTGCTACAGTAGGGCCGTTTTGTCCCACTCTCCCCTATATACTATAGATTTATCACGACGCACCTACATTGAACCTAGCGCGTCATTCTCTACTCTCAGCACCGCATTCCTTGCAACATTCCGAATGCACACAAAATACAATTTGAAATAAAAAGTGAAGTAGTTATATACCCGGACAGCACCACCCCTACCCCCACCCCATCACAGGTGAGATTCAAAATTAAAAAAAAAACAAATACTACAAAAAAACATATTTTGATGGATGGGATTGCCAGATAGCGAAAAATTGTGTTATCTCTAGTCACCGCCTAATTTGTTTTTACGTATTGTTGTTATTGTGTTCGAAATTTCGTGTGGGCATGGAAATTTTCGGTTCTAATGTATTTCGCGGTATTTACGCAGTGTGTGAAGGTCGTCGGCATTTCATTTTATTTGGCAAGCATAAAAAAAGAGCTTTTGCACAGCAAAAGTGCCTAAAAAAGAGATCCGAGGTTGAAATTTAGCATAGAACATAAATATTTAAACATTTTTGACTTTGTTCTTTGTTGTACTACTACTGTAAAATTTTAGAAAAAAAAAATTAGGTGGACCTTGGTGTACGTCGCTGAATCATAGAGGAAAAAACAATTCACCATAGAAAATTTCTCTAAAATCTCTTGTATACCTATAATTCGAATTGGACTCAACATATATCAAAAACGTCGACAGTACCACCCTCTGATTAGTCAACACAATCCGATGATTAAACAACTCCTTTCATTCCAAGTCCAACACTTTTTTCAGCTGGCTCCGACGGAATCCACTTTTCACTCCTTGTTGTTCTTGAAAACGATTTGTCCCAAACCGAGTATCGCCCATCTTCTGGCAGGACGAAGCGTTTTAAACAGTCTTTCCTCAAGATTTTTCGAACACCCAAAAACAACAAAATCTTACTAAGTGAATATTAATCATTTAATATGATTCAAGAAATTCAAATTTTATTCTGATCATGTAAAAACATTAATTACCGCTGAGTAAATTTAATAAGGGCGTAGTAGTCTACTAATTACTGCGGTTGTGGGTTCGAATAAAATTTCGCCATTATTATTTCAACTTAAGGAGATTGTTCAAAATTCGGAGGTCTAATTACTTAGGTAATGAGGACGTCCTACATCCTTGTAGCCAAAATAAAATGTGGCATTTTCTTCAATTCTTGAGAAGAATAGGAAACGGTAACTAGTAAGGAAACATTTAACAAATCGGAAGAAATACGAACGACTTAAAATTAAGTGGGATCATGTTGCTTTGAACACAAGATTCCCCTGAACTAAAAATGGAAGAAGTTTCTAGACTATTATTACAAAATCTTTCAAAGAGTGTCGTAGATACAAAACCCGCTAACTGCAAATTGTGGACGCTAACTACAAATTAAAGATTGTCATCAGCTCTTCAGGCTTTTTCTTAATTTTTGGGTTTCCGTTTCAAAAACACTTAACTCAATTTTCAATTTTAAATTCCTTCACTTACTTTATAATTAAGTGATCTTAACATTTAGTTTTAGATTTCATTCTTAGATTAATATTTTAAATCGTTTCCACTTTTGAGTCATTTATTTATAATGTTTAACATGGTTAAACCAAACAAGATGTTCATTCTCAGTTATTAAGGAATTCTAAAAACAAATGTTAACACTTGAAACGACAGTAAATTTACTGTAGGTATATTAATACCACCTGCCGATATTTGATTGATGTTTTTTGATCGTTCTATTAATAAAAAGAGAAAAAATAAGTATTCCATAGAATTAAAAATCTTGAAAAATACTGAAATCGATTTTTAGTTGGACCTTAAAGATTTGGCGAAATTCGTGAAAATATATGCGACCCTTTGTAAATCCTGAACTAATTTCTTGACGATTAATTAAAAGGTGTGTATAAGGAAAAACCAATTAGTCTCGACATTACTTTTTACTTTTTACTATTTCTTTTTTAAGAACTAAAATATTGTGATCATCTGCACTTATTAAAGTTATTAAATTAAATTTGTTTGTGGATAGCCTAGATGGATTTTTTGCGGGGTGGGGGCGTGAGGGGAGGTAAGGGAAGCGTTTTAAGCTAAATTTTATTTTCTATATCTCAGGAAGCATAGCTAGAAAGTTGAAATAAAGAATTCTTGTGGAGCTACGATAGTGATGCCATTGTCAAAAAATGATTACGTTTGGTACACGAGTGAGTTACGAAACACTCGAAACCTGGGGTCAAGCAATTCTAACATCTATATCTCCTGAATGGTTTATTCCACAATGTTGTAACTTGGTATTTTTTCTCAGCGAGCCTTTCAGATAAATCCGTAGAAAGAGTTTTTGTGATTTTTTAAATCGCCACCTCTAAGGAGGTGCTAAAGAGTTGTATTCATTTCCACGAATTCCGACATATCTCCTGGATCTTATGAGAATTTTAATTAGTTTTTCCTTTCCTTGATCGTCAAAAAAATAGTTCAGGATTGTGTGGGTGAAAAGGAGTCGCATACATTTTCACGGATTTCGCCAAATCTCTTAGGTCTGGCTGAAAATCGATTTCACGATTTTTCAACATTTTTAATTCTATGGAATATTTATTTTTATTGATGGTCTTAGTCACTAGTGTTTAAGAAATAATACTGTATATTTATATGCTTATTATTGTAATATAATAATAATAATAATAATATTTTTTATTTAAATTTTTATATGAAGATAGTTGTATCTTACAAGGAGCTATTCGAGTGACAAAATTGACTTTTCAATCTACCTCCTTGTCTCGAAGCAACCATTTATTTATTTATTATTTATTTATTATTTATTTATTGCTTGTGGTGGCATCATGAATGATACCACCCAAGTTTTAAGGCCACACCGGGTAGGTATTCGAAACAACCAGTGCTGTACTGTACTGTACTGTTGTACTGTACTGTTTTACTTTGACCGTGTACGGGCTATAACCAATTTTGCTATTGCTATTTTAAGGGTGTCAGTATTGTTGGCACTTCTGTCGCACTTCGACCTTAACCCGGTTTCTGGACTTTGTCCCGAAAAATAATAATTAAAAATAAATAAAAAATAATAAATTTGCACCCAGACTGCTGGCACATTTTTATTTTCGTGAAATTTCGTGACATTAAAAAAAATCGTTTGTTTGCCATGTACGCGTTCATGTGTTCATAAAATTTTTACCGTAGGCAGCAGTCTGATTGGCGGTTTGAAGATGAGAGTTTTAACCAAAAAAATGTTTTTTAACATCTCCCGAGTACGGTGCAATTAAAAAAAGATTTTTTTTGGAGCAAAAATTATTGTTTGTCTAACAAGTCAATAACTAATAACTCAAATTACCGTGAATTTTAGTTTGTTTGTTTTTTTTTTCTTCCTTTTTCGAAATTGAACAACTTTAAAAATGTATCCAAAAACGGAGAATTTTTAGACTATGTGATACCTTTTATATGAGGAATTTAAAATTCAAAAGGTATTGAATCGAGGTATTTCAGATTTCCTTGGTATTAGGTGCAACCTTCAATAAACGACAACCTGAGTTAAAATCTCGAGTTATTCAGCCCGTTGGATGTGCCTTTGGTCGGAAAATAATGTGTTTTGTCAAAATCGAAGAATCAAGATGTCTAAAGCACTTTTTTTTATTTTCTTTTAGTTTATATTTTTTACTTTTGATTTTTGAATTTTTTGGTGTTTTTTTTAATGTTTTTGACTTGATGTTAAGGATTTTTTATTGTTTTTTAACCCGGAATTTTGGCAATCGGAAGCTTGGAAAATTTGGTGAAATGTAATTTTGAAAAACAGTATTTTGAGAAAAGCTAAATCAAGCCAAGCCATTGATAGGCTAATTTCTGTATCGCTCGCTAGGAAATATGGCTGAGAATTTTAATACATTGAATACTCTCTAATTTAGATAATATTACCTACAAAATACTTTTAAATTTTACAGAGATCTACATATATTCAATTAAAATCACCAACCTGTTTAATTTGTAGTTTTTCTAATAGAACTAATTGAACCTTTAAAAACCAACAATTTGAACAATGAAGCCCATATTGGTCGCACGAAGTGATTTTCCTGCACTTTCTTAAGCTCAAAAATAGCCAGTGTCAAAACAGCATTATGCTATTGGTTTGTTTTGGAGCTAAAAAGTTGATAGAAAATACGAATACAGAGAGATAGTGAGTCGGACATACAATTTAGACAGTGGTGAGAACTATAGCGCATTCCGCAGTGTTTCGTAACATTCTAGCAATTTGTCGCATTTTGTTTTTCCTGCACTTTTTTCTGCTGGCAAATAGCCAGTGTGATAACAGCATTATGCTGTTATGACACTGGCTTTTTTTCTCGCTAGAAAAAAGTACAATAATAGCCAATCGTGCGACAAGGCGACCAACATTAAAAGAAAGAGATACCGCTGTTTCCGACGCTAGCGGCATCTAGTAAACGAAATAAACAACTGGTTTGTTAGGAAAAATACCGGTTCTGGCGCATTTCATAACATCACGTGGCACTTTCCATAATTTGTACGGAAAATCTAGCCGCCAGTGGATTTTTCTTGGATTAACTGCTAGAATGTTGCGAAACACTGCTCGAATGCGCTTTGTTGCCGTTTTTTTGACAGTTATGGATTGTTTTTTGACAGTTACTCATAGTTTTACTGTTCGGACTGTCTCCTCTCACACCAATGTCTAAATTGCATGTAAAAGTCTCTATCCCTCTCCATTTGGATTTTCTAGCCGCTTTAAAGCCGCAAAAATAGCCGATGTCATAACAGCATGAGTGGCAGCGTACCAATCTATCAACTTAGAGGGCATGGTTTCCAATTCCACCCGTGTTTTCTGTGATTTTCTTAATTAACAGTTCTCTTTGCTTTCCAACAATATACTCCACACCAACCATCCTTTTATTTCCATTCCTCCTCTAGGTTGGAAGACTGGCTAACAGCCTATCCCCGTAAAAAGAACATTATGCCGAGTTTCGTGAGAATATTGATCGGACCAAGGAGCACAAATTTGATCGAAGAAACCAACCCTTGATTTGGACTGTCGCGACGTGTAAATAGAAGAAATTTAGATTCATGAGAGTTTTTGCAAACGCAAAACAAATTAGATTTAAAATTTTGTCAAAATTGTCCGATGGACTTACTTTTACGAATTTTTCGATTGTATGTGTTTTGGAACTGCATCAATCAGTTGAAGGACGTATTAGGAGTAGTGTCCTTCTTGCGTAATATTTCCTCGGCGCTTTTTAAATAGGGCGCCTAATTTCTAACGACGGCGTAATCAATGAAAAAGAGGAAAATCTTAGGCAGCCATCTACATTTATAGCGCAATAGCCCAGATCTCTTCGATTAAATTTCTACGAACTACTTTCAAGTTTTCTTTCGAAGCTCCCTTATATCCGTTTTTCCGGGGATAAGTTTTTAGCCTACGCCCAACCCCGTGGTCAGCTCTATATTTGCCAACACAAATCTGTGCTGAAGTCATAAATAAAGTTGCGTAGTGTAAATTGTCACTTTCCCGAGTAAAATTGTTCATAACGTTTCTAATCCAAATAGAGCTATAATAAAATTCTTATAGGAAAAGTGCAATTGCTAAGATCCTCCTAATACTCTTGCAATCAAATAAAAGCTTTTTCTTTAAAGAAAAGCACCCCAAGCTGGGTGGTGTTTAAGAGTGTTTGTGAGTGTTTTTAGATTTTATATTTCTGTAAATGAAAAGCTCACGCGCGCATACCCTTGTGTAGTTTTAGATACGAAATGTACAGAGAGTAAAAAAAAATGTTGTTACATGGGCACAATTGTATGCCCACAAAGGCGTGCGTATATGTGCCATACTTTGAAACTGAACAGGGACTACCTTCAGTACGGCCATTGCTAACCGAACATTAGAACTTTTACCAGTGAAGGGGAGGCTTTTCTAGTGAAGAAAACTGACAAAACCTAGTAGAGACACAGTCTCCTTATAACACTTAAGTTGATTTTCTTACGTCTTCTAGGAGGGCATCGAAAAAAAATATTCGTTCGTAGTGTCGACGTCGTAGAGTGTTGTGTTTTTATTTATATTAGCGCGATTTTTTCGGATTATTATTTAAAAACAATTTTTTTTTCGGTTTTTTCATTGAATAAAATTACGAAATTAATAAGTAAAAATTGCGGCGTCGTTCAAGTGATTCACTGGAAATTGAACTAAAGTGCGCGATAGTGTGTTGTCAATTGAAGGCCTAGTTCAATGTAAAACTTTCGTTTAATTGCGTTGTAACGAAAATTTTTTTTTCCGGATTTTTCGCGTTGAACAGAATTTTTTTGAAAGTAGCTGGTGAATCCTTACCGTGTAATAGTGAGTGTTTTTGTAAAGGTATGTCCCTTTTTTTTAAAAAAAAAATTATACTTTAGATAGGACCTTGTAATCACGCCGTAATAATTGCACTCGACTCAATTCACGTGTTTGCTTCATACGTTTAAAGTGCAAAACAGCAATAAAATTTAAAAATGTTATGCGAACATGAAAATTAGTTGTATAATTGCATATGAATTGCATTTATCGATTACACAACACAGTGCAGTTTCAATAGCAATTTTTTTTTTAAATTTTATTTTTTATTTTATTTTTTCTCCCGTTTTTAAGGAATCTAATAAAAAAAATGACTAAATATAAATGAGTTGTGAATATCGGGGATGACTGCGCAACATTGAAACAGCCGTCTAAAGTTGGGTGTAGTTTTTGAAAATTACGTCGCAATTTTACAGAAAAAAATAATTTTATTTAATTTTTTTTTAGTATGACAAGCAATTTAAATAATACATGATGTAATTTTACTACGGAGTCAACCAAAGGGTGATTCTATTGTTTAAGTCCTTGCCTGGATAAATTTAATATCCGTTTCAGGTGATTCCATTGTACCGAATTAGGTACCTACATACATGGGGTTTTAGTCATCGACCGTTTGCAGCAATTTTACAAGATGACGAACGTATGATTTTCGTAATGTAACGCGCAATATAAGATGTCATGTAATGCTAGATAATTGTGCAATTATAGCAACCATACAATCGCAAATATACGGATAAATTGTACGTTGGTAATTCGACACGAACATGTTTCTATATGGCTATTGTGTAGAATTACCAATGTAAAATTTATCTAGTATTTTTTTTTTTGTATCTATTCAGTGTAATAATACAAATCAAAGATTGCATACAGATTCAAACTAAAGTGTATACGGACAATCACTACGAAATCGAACGACTATACGAACATTTGATTTATGAAAATATCGGGGAAATTATATACCGTCCCATATAAATTAGTCTTGAGGCGATATCACGTAATCAACCTCTAACTCTAAGGACATGAGAATTAATCCTTTTACCTCGCTCGACTATATTTTGGTAGTATGAAACTGGTTAGTTTAAAACTGTAATTGAAATTAATAGCGTTATGTTTGTTTTATAATAAGAAACCATCGTTAATAAATCATATAATTAATGGAAGTAGTCAGCAGCCTGGTATTCTCATATACAGGGTGGCGTTAAAACTAGGAACCAATATGATTTTGATTTGTCTAAACCTACTAAGTAAATGATCAGACGAAATGTGCACACCTGCAAACCAAGTCCGAAAAAATTCGCCATATTGTCCGATCTTAAATATATAAAGAATGAATTTGGATAACGATAATTCAGCTAACAAAATTATTTGTACACTTTGAAATCATTGCTATCTGAAAAGCTCATGTATAGTAGCTTGGATATGACGTATTTTTTTACATCATCACTACCTAATTGCTTACAGGAGGGGGGGGATATTATATCCCATGCGAGTCGTAACGATGGAGGGAAAGGAAGACTTTATATACATGGATTATGGGGTTGTGGGTTTGTATTGAAACTATTCGAAGTATAGGAGAATTTTGCTCACAAACAAGAATTAGCTTTGTTTTTGTTCTAAACTATTCTGTGCAAAAGTCAACGTCGTAGCTGAACGATTTCTGGAGTTATCGTACGATCCACTGAATAAATGCAATAATTTTTGAAGAACTTTTGAATGGAAGTAGCAACGAAGGAAACACTTAATTTTTTCACATTCATTCTCGACCGTGTACCTGTGGTAAAATGAATGTAGATTAGAACTTTGATTCTGATGACATGCAAAATGTTGAAAATTCTGCATATGAATATCACTTCGTTTTCGAAAAAATTAAATTAAAAAAAATTAATATTTATGTACATAGGTATATATATTTTTTTTAATTTTGGCTTCAATCACAGATCTCAAAGTTTGGTCTAAAAAAATAAATTTTTGGATTTGTTGTGGACAGATTATTTTTAATTTTAAAGGTTTAACGCTCTTTAAATGACAAAGGAATATATTTGGGCCGATTTCGATATAAACTGTCTTTCAAATAACAATTAACAATAATAAATTTAGTAAAAATATGCACATCAAAATGCACTACGCTTGTACTATCACGTTTTGTACGAATAAATATTATGTATAATCAACTTGTGGAGTAGCATCCCTTCCTAGAATAATTTCACTACTGAAAGAAGTCTAGCAAGTGTGAGGAACAAAAATCTGCCAGATCTATTACAATAGCTTCTTGTTAGAACCAATTTTCAACTTTCTATTATTAGTAATTCTTCATAAGTAGAACAACCAATCCAGTTTCTTGTCGGACCTAAGAGATATATGTATGGAGGAATTCGTGACAACATATCGTCACCCATATGCCAAAGGCACGAAAGTCCAAATTTTTCACTTTTGCACTAATGTGGTTTTGTTATACAAAATGGTTCAAAGAAGTTATGCCGTGACATTTTTAAGATGAAACCGTGTTAAGTATACAGCAATAATCAGGGTAGATTGAAAGCGTTAAAAAAAACTATTTTTAGCAACAGTTTGAACTTTCAAATTAGGCTATAACTCAAATTCACTGAATTGCACTTTCGTGCCTCTGTCATAAGGGTGATGATATTCAACCCCTTTTCATATTCTTGGTGTTGAATATCGAAAAAATTTAAAAATGTTTTTTATGTCTCTATAAACTTCTTAGCGTAGAAGTAAAAATTAGTTCTCATTAGACCGAATGGAAATTGCGGAATTCGTAAAGGTATATTCAGCACCTCTTCGCAACCTTGGGTGCAGAATATCAAAAAAAATTTCGAATCTGATGTTCACGTTTTTCTTTTGAGTCCGTATAAATAAGAACATATTCAGTACTTTTTCAGGACTGATAGAATACCTGAAAACATATTCAACCATTTTTCACTGTCGTGGGGTTAAATATCGAAAAATTCGGAAATTGATCGTTAAGTGTGTATAAAGCTCGTAGCGTACAAGCAAACAACGAAATACGTGAGTTTACTCAACCCCTTTTTACCACTTTGGGTGTTGAACATCGCTAGATTTCGAAACTGATTTTTACGCTTTTCTATTGAGTCCTTCGAAATAAGAACCGATACCTCCTCAAGCCTGACGGAATTCGTGAATATGTATTCAACCCCTGTTGAGTTGAGTTGAAAAAAAACACCAAAAAATCCTGAAATTGATTTTTAATATAATAACGTAAAAGGAGCCCGTAGAAATAAAAAAAATTATCAGGCCAAAGAAATATGGCGAAAGTCATGAAAACATATTCAACCCATTTTCATCCTCATAGGGGTTGAAAATTGATGTGAAAGTTTAATTTTAGAGTATTTTATAATTTAATTTAAACACATTTCGACGAAACAACATTTTTATTTTTGTACTCACAATATTTGTGCGTTAAAACGACGAAAAAATAATTGCTTAATAAATATTCATGCAGTGCAGATAGTACTTACTTCGTAGCAAAGTGTCCACGATTTCTTATAGATTTTTTTTACAGATCTATAGGTGGGTTGCTACCAGAATAGAAAAATCTACCAAAGGATGGGGTTACTTGCAAAATTCAAAGACCGGTTGCAATCTTCTGAATGCCTAATGCCATCACGGAGCACACAGCAAACTACAGTCGTCTATTTTGTACTTATCTTATTTTCGTTTTCAATTCAAGAGTATGCAAGCACACAAGACACTCTACTTCTTTGAAGAAAAATTGCAAATGTTGAACGTGTCTCCACCACAGGTACGAGAGAAAAAACACGAGTGTCTTATGTACACATACGGTCGAATATAATTCCAAGTTCAAGGTGAAGAAATGCGAAATCTTCGTGTCCCCCTGAATCTGAATCACTTTTATTCTTTCACATGGCATAAAAATGGCATAATATGCCCGATGGCGTTTCTTAGCACAACTCTTCGGCTCGGAACATTGAGGTGTATGGAGTATGGTGTATGGTGTATAATACACTAAACTGTATAGTGTGGCAGTAAAACGTCTTATTTCTTATAACTTTGCAAACGCAAACTGGTATTTTTCTCAGTTTCGTTCGCGAAGGCATTTTGCGGTATTAAGTATGGCGAACTCTGCGACGACTCTCAAGGTAAAAATAATAATTTAATTTTTTTTAATCATTTTCGATTCGATAAAGTCTAGTGTTATTCGTGTGCGTGATTGTACCTACCTTTTGTGAATTTTGTGTTCTTTAAAAAAGTCCGGTACGGGAAACACATGTAACAGTTCAGCGGTGCATGAAATTACCCGACAAAAAAAAACACATTTTTATAATTTTGCAATGTACGAAATTCATAATACCTACACGTTGTCCTTACCTACACACCGACTTACATCGCTATGGTAAAATTTAGATTAAGGTAAAATTTGGAGAAAACTAAATAATTTCGGTTCAGTCGCTGTATGTGAAGTTTAGTGGTTCTACTCGTCTGTGATAATATCGTCTTTAGATTTTTGAGAAAAAGGTCAATTTCTTACATGGCTTACTTCCAGCAATCGGAAATTTTTGACGGGAAAAACAAGTAAAATTTATTTTCTTTTACTGTGCACTTGAAATTTTACATATATGTAGGTGTTGTGCTCACATGGCATTTTGCTTATCAGACGGTGCTTAACGATTGACGTCATTCCGGTATTTTATACGCTGAAAGCAAAGTCGGCAAATTCAAAAGGTATCACCCCTATTATCACACTGGTACGAGAATATTATACTAGCAGTTCTAGCGGCATCGTTTGGGCTTCTAAAAAATCCGTTGCAATTAAGAATAGTTCACAGTAAAAAATTTTATTTTATTGTTATAATTATGCAATTAATCAGAAAATGAAATGCGGCTGTACCGCCAACCAGATGTGAAATGCATTGAGACCCAGCAGCTATGTTCCAAGCACTTACCATCCAAAGGACAGTGTTATTGCTTCAAATATAATTTTTTTCACTAAGACCAAAAATTATTAGCTCATGGCTATGTTGGATTCAAACCCACGACCTTAGTGTGACATTCCCTTGTGGAATCAATATCAACGATTAAAATACAAAAAAAATGATAAACAAATTGCCGGTGAATCTAACTGAATTTTTTACGATGATGTCGTTTATAAAAAATGAGCATATGCTTGTATCAGCAAAAAATTCACTGTAGATGAAAAGTATTATACGTGCATGCAAAAGTTCCATTTTAGACAAACTGTATGTGCACTATCCTTGACATATCAACCATCTCGATGATTCACTTACGATCCACCTATATGATTCACTTACGAGCCACCTACGTGATTTACTTACGAACCACCGGTATGATTTACTTACGACCTACTTACACGATTCACTTACGATCCACCGATATGATTCGAACGGTCAACAAAAGAGAAGGCTCAATAATTCATCTATGAAAGGAATGTGAATTAAATTGTGTTTGAACCAGGCGCATAGCTTAAATCTTAGTAGTATTAAACGCAAAAATACGTTCGTCATATTTCACGGAATTATTTGATTACTTCGTGGAATTTGTCAGTCGAAATTTTATTGCTGAGTGTAATAAACCATGTTTGTATAGTTATTGAATTCGTTGCATTTCATGATCATTTTATTGTGCTACTACGCAAATCGCCGCTATAAAGATATAATCGAGAGGATATCTGAAACTTGATACTTAGATAGTTCTATAGTAGAGGCATGATGAAAAAATATAGGTTTTTATAGAGGTAATATGGGGTCTTTTTCCTTTCAGTAGAACAGCTTATACTTGAAATTTGAAACTTGGTTAGTATATGTAAATCTCACAGGAAAGTAATTCAAAGAAAAAAAATTTCAAATATCCATTAGCACACGGAAGGAGGACGAAACAATAATCAGTGACAATGGGATGCATATTTTTTCACGAATTTTGTCATATCTCTTAGGTTTTCTGAAATATTGAAATAATGTTTATTCTACACAGTCTTAACATAAATGCCTAGAAAGTGTTTTCAGGATGTTTTGAAATTCGACCCCTAAGGCGTTTAGAGAGGTTGAATACGTTTTCACGTATACAGCCATATCCCTCAGGTATCGAATAACATTTCACTCCCATAAGCTTCTTTTATAATCGCCTAAAACTCGTTTTCAAATTTTTTTCCCATTTCGAACCCTAAGGGGGTATATAAGGGTTCAACAGGTTTTCACGAATTCCGCCACCTCTCTTAGAAGTGATAAGACATCGAATTGGTTTTTACTTCATTTGGGCTTTCTTTATATATATCTAAAAACCGTTTTCAGGATTTTTGAATATTCAACCCCCAAGTGGGAGTAAGGGGGTTGCATACGCTTCCATAATTTTGCCGTATCTCTCAGGTTTGAATTCCGTCACATACGAGTATCTTAGGAGTGAGAAGACATCAAATTGGCTTTTGCTTCCTCAGGCTTTCTTTGTATTTATCTAAAAACCCTTTTTTTTTTTTGATATTCAATCCCAAGAGGATGTAAGGGGGTTGCATACATTTCTACGATTTTCGCCATATCTCTTAGCTTTGATATGATATTAAATTGGCTTAAAGTTTTTATATTATCGCCTCTTTTTTTTAATAATTGGGGCTGATACTTAAAAAAAGAATGTTCGGTTAGGGAAAACAAAAAAATTGATCGTAACTGCAATGTTGGGTAGAAACAGAATGGGAACTACGCTTAATGCGTCCTCTACAATAAACGTGTTTTTTTACGACTTTATCCAGAGCAAAGTAGGAGCTTTGAGCTTTGAATTGTTCATGGGCCAGAGTAGTTACACCACTGAATCTAGTGGTTTGGTTGTTCTTCTCGCTTTGTGCTTTGTTGTTGTTTTTACATGTCGCTAACCTGTTCTGCACTATATAAGGTAGCAAAAAAACACTACTATTAGTTGATAATAAATAAGTTAACACAGTTCAGTTGGGTTTTAACTTGGAAGATTCTCATTTTTTTATGATTTTTGTAGTTTTGTAAATATTCAATTCTATCTAATACTTTATCTATTTGTTATCCTCCCTGTGTATAAGTTAAATCCTAAACCAACACATTTTCAAAGTTTAAAGAAAAATCTCAAACTCCACTAATTGCTTATCATTACAAGTACCACTTTTATGCCTTATGTGCAGGAAAACCAGTTTTCTTCGCATCCCGCAAATTCCGCCCCAACTTGTTTCCTTCCATATGTCGACTCGCGCAAAACACATTATTATTTAATCCACGAAATGAATGGATGAAACTTCTACATACTGCACACCGTCGATTAAATCTTGATTCCCCTTTCGTCTAAATTTTTTTCTTTAATTTGTTCTTACTTTGGTTTTTTTCTCACTTAGCCAGTGTGGATTTTATTAAGCCAGTAGATCAACAAATGGTCAGTTGTCCGGCATTAAATCTTTCGATATACGAAGCAAGGACTTGGCAGAAAGCTGCCATTCTTAACTTTGTATGTTAACTTTTATATCTGTCGCATATGTGATATGTCGGTCATATGTTGTAGGTTTTCTGTCGATATTTTCATATTATATAATCGGTCGTGTTCTACACCACGATAATCCGCTCTCTTTGTATACGCCAGCTGAAAGATAGCTGGATTATATAATATAATAAATTAATTGACTCAGAAAGTTCAGGTTTTTGGTACAAGAATACAAAGTTTTTTCTTCTTAATGTTGCAGGTATTCATCGACCGTGAAATGTTCAAACGTTTTGCTGAACCAGGAAGACCTCGAAAAGCAGAAGAAGCCTGGGATCGGGCAATATTCAACAATTTTATATTATTATAATTTTTATTTTGTTGACGAGGCAAAAGCTTCGTTTGCTGGTCCATCAACATATGGGAATCTTGCGCACCATGGCTCTACTTGAACTTGAAAAGGCGGGTGAGTCAAATCGATAGTTCGGTCATACAATTTTATTGAATGCATGCATACACCTTAGTTTTGAAATCCATGTGAAAACGAGAGTAAACCCATACAATGTTAGACCGATCGAAATGCATATGGTGATGATTGGGGAAAATAGATATGCGTCGTGCCACCCGTAAATGTGGAATAAATTGATTCAGAGAAAGCTTTTCTTTGCTTACTGTAGATATGGCAGTACTAGAAGTTTCGTAGATATAATTGCGTTTTTGATTTTTAAAGAAAACAATTTTAGGAAAAGGACAAAAAGATACCCAATTAAAATCAGTTCGAAAAAACACTACACAATGCTTGCTCTAGGAATCCTCCATCCCTACATGTGTGGCCAACAACTACATCGCAACTAAAAAAATCCTACAGTACGTTTTACACCACAGAACATACCTAAATTAAAAAAAACCAATTCATACCAAGACAGTACATGCCCGTAGGGTCTGTATCCTCTCCTGAAACTTAACGCACTAACCCAGAAATTTCGGAGAAAATAGGCTGTCCATATATGAATAAATCAAAAAAGCAGTTCTTTATTTTTTAAATAGAAGTAAAACGAGTCGAAAAACCTATTGATCATTTGCTTCCCCAAAAATTTTTGCTTCAACCGAGTTTGTTACAAAAATTACTCTACCACCATTTTCAAAATTGAAATAAGTAAGTATTTATATTCGCATCGTCGAGTAGGTTTGTCCCCCGAAACGACCTCCTTGTTTACGCCCCTGACCGACGCCACTGCCACACTTAAAACGACAATTACAATTTTAACCCATAGCATGTTTTAAAAAACACAACTATCAACATTCATTACTGGCTCTTCATATAAAAATTTTAAGTAAAAATGGAGTAAAAGTAAGCAAAAAAAAAACCAATTCGATATCTAATCAGACCTAAGAGATATGGCGGAATTCGTGAAAAAGGAACAGGGGATATGCTCGTTTTTCACACCGACTTGGGGGTGGAATATCGAAAAATTCTGATATTACTTTTTAGGTGATTATATAAAAAGAACGTCGAAGTAAAAACAATTCGATATCCCATCAAGAGATATGACGGAATTCGTGCAAACGTAAGAGTTAGATATTGAAAAATCCTGAAATTAGTTTTTAGAAAATTACATAACAAGCCCGTGGAAATAAAAACGAATTCGATATCTCACCAAACCTAAGAAAAAATTAAAATGTATAAAACCTTTACCTACACTACCTTAAGTATTGAATAAATATAGATCTGAAAAAAAAATTGGACGTTTATCTGAATAGCTCATGGAAGTGAAATGAATTTGATATCTCAAAAGACCTAAGAGATATGACGAAATTCGTGAAAATACCTATTTTTACCGCACTTCCGCACGCCAAAGCAAGTTTTAAATTCTTTCTTGCTTAAATTGTGTTTCTTGAATATATACATGTATCAAGTTTCAACTTTCTAGTATAAGTCGTTCCAAAGGTAATAAAAATACTCCCACATCGTATGGGATGCATCTTATACCAAACCTGAGCCCAGAATGAAAGAAAAAAAATATAAACAGATAATTTATTTTGTTAGTATATTGAAACGAGCGCTCAGAAAAAAGTACATATGTTAATTATTTCACACGGTTCCTTGCTTGATGCTGTCGGTGCCTCACTTGGCTGGCTGCTGACCATTTTTCGATAGCGTAAAAGAAGATATTACATATCAAATTAATAGCGTGGCATGTGAAATATTGTTTCACTTTTTTTCCATCTAATTTAACTAAATTAACTTCCTGACTAACTGTGTACAGTTAGTCAGGAAGTTAATTTAGCATTTAGCAGAATAAGCTACGGTAATGTTGAAAAAAAAACGTTGAGCTCCTTTACTGATTCAACATACAATTTTGGCTTCAAGAAAATACATAAGACACAACAAAATCAAAGAAAATAACAATCTGGTTGTTATTTGTCTTTGTACCGAAATTAGTCACAAAACTAACATATTAACCAAAACATGTGAACAAATGTCTACATAATTAAGTAGCTATTGAGTCGTAACCCCTATTCACATAAGTGAATGAATTTACATTTCACTAATTAGATTATTTCCATTCCAATGGAAATTTTGGCCGCTAATCGATTGAATCTACTAATTTTGTTGAGATTAAGCTCTCTATTTCCGTGCATTTACCTTTTTTGATTAACACTGCTGTAGGTACCTATAAACAATTTATTACTCTACGATAAAAAAAAACAGAAGCGTTTTTTTCAAATTAGAATAAAATTGCGTCGATTGTATGTAATTGATAATAATAATTCCAAAGTGGAAATAATCTACTTAGCTAACTCATAAATATTTTATTCGTTCTTCTATATTTTTATTATTTTCAAAAAATTTTCCAAAATATTCTACTCGATTGGTAGCACTTTTCATGATTTTCTCGACTAATTTTCTCTATAAATTTCACTGCATAAGTTTTTTTCACTGATTTATAAACTAAAAGTTTTGCTAAAGCGAAGCTCGAAAAGCATTTTAGTTTCTGTGAAATGATTCGAATCACCGCTAAGTTATATTCGAAGCGAATTAAATAATTTGTTGACACTGGGATACACTCTGTGCTCGCTCTGTTTTATAGTAGTGAACACAGCTGGTGGTATCTCAGTGGCAGCAATTAATATGGATCATCGCCGGCTTACCTGTGAGTGGATTAAAAAAAATGGAAGCGGAAGTTGTTATGTCGCTTCAAGGTCTCATCGCCCCGATAAATTTAAACAGCCAACTTGCACGATTTCGGGTAAGTTAATCATTTTTCATTACAAAAATTGTAGCCTAGGCGTATGCAATGCAAAGAAATTTAGCGTTTTATTGATTTTATTGTAACAACTAAAAAATTTTTCAATTTTATTTATAATTTTCGGCAGCAAGGAAAATTAAAAAAAAAATAAGATTGGTATTTTTATTTATATTATTAATATTTAAATTTTTAATATAATTAACTGCCTTCGATGATCTTCTTTTCGTTTGCACTAGAATAAAAGAAATTTTGTTGAAAGAATTTAAATTATGTACAATAGCTAAATTTATGGTAAAATTAAAGTTTTTATTTAAATATTTTTAATATTGGTATAAATCCATGTAAAAAGATGAATTTTGTCCTACTAAAAGTTATTTTTAAAATCGAAATTTTGTTGATTTATCAATTACAATATTTAGCGGGAACAACTTGTTGCTGAACAACCAACAATTCAAAATCAATTGCTGGACAGATGGATACAAAATTTTGTTAAAGTTTATAATATTCTTGGTGTTGAATTACATATTATAAATTTTTTGGCACGTTTTTGGGGAGGCCCACATTTCGCTTGAACGTTTCGACCGAACTACAAACCAAATTCAAACGTTATGAACACTAAATTTTAACTGGAAACAGGGACGTCATGGGTGGGGGGGAGGGTTAAGAGGGTCATTTGCTTTTTTTTGATTTTTTGGATTGAAGAGAAACACGACCTTTATTTTATTTTCTAGAAAGGATTTGGAATGGTGGCCAAAAACGTCGAAAAATAGTCAACATTTTGGACTCTCGTTTTACATCTCCTGGTCGCAAATTTTAAAATTTTTTAAATCTGTTTGCCGAGTTGAAAAGGAGGCACCAGCCAGCACCTTTAATTTCACTTGCCAAAATCGGAGAATTTTTGAAAAAAATTGCCCTTAAATTTAAAAAAAAATTCGATGGTTAGCATGGCATTTTTTGAAAAAAGTCAATTTTTTTCGATTTTCGCAAGTGACACGCAAACGGCAGGGGACCTCAACAGCTGCTCAAAAATCCAAACAAAATTAAAATGGGGGAATGGCTGCCGAAAACGTCGGAAAAAAAATTTGGGACTCTTATTTTGCCTCTCCTGGCCGCAGGGAGTTTAAAATGTCTCTCCTTGAATTGAGGGTCGCGTTTGCATACACTACACATCTGAACCCTGTTCAAAAAATCTTACCCATCTGGAAAAAAGTGAAAAACATCCCTGATTGGAGCCGATTCATAGCTTAATCATTTCTTTAGTGAATATGAATTCTTAAAGATCTATAGGCATTTACATTTCGAAATTATATCATCAAAATTTATGACTTTTTTTTTTTGCTAATTTTGCTGTTTTTGACCAAAAAATCAACTTAAACTCTTCAGCAAAATAAAAGAATTTGTTAAGTATGACAGATACTATTACTTTTTACTTTATACCTTTTTTTAAATAATATAGCATTCGATCTGAAATTTAAAAAAAATACTTACCCTCAAATTTTGTATTTGGACTACAATATCTGCCGAAGGAAAGATAAAAATTTGGATAGAAGTTCATAAGTATATGAATGTGGGAAATGTAAAATTTTGGAGGGTGGTGGTGGAGCACGGAATTTTTTTGGGGGGGGGGGGGGGGAATAAAAATTCGAAAAAATCAATTTTTATATCTCAAGAAGCAAACCAGATATAGGCTTGAAATTTTTACGGGAATAAGAGCCACTAGACCTCTAAGAGAGACAACAATTTTGGGTGTAAGGAAGGGTAGGAGAGGGTGGAAAGCAAAAAATGCTGACTATTATTTTTCGAGAACCACTAAGGGTAGAAAGTTAAGAGTTCATGTCCGTATAAAGCCATCATAGGGACGTTCTAGAAAAATTCATAATAAAGGTGGGCTCGTTTTGTTTTTTGTTTTTTTTTTGTATTCCTATTTAAGAACAGCTCGATTATTATACGTTGTGGAGAAATTAAATTAAAGATTGATAAAACAGAAAAATCCAAAAATGGCAAAGTTTTCTGCAATATTTCGAGTGCTTCCTTGATAATAATTTAAACTACGAATCTTTAACCGAGTTTAATTGCAGCTTTATTTTTAGTTATAGTCTCCCCATAACTTCGCGGTATAAATGAGAAATGTTGAATGTTGAAAGTAAACTATTTTTTTTAATAAATGAGTACCACTTTGTTTGTCTGAAGCAGCAAATGATTTCGAACGCTGAGCTCTGTAGTCATGATATGTTAGAGTGTCTATTCCATATTCCACGTTTTCAGATCGCTTCGTCGAATAAAGTTTCAAAATTTACATTCCGCGCCGATATTAGCTTTGTAAAAAAGGTTGCACTTGTTAGAAGATACACGATTTTGGTTATTTTTATTTTAAACGAAATGTCCAAACCTCCAACTTTCTTACGACTAGCCTGAAAATTCATGTACCATATGGCGGCTTGTCATTTTATTAACAGATGTACAATCGAGTCATTTGTCCTTTTTTGCAAATGGTTTGGCAGGGAAAGTAGAGTTCCTCCAGTCCTTATTTTGTAATTTAACAGAATTTTGTTTATCGACTTTTAGGGAAAAATTATGGGCTTTCTTAAACTGGAACTAAATCGAATACTGTTTGAAAAAAAATAATTTGCGGGTTTCTCTAGTTTTTGCTTTATTATTATTATTTTCAAATAATCGAATGTTTCAATTCTTTTATACATTTCTAAGGAAAAGGGGGAAAAAACAATTTGAAGAAGTTACACAAGTAATTAAAAATTGCCATTATTGGATAATGCAATAAATATTTATATTTTTTATCATCAACAGAAATTTATATTTTTTACATGATAGTTTAAAGTAGTAAATATCACGTCTTATATTAATTTAGTATTAAAACAATAAAAATGTCGCTTATTAGTAATAATAGAAATTAAAGAAAACCTTTCATAACAATTACCTGCAAACCTCTGTCTTCTATTTGCAAATTCTCTAAGAAGCTGACTTCGTAAAATGCAAAGTGTTAGAACTCGAAACGAATTGAGTGTGCAAAACTCTTCTATATCCTATAATAGGTGTGATATGTAATGTGAAAAGTTAGTTTTTTGGGCGCAACTTAAAAATAGAATTTTCCTTGGATGTGTATGTTTTCTTGGCGACTGCACTGATAAATTCCCGAAACGTATAAAGTGCACAACAAGCTATAAATATAAACAAAATGTTTGTGTACTTACCACCGAAAATAAGGCTAATATAATCAAGAAGGATATTACTGGGGTAATATTAGATCTATGAAAAATTGACAATACTAAGCTAATAATAGGCTGTCCTATTAGCAACATTAATATTGTATTCGTCTTGTATTGCCCCTATAGGGAATAGTGGCGTGTTCTTTACTCTTTAGTCAAGAAGGTGAAGGTTCAAATATTATTCAAGTCCTGGTCACGTAAACAATTACAAAATTATTAGTTTTTGTTTGTATTTAATGGAGCCTTTGTAGTCCTGTAGTCATCCCGCTTGCGATAGGCTACCAAATGCTAAACACCTACAATCTGAAAAAAAATTGTACTGCAACAGTAGGAGCCTCGATACAGCGACAAAATTCTTAATAATTGAGATGAAGAATTTTAAAATTATTGTTTGCTAGCTTTTTACAATAACAACTAGAAGATTATGGAACTAGGTTCCATATGAAAATACCTCATTAGAACTACTGTAAGATCTATGCCGCTTTTCCACTTTGTTCACAAACCCTAGCTTCCATAACAGAAGCATCCACACATTCCAGTTAGATGTCTCTCGATATCATACAATTGCGGCTTATGAGGAATTCGAATAATTGGCTAATTTCTCAGTCGAAAGAAAACTGCAATTAACGGGCGTTTAACAGGCGAATCAACACATCACGAACACTTCTTAGGTACTAGAGCAGAAGTACTTACAATCTGTGATTCAGACTGGAAAAATTTCTTTCCAAGTACTTAAGACGATAATGAACACGAGTCTATCAACAACCTATTGTAGATTTCACCGAGAAAACTCGATTAAATTAAAGTGATATAATTTTCTAATTCTTTCTAAAAAAAATTTAAAAAAAATAATAAGTAGGTAGGTACTTCTAATAATTTATGAATAAAATATTTATTTTCATAATAAACCCAACAGCTTGAAGATGCAGCCAAATCTTATGCAGTCGACATGATTAATAGCTAACACTAATCTGAATTATTTATATATATATGTAGATTTATATTTATGCTGACACAATTTTTACTGTAAAGTAGCGCGTAAGTAGAACGCAGAACTGCATAGTGCAGCGCGGCACAGATTTTATTGAACATTTTAACGTTATATAATCGAATGATTGACCACACGATGTGTGCGCTTTCTCGAAGGGCATTTGTACGTAACTTTTAAAATATCAATAGATTCTGTAATTTTGTTTCATAATATCATTGGGGACAATTTCGATTGTAAATTAATCCCCTAAAGAAAAAGATATATATTAAAGGAACAAATTCAAATTAAAAATAATTTATTTTTTAATTTCTGTAACTTAAATTTTCATGGTGCCCTATTAAAGTGTTTGAGTTATAGAGAGTTTGTCTTAAAGAATAATTGTACGTCATGATTCGATTTGGGTTAAATCAATACGAAATAAAGAATATTTGACTTACAGAAGATCGATTTGTAGAGGTTTTTAGATTCACTATTCTTAACTTGGGATAAAATTGATTTTTCAGTAAATTTGTTTGCGAATAGTTGGAAATATTTGCAAAGTGAAAATTGATTTGGAGATCTTGTTTAGGTTGCGTTTATCTCCAACGATAATCATTAAGATTAAAATACGATAAAGAGAAATAATATACATATTTCCTCAAAACAGACGAAAAATCAAGAAAGAACGTCAAAGTCTAAAGAAGACTTAAGTGTTACAGGAACTGAAGACTACCAAACGGATTAAAAAATCTTCCAAATGGGAAAAAGTGTGAAAAGCGGCATGTCCTTTACTTTACTTTTAAAGATAAAGGAATCAAAAGTGACTATTTCTAATATTTGAGAAAATGCGTTAAGCTAGTATTAAGATAGTATTACACTGTTTGACCAAGTGGTCAAATTGCAGTAATAAGCAATGCGAAATAGCGAATTCCAATTAATCTCATAGTATCCACTCGGTCAAATTCGCTATTTCGCATTGATACTGCAATTTGACCACTTGGTCAAACAGTGTAATACTAGCTTTACACTGTATCTCACGCTGTCAAATATTTGACTCTTTTCCCTGGCAAATGCTATCAGATAGTGTAATCGTCAAATTTTTTTAGGCCACTTTATTTTATTTGCTCTACAAAAAGTCTATTTTGACGGAAGAAACTTTACAGAACTTTTTTGTCAAATTTTATTAGTCAAATATTTGACAGCATGGCATACAGTGTAATATTAGCTTTAGATTGTTTTTGTTTTGTTCTCGCTTTTCCAAACAGTATAATTTTCTTGGTGAAATTCGCCAGTACCTACCAACCCTAAGCTTTTATTTTTTTCAGTATTGGCTTTGAAACAAAATTGACTATCATGATACAAAATTTTGTTTTAAAAACCAATTAATTTGCGCGTACTAGTACAGATTTAGTAAGATCATAAACATATGGCGAAATACGTGAAAACGTCTGCAAACTCCTAAAACCCCCTTAGGGGTTGAATATTGAAAAGCCTGAAATCGGTTTTGAAGCGATTATATAAAAAGGTCGTGGAAGTAGAAATCATTGCGATATTTAACCAGACTTGAGAAATATGTCAGAATTCGTTACACCACCTATTGAATGTCAAAAAACGTTGAAATTAGTTTTGAGACAATTATATAAAATCTCTGTGGAAGTAATTCGAAATTTTATCTGGCTTAAGAGATGTTGCGAAATTCGTGAAAACGTTTACAATATCTTTTACACTCTTATAGATTGAATATCAAAAAATTCCATGGCTTCATCTGAGTAACTTTTCTCGATATCTCAGAAGAGTAACAGATATGACAAAATTCGTAATAATATATGGAGCTCTTTTCGCCCACCGTGCGCCTATGCAAATATGATTTTTTTTTTCTTTAAATTACTTTTCCAGTAAATCTACAAACACAATCTAAGGCTCAACTTTTTAGCGTAGCCGTTCCTAAAATAGAGAAAAAAACACTTTCCGAGCAGTAAAGAATTTTTTTTTAAATCTATATCAATACTTTGTTATTAAAGTAGTAAAATTAAAATAATAAATAAATGGATACAGATAATTTTGAATGTATTTAGTTACGAGTATGTATGGTAAAGAAAACTGGTTTCAACTTTAGCCCCTATTCGAGTGACTACAATTTTCGCCCTCTCATTCCTCAATCCATGAAATGGATTTAAAAAAAAAAGTATCTTTTCATAAATAATTTTGATATCATTATACATAAAGCCTATAGAAAAAAGCAAATTCGATCTTATTAAATCTAAAAGATTTATCAGAATTCGTGAAAACTTGGACAAAACTTTACATCCCTAGGGGGTTGAATGTCAAAAAATGCTTAAATCGGTTTTTTCCGATTATATTTAAAGCCTTAAGAAGTGAAAGAACTTTCGGTGTTCACATTGAACCTAAGAAATATATCGGAATTCGTGAAAAGTGAAACCACTTTACACTCCCTTAGGAGTTCGATATCGAAAAATTTGGATAAAAGCTTTCTAGGTGTTTATATAAAGAGCTTGCAGAAGTAAAATTAATTTGTGGACTCGACATGCCAAAAAGATATAACGAAATTCGTGAAAATGTGGAAAACCCCCTTTTCACGCACAATTTTTTTACTCCGCCTTTGTGCGCATTGAAAACTTGAAGTTTTTTTCTTTAATTACTCCTGTAGAACATCTACATATACGTGCCAAGTTTCAACTTTCTAACAGAAGCCGTTTCTGAGATACAACCCCCCCCCCCTCTCCCACTTCCGTACCTTGCTATCCCTATTAAAATGTACCCAAAACTCGTAGGGGTTTATCCAATCTACCTACCAAAAAAATGTCAGCTTAATATCTCAATGGATTTGTGAGCTACGCACCTTCAAATGCTTTTGTATACGGCGTCTTCGGCGGACAGACGGACATTTTTTTTTTTTGGGCTTATTATTTTTCAAACGTGTAAATACAAAATTTCAGAGTAGCAATTTTTTTTGAAATTTCAGTTCGATCAGAATACTTTACTATTGAAAAATAATAAAGTAAAATTTAAGAGGCCGAATTAAAAGCATTACCACCCAATTCTCTATTATATTTATTTTCTGTAAAAACCATGTAATGTTAGAATAACATTTTTTAACAGTCACCAAAATTGCATTAGTTTCATAACCACAAAGTCAGAAGACATCACAAAAATTCACATAATAAAATTTTCTTATTAATTTCTGACCAAGACGTCGTAACAACGTCGTGTCGACCTAACCTTTAAAACTACAAATAAACGACCAAACCGTTCTTTTTCCTTGGTCGACGTCCCGTCTGTTTGATGCTGGTGGGAAAAATTTAACTTTAAGTCAAAGGGTTCATAAGAAATGA
This sequence comes from Beris morrisii, assembly GCA_951812415.1. Lineage (NCBI taxonomy): Eukaryota > Metazoa > Arthropoda > Insecta > Diptera > Stratiomyidae > Beris > Beris morrisii. Next base: position 12,074,581 of record OX638312.1, on the reverse strand, counting down.
GGCACTTTTCTTATGACTGCTTTACGTCCAAAAAAAAGAAGATAAATTTATTATTAGAATCACAAATTATTGAAAAGTAGACCAAAAATAGCCAGTATTGAACTCAATTGCTTAACAAAGTGGACCAATAGTCTAATTTATATTCTATAAAGTATGTATTTTTATCTCTCCCTGCAAGGTATACATTGTATAGCCTAAACTATAGGTAGGTGTAGACAGGTACTTATCAAATATACCGCATCCGAGACTATATAGAGATCGTTAAATTTAAATTCGCCATTGATGTAAATTACATAACAGACAATTTGGCACCGCTACTAAAAGCCTCGAAACTAACAAGTTAAAAAAAAAATTTTTCAATTATCGACTATGGCAACACCGTCAACTGGTTCTACTTGAAATGCAATAAATTTTTGTCGTGTTTTTATGTGAAAAAAAAATAAGAAAAATGTGAGTCAAGTTTATTCGTCGTCGCAGTGCATTCCGAAATGCATCGTAAGCTTTCTTAGTGGGTCGTATAACGTTTTAATAAATAAAGTTAGTATAGGTATAACGACAATAAGAAGCAAGCTTTTATGACCCCACATATAAATCGGGTGGGCTGTGGGCATTATTAGTGTACCTAGTTATCTTTAGAGCACACCGTACCGTATGTACCATACATGCAAATGTAATAATCTTTTTTTTATATTGCATTCGAGCTTCGAGTTAGTATGTGGCCAAAGTTTACATTCGATTTTTGTGTACACATGTGTATAAATTTTTGGAAAAAAAAAATAAAAAAAAGCCTAGTCTAACGTCTACTTAGCTTTCGTTTCATTCATACGAGTATAACACACTAGACAGTAGACACTAGACACTAGTTTCTTATAAGTCTGACTAAAAAAAAGTTAGTGAGGAGGAGAATCTTATACAACCAGATTTCTTGTTCACGTGGTGTCTGAGTCAGATGAAATATGGTTGAGGGGGGGATGGGGGGGAGAACTAAGTACTTTTGTAGCAATAGCATAACGTATGCAACTAGCCAGAAATTTATGTGAACTATACGTGCGCATGTATTGACGATCGCCAGTGCATTATCGTATTATAGACATGTTTATTTTTATATCTGAATCAGTTTTTTTTTCTTTTTTGATTTTTAACATCACTTACATACACGGAAAAGATCTAATCTGTAGTGTGTAGTATAGCGTATTGGGGGGCACTATGTTATTTTCATTTTATATCAAACGTCTTCGGCTTAGTGTTATAGGCTCCCTCTTTATAGTCGTGACAATCTCCACTATACACGGTCTGTACGTTTAGAGTCTAACACTTAGCATTCAGTTCAGTTGGCTTTTCTCTAGTATTTTTCTTTTTTTTTATTTCAAAAAGCTATCGCGGTTTGTACTATGTAGTTAGATCGTCGTCAGTCAGTGTTAATTTATTCACCGAATCAACAACAACTTTTAATTATTTGTTCAACATTTTTTAAACAAAACCGACTATTATTATTTTTATTATTATTTTTTTTTTGTTTATACGATATAATTCGTATCGACTTTACCACCTACATTTCTGTGACACACTTTTCGAATGGATCATATACGGAGCCCGTCGATAACATTTTGGATTGGATTATTCGATTTTATCAACGAAAAAAAGGAAAAACCAACGGAAAATCAGTGATAAATCTATGAAAATGAAAATTCATCAGATTTTTTTGTGAAGCGATTTTATCAAAAGTAGTATTTAAATTAAAAGTGACCACGAACGAAGCTATTTTATAACAAGGTTTCTCTTCTAATATTAGAACGAATCGAAAAACCGAACAGTGTTTATTGCATTTTATAACACCGCAGTGAAAATTTTATTATGCAACTGCATGAAAAAAAAACTATTTTGCCATTAGAATTAATCAACATACTCGTATACCTACACGAGAGACAAGTGCATTGCGAAATCGTATTTTTAATCGGGAAAAAAAACGTTGTAAAATCAATTTTTTTTTAAATTTAAAATTATCAAAATACCGAAATTTACAAGAAGTGCTTAGGAGATGGTCTTTGCCAATCTTACAATGGAATAATTTTTGGCAAAAAAATTTGGGGGGTATTACAAAAAAATATGGAACAAAGCTTGATTTTTAGGTGGTTCTGTTCGGCTCCTTTGTTGGCAAATATCCAAAATTGCCCTGTTATTTAACACAGGTTTTGAATTTAATTTCGAAAAGATTTTTGCAGGTATTCGTACCTCTTTATTGCACCTTGCAATTTATTGTGGTCGTACTTGCAACAAGATTTATGTCACAAAAATATAAGAGAAAAACTTGAATATTCTTGGCTAGAATTTAACACTACGACTATGCGTACCATCTACACATTGAATTCTACGTAGATATGATGTACCTGCAGTCTTTTTAATTAACCGGTTTCTTTTATTTTCTTCTTGTTTCTGTAAAGCCGTGACCTAATAATCTTATCATGGGATTAATTTTCTTAGTAAAAAAGAAATAAATAAGTAATGTGCCGCGTATATTGCCTCCATTTCTGATAAGAGTATAGTTACAGTATTTTAACTGATATCCGTGTCTAAAAATGGCGTTAACCGGCTTTTAATGTCGCTCGTTTTTTAAACTACTAACTTAAGAACTGTGTGCTCTATTTCAACCTACGGTTGATTTAATTTTCTCAAGATTTCTGCAATTAAAGAAACTGTACTTGTTTGCAAAAGTAGTAGGTTGCAGCAATGGAAATATCATTCTAATTTTTCAAGGGCTATTGAATGACTATTAAAAGAAGTAGCAAGTTGTGAGCTTCTATTTAAGTTCTTTTTGGGAAGGAAAAAAATGAGAAGTGTTCACATTTATGTAACAGGTACTATTGTATGGCGGTTATTCGCAGTTCTTATAATCAACTTTGAACTCTCACAAAAAAAAGAGAAATACCTTTGTATGTTGGCCCCTTCTCCCCGGTAATTGCCACTCTAGGAAAACCAAGATTACTCAAATTTTCAATAGTTATTCAAAGTGTTTAACCGTTTATTTCAAGGACATTTATGTGGCAGCTAATCCAATTAGTGAAGTGGTTCTATTCAACTTCAAGTCGACAGTTGATTTATTTTTTTTCTTCAAATTTTGCAATAGAGCTACTTGCTCAAGTTTGCATAACTATGCTTCAATCGTATTCAAGTCCTATTTCGATTTTATCTAGATATTCATTGCGATATCTTTTTTCTTCCGCCCGATAAGAAATTGTTCTATTTTCCAGGGGCTACAGTCCAATTCAGGCCTTGGCTTTCTCTTTTTGAAGAAAAGTTTCTTCAAACGTTTTATTTTATTGTCTGCCCTTTCTATCGAAGTTAATTCTGTTGATTTTTACAAACAGGTTTTTAGATTATCGGGACGATTTTGATTAAAAAAAAACTGCTGTTTATGTGTGTGTGAATCCAAAGCCTCTAAGATTATAGACTAGCGCCCTTACTGTAAAGACTATTATTCCTTCTATGCTTTGAGCTAGAAAGTTGAAATTTGGTATATACCTACCTATGTATCCAACTTAAAAATATTTGCAAGTTTTTTCTGTTCTCAAGTTTTTGTTTGAAAAATTTGTGAAATTTCAATGTTGTGTAGTCGAGTGGTCGAACACTCAGACAAACAACAAAACAAAACAACAATAAACAAACAAATTTTTTAATGATCCGTGTATCGTCTATCCGTTTATTAAATTGTTCAATATAATTTTTGTGTGTAGCGAAAAAATTTCTAGCTTAACCTATTCCAATTTCACTGCGCCAGTATTGCCTAAGGACTTTTACCTCACGTTTACGTCAAAAGTATCGAGCTAGAAAAGTCTTTCGTGCACAGGATTCTTAAAATGCTGATCTTGGCAGCATATTGCTTAGAAAATTTAATAACATTTGTATGGTTTGCATTTTGCTGCAATTTTTTCAAGGAATATTGTACGGTGACTAGTCGAAGGCGGAGTACTTTCAACTTTGGGGAAACAAACACTGTGTTAAAATTCGTGTTACTATGTTCTGAAATTTATTGTACAAAGACTTTGACCACAAGGACATTTGTATGGCAGCTATTTCAAGGTGTAATGATTTTGCTCATTAATCTCTCTTTTTCCGAAAACTCACTCATATTTTCATATTTCAATTCGTTCTCGAATTATCACGAAGTTCTGAAAGATGAATGTAAAAACTTTACAAGAATTTTTGTACAATTAACTATAATTTTTGTACTGTTAAACAATTTTCATATATAAGTCACCGTATTGTTCGGTTATTGAGAAAATTGGACGGACAGAAAACGGGTTTTGTTTTTTAGACCACAATTGAAAAAAGGTAAAAATGTTATTAACATAACATTTAAAAGTATCACCAAATTCGAATCAAGTTTTGGTGAAAATTTGTAAAACATTATCTATACAGAAATCTGTGTATGCTATACCTTTCGCTACAAGCCAAAACTATAAGTGAAAATAAAATTCAATATTCAAATTACGTGTTTCACTTTAAAAAACTCTGAGACGACAAATCATAATAAATTTACAAAATAAAGGTTATTCTAATTAGTTAATTATAATGTTGTGTTAGTATTATGTAGGCAATGTTCATAAATCATATCGGACATCATTTCAATGATAAATTTTTTATACTTTTCATGAATTATTCAATAATGTGCATGTTAATGAATCGAAATGAATGAATAATAAATCGGTAATGCGCTTTAACTTTAATCATCAATTAAATTTTGTATTGAACTTATTTAGATGATTCCTAATTTAAACCGAAACTAAGATCGGAAATTTGAAATGAATTTCAAAAAAACGTAAAGAGTAATAGAATTTATGTTGAACACTCAATAAATTAACTTGTACCATATGTAAAAAGGGTGTAGTAAATTCAGACCTTTCCGATTTATGGGTCGCTAATGAACGTTTGATGAAGATGTTTATCATTAGAACGTCTGCGTTTTTTTTGCTTGGTGTCAACAATTTAACACCAGTCAAAGCTAACCAACACTAGCAATTTTTATAGTCTGAGAAATTACAAAATATTGTCGTGAAAAACCAAAATTGGCTTAGAAGTCCTATTGTTTTAGCTAACTGCTATTAAAAACTGATTCAAAATTGAAAGAAATAATATTATTTTTCAATTCTTGATAGTATATTTCAAAAATATCAAAAAAAAAGTTAATTGCAGACGGTATTTTTCTTGAAATAGCTCTTATTGTAGCGAACATTTGTAAGGTTTTTATTATGTATAATAGTTCGGTGTTTGACTTGAAGATGTCGCTGCTTTGTCTTTTTCATGTTCTGTCCTGGGTGTTCAATTGATTTCTGTGTTGAAAAGATGGTTAAAATTGTTGAACTCAGAAAAAAAGGGAAGTTGTTGAAACAATTGGAATTTATTTAATTTTTATATCTCAGACGTACAAAATTTATTGACTGTAAAATATGTACTTAATTGAGATAGTGAAAAATATGAAAAAGATACAAATAATTGTCTTCACATGTGCATTGAAGGTATCAAGGTTCTCATATATAATGCATGAGTTAGAAACATAGATATGAAATATTTAAACTTATCATAGTTTTGGCAATAATTCAAGTTGTGTTATTTGTTTAAAATATTATGGACTTATAACACACAAATAGATTTTTTTACGCAAAATAAATACTTAAATATCATGATAATTTCCAACAATTCTTATATTTTGATATATTGTTTTAAAAAAATAAATATCAGCTTTTTATAAAGCTTTTATACCTGCACCGTTCGACTATTTAACGTCAGAAATATTTGTAATAAACATATTCCGTTGTGTTTATGCCTACAAAATTGCTAAATATATTATTTCCAAAAATAAATTTCTGACGGTCGCTGTACCTACAATAAATTGAAGCCTTTGTCAAACATGTCGTATAAATATACACGGTATATTGCATATAAAATATAATTTGTTTGCTGCTATTTTCGAACAAAATACCGAAAAATCCATTTTTGGCAGAGTATCAAAACCATCGATCCACAAATAATAAATGTATAGTGGAAAATATGAAACATAGTTGTAAGTTGTTGATTACTCGTTCAAAATATTTTCTATTTGATAGATAAAATTCATAAGTATTTTCAACATTAAATATCAATTCTTTAAGTCTGTTTTGAACGTCTCAGTTTAGGCTTGAGCGCACGACTAAATTTGATAAATTCGAAAATGTGAAATTTGTCGACAGCTTATTTATCAAATCTGAAGTGTTAATAAATATATCAAATAGCTTTAATTTCGTGATGAATTTTTGGAAGGGGGTAAAATGTACAGAACTCTTTTAATCGGTTGTATTTTGGGGTGATAGTAGGATAAAATATTTTTGAAATTGTCATAGTGACTTGAGCAAGCCCTGTTAATCTTTGCATATCTTTTCTGTACAGTAGGAAAGTATTAGAAAATTTTTTTTAACTAAAACTCGGTAGGATAATTCTTAACTCCAGGTTGTTTGATTTATCATTTCAAATTTCACGGAACGGATACGATACGGATTATTTGAACCGATCTTTAGTCTATCAATTCAGACGTCGTTTGTTCTATTCGTCTCCAGGTCTTGGAATTAAAAATTATATTTATATGTACTTATACCGAAAGCTTCATATTGTCTTAAGTTTGATTGCGGTATTTTTTTTTTTAAATTAAAAAAAATTTTTTTTTAAATTAAAAAAAATTTTTTTTTGCTTTATTAATTTTTTAAATTTTTTGTATTATTTGTTTGTAATTTTTACATTTAAAATATCACTTCTGTCGAGTTTTTTTAGTGGCTAGTTGGATTGAATGAACGATGTTGTTGCCACTCATAAGTACAGTAAATATTTAAAATTTAACGAATTAAAATTTACAATATCGCAAAAACATGAAATAATCAAAATTAATCTACAGTTTTCAAAATTCGTATTATAGTAAGGTATTAAATCGAATGTGTGGAAATTACATAAGAATTCGTACCCCATAAAGCATTATTTCATTTATTTTAAACATATTGAAAACTAATGCTAATTTCTTAAAGTTATAGTAAAAAAACAGGGCTCGGTTGTCGAAACTAAATTTTGGAAAAATTTTTCAAATTTAAAAATGTCTTTTCTATCGAAAAAAATAACCCAGTAAGAATCACTTTGCAACAAATACAAAGCTTGTTCTCGAATCATTAAATTATGCTCCATTTACCGATTTACACAAATGAAAGCCATCGTTAATACGTTTAACTTCGTCTTTCATATGTAGGTACTTACTCTTCACAAAGTCACCGTGTTACCATACAATCCAATTAACTATGCCACATAATTTCAGTCGAAATCGCGGTGAAAGCATTTTTAGGTGTCAAGTTTTCTATTTATCGCATCTTCTAAAATTGTGTGTTCATTTAAAAAAAAAATAGCACTCATTGTATTTTTTTGTTGTATTCCGCTTATATTTCAAAGTGAGATTTTAATCTTATAAAATATCTACATAATTCATTTTTGAATAGATTAAAACAAAAATTGTCTATTGTTTACTGTACCATAAACAAGCCTTCATTTCAACAATACAAAAAATGCGTTGGATCCGTTTTTTTTAATGATATCCAGGTTTAAACACTTAACAATTCTTTGAAGTCGATAAATTTTTTGATGAAATACGATTTTGTTTTCACCTAAGAATCTTGTGATCGCGACATTCTAAAATTTAAACTAATTAATTATTCTCGATGGATTACTTTCTTATTCTAATGGATTTTCGAATTCTTCTATGGCTAGTACCTTTCATTTCAACAAAAACAAGACTGTTAATCTCGTCTTTCTAATTTTTGATGAAATATTCAAATCTTTAAGTGTGACCTTTCTATGTACTGTTTTACTTTCTTCTAAAAATCAGCTATTTCCTAATTTTGCTAGCAGAAAAACTAATCAACCGAAAAAAACTTGCTATTTACAATTTACATGAAGTTGTTAATTTAAATCTTTCGCTTGTTAATGCAAATTGGTACCTGATCCACATTTTAACATTCGTTTTTTTCGAAAGACTCGTACCAAAGTTGGGCTTGTTTCTTGTTAGCTAAGCATAAAATCCAGTGAAAGAAAATAAATTAGAATAAGTCTAGTGTGTGCTAAATGATTATATCACATTCTCTTTACTAGCGTTAAAGCCTACTTCAAGCCTTGAAATATTTTTTTTAAATCGATTCAATAAGTTTTGTACTGTATAAATTCATTCCACTCGAATAGAAATTATCCATGCATCAAGCCATGAGATTGGTCGACAAAGAAATACATTGAAGACAATAGTCTAAGAAGAACGATTAGACGGAAGCACAATTAAATCTACCGGTTTTCATTCGATAAGTTAATTAGCAAAAAAAAAATTAAGAATTTGATCAAAATCAAAAATATTTAGCTTCTTTATTTCTCGCTTATATTCTTGTTAGAATACATCAATTTGACAAACAATTTCGCATAATATAAACACTTCGAACATATTTGGGTTAACCTTGTCCAATTTTTGTAAACATAAATAATATTGAACTTGAAGTTCGGTCATTTTCAAGTTGAAGATTTTCTGAGTTATCTCTCTCTTAATTTGTTTTTAGTTATCAGTTTTATTTGTTTAAATATTATTTACTTTTCTCTGTTGTGAAATAACGCTGGAACTTCAGATTAAAAAAGGGGATTTTACATGTTTTTAAAATGAAGTCCTCGATTCGACTCATACTCATGACATCTACCCTTTTTCTTATATCCATCCAGTTTTTCTTTCTTTTTAACAATATCCATTTTCAAAAAAGCCTATTACAACCATTCTACTCTCGTCCACCGGGGTTGGACGATAGGCTAACAATCTATCTCGGGAAAAAAAATTAAAGACAATAATTATTCTTGCATCGTATATAGTATAGTACAAAAAATCTCTATATTTCAGAACCTTATCAAAACTAATAAGTGTTATCTTGTAGATATGACAAAATATTTACTTTTAGACAAATATATGAATTATATCCTTATCTTTTGGAAAGTACATTCCTTTCGTAGTGAGTTTCGTTTAGGTAGTCATTAAATATATAAAATACAGATAAGAATTTGCTCGAAATATTTTCTGTCACGAATTTGATTATTTTTTTAAATAAGGTTTTCTCATTGTTGTAAAAATATCGAAGCTTTTATAAATTGTTGTAGTATATTAGCCGCGTGACCTAGACAGGGTTATATTATTGATCAATTTGAACGATTAACAACATTTTAGTGTAGATTGCATAAATTTTGCAATTTAATAACAACTTTAACTATTATTAAAACACATGCACTAAAATTTTGCAGAGGCTTATGTTTCTACCCGGAAGGGAAATTGATATCAGAGTCAGCTAGAAATAATTAGCTTTCCCAATCGAATAACCTTTATCTAATCTACGATTAAGGAGGAAATTGCAGGCAATTAGTAGAGAGGACAATTTTAGCCAGTCACCAAATAGATTTTGGTTTGTTATGGTACGATCCAAATCAAAAGAAAGCCCAGGCGCAGTGAGAAGAATTTTTTTTTCCTCAATTCTCAGTTAAGGTGAATTCTTATAGAATTTTGTTGTTGTTGTTTTTTGTCTTGTTCGATCAAATTTTTATTGTTCACACCGAAACATGTCTACCCCAGAGGTATTAGTATATAGTAAGCCGAAGAGGAAAAATATCTCTTGATTTTGATCGCACTGGATAAAGAAATATACTATACGCTTTTAATTGTCTTTTTACAGTTTTCTGTTACCCACAGTAGACATGAACTCATGACTGTTCTTTGTCCTTCTATTTTTTTCGTGAATATTTTTGTTTTTAGCTACAAGAAATTTAATTTTTCACTAGACAGTGGCTAGATAAAAATCTTGTGTAATGCTGTAACGTTTTCTTTAATAGGTACCTACTTCGTTTTGAATTTAGTCTTAGAACTTGTAAGAATTAGCTTTGTACTGAAGATGTACATCGGCTTCAAGTGAAACATTAATTAGGAAAATAATATTTAATGAGTTCCCAAAAGTTTAGTCTTGTTTACCTGACAAAAATTATCTGTAAAAGTTTTAATTAGCATTTAAAAGCATCAAATTGGAAGTAATTTGTGAGTGGGTTTATACATTGTAATCGCAATTTATTTTTTGAAAAGTACTTTTGTTGCCGGCGCGTGCATGTAACAATAGGTATATGTATTTTTTAAGGATACCGAAGTGTACTTGGGGGTTACACTTTAATACACAGTAGGATACAGTTTTAAACAAAAACTAGTTTACACTGCTATTGACTACCTTCATAGTAACGAGCTAATAGAAAATGCGATGAAATTCTATCTAGTCATTAACTAGTCACTATCTAGCTGCATCTATAATCATGCATTACTCACATCGTTCAAACTAAATTCTGCTAGATAAAATGTTCTATGAATATCTTTCTTCTACAGCCAATAGGTCTCACCACAGTTCTTGACAGTAAACGGTCTTTTTCGAATTTCTGAAAAAGTATAATATATAAAACGTATAAAATAAAATTCTCTGCAACTTATTATTACAAACTTTTTCCATAGTATTGTTATTATTTAAGTTAGGCTCCCCCATAGTTGAATAATATGATTTATATGAATATTTAATTCTTAAACTTACAGTCATCTTAATTTGTTAGTTCACAACTTTGAAAATAATGATAGCACGGCAAAAAAATATAAATCAAAATTATAGAGAATTTAATTTTGTATAAAATTGTTTTAATACATTTTATTGATAGCATCAACGGTTTTGATTTTTAAGAGTATTCAATTTCTCAAATTACCAAGACCTTATTTTTCAAATTTGATGGATCTTAAGTCTTACAATATTGGTGCTATCGTAAAAATTTATGAATAAAAATTATAGAGAATTTAGTTTTGTATTAAATGGTTCTAGTACTTTTTCCTGATTATATCAACTGGAGCTGAACAATTTCGAAAAAAAACCACTGAACGATTTGAAGAAAACAAAAATTTATAAAATACCATGCAGTGTTAAACCAAATTAAATTTTCTGTAACTTTTTATTAATAAATTTTTGCCATAGTATCAGTATTATTCAAGATACGCTCCATCTAAGTTTCATGAAACATGATTTTTATAAATACTTAATTTCTAAACTTATCATTTTCTTATTTTGCAACTTTTATGGTTCATAACTTTTAAAATAATGATGTTACAGCAAAAAGTGGTACATAAAAATTATAGAGAATTTAGTTTTATATAAAGTTGTTATAATAATTGATAGTATTAACTGGAGATGAGAAATTTTAGAAAAAACCAACAGTAAGATTCGAGAAAAATAAAAATGTATGAGACCACCATGGAGGGCTTAAACAAATCGTTATTAAATTTTAATTATTCGATGAAACAAGCAACAAAATCAATTTATATTTTGACCATTTTTTTCAACACCAACGGAAATAGCCTAATTGCAACATTTTAGATCAAAATGTTATTAAAATGCTCGAAACATAAACAATGAGTCATTTTTTCTCTTCTAAAAATCATTAACAATACTTTGACAATAATGCGGTAAGCTTACATAAAACGCTAAATAAAATCTAATCGAATACATGCCAATAGGAGGCCATAGATATTTCCGAGATGATCTCCGAAAAAAAGTTGATGATCCAAAACCTGGCATACATCAGTTCTATTCTCACGTTTAACGCTTAACCCATACATGTGGCTCACTAATTAGCAATAAAGAATTCATAAAAAAAACGTGTTGAAAAAAAACTCCACGCGGGGAACTCTTTTTTTTCCGAAGGAAAATGTGTGCTATACGTCGCGTATGGTCTCGACCTTGTCCTATTTCCGTATCGGATATTCCATACAATGCAACTTTACAGAAAGTAATAGTAGACTATATAGGATTACCTACTGAAAGAAAGTATCTTATTTCTCCAGGTGCTCACTTATATGAGGTTTCGATTACGTAACGTCTTGAAGTGAAGGTGTGCCTTCATATTTCAAGCTTGTGAAAATTGATCGGATGTTACTCGAATGCATACATAAATAATGCAAAAGCATGTACTTGTTTAGAATCAGTTTAGTGTAGGCTTACTCATTGAAATTCATAATTACATATTATTGTTGCAACTAGTTTAGATACCCACACAAATGATTTAATAGTTAGTTTTACTTCTATTGTTCGTAATGCAAAAGATTTTCATTGTGTATAGACGCAATTGAAATGCAGTACTTAATTAAAAAAAAAGTCCACAAACTAGAAAGATTTTCAAGCTATGAAGCGAACTATAAAAAAAATTATCAGACAACAAGCTCTTAGCAAGATGAATCAATCCAAAGTTAAAGTAGTCGTAGCACTGTTATATCATAAGTCTAGTCACCTTCCTTCTTCAATCGTTTTTTTAAACACCTTTGACCCTCCGTTCGATCTGAGTTTTTCCTATCAAAGATTCGCAACATACCTAGTTGATTTTTTTTCCGGTGATAGGTTATTAGCCAATCACCCAACCCAAGGTTCTGATACTTGCTGCCCCCATACTGGATGGTTTGGTACTATCGATTTATGAAAATCAGGAATATTTATTTGAAAACAAATTAACACAAATTTTCATTCTTTTGTAGTGTGTTAATCAGAGAAATTGTCGCAAAATTTTGCGAACACAACGTCATGATCTGATAAATTTCAAAAGTATACATAAAATACTTAATGCGTGATTATTCCTATCTTCCGTTTTGCTATACTCGTATATAGTTAGCATGAACTAAGTGTGCTATCACGTTTCTAAGCACTTGCTAACGCGTGAACGCTAGCCACATGCTGAGGCCTTCGATGCGGTTAAGGCTGGTGTTATGTGTGCGTTTTTTTTTTTTTTAATTTTTTATACATTAAATGATTTTTAAATTACCTGCCCGATATTGCGCTACCGCAGTAACTATCTCAATTTTGATGTAGGCTCATTTCTTATCAAACATTTAAATCATAATAAGAATTGGGCTCTAAATTATGTCAAAATCAGCGGATTCTTCCAACGCTCAGGCGAATTGAATATAAATTCAGGAGAAATTAGACTTGTGCCAGGGTTTTTCTACATTTTTAAAGGTTTGCACGATTATATGCCATAAGTGTTCTCATTTTGTGTGTTGGTTGATTTACAAAAAACGGCGCCCAATGTGGGGTCATAATTTGAACGTTTCTGTAGACCTGTATGTTGATATATTCCACTCAGTTTTTTCATTTTGGAAATCGGTTAGAGGGCTAGTAATGTTCAATGTAAAACAGGTGAATTTAAAAGTGAACAGGTGATTTGTCGGAATTTTTGTTTTGAACATCACAATTCAATAAAAATATAAAAACTAGTTGGAGTGGCTTTCGAATGGTTGAAGGTGTTAAAACAGTCAATCGTGACTCTGACAATAGAAAGACATTACTCGACTATAATCATAGCGACTTCAAGTCACTTGGTATAACAAATTGGATAACAACTTTCGGTAGAACGAAAGGCCTGTTTCAAATTGTGTTCCTATTCATCCCAAAGTGAGCTGTTATTATATTGACTCATCAGAAAAGCCTTATCATACAAATTTCCAGAAATAGTCTCACATCTGGTGGATTTATTTGATATTTTTTTCCGTTAAATATTCGATCAGAATTTTGTGTCATATTTTTCCAAAAATTAAAACATAAAATAAATTCTGACAAATATTACAGGCAACACACCTCAAGCTATCTATAATAACCAATTTAAAAAGATATTTGACCTTTTTTATGGCAAATGAAGACAGATAATGTAATTGTGAAATTATATTTTTTGCTCTTAAGCCTGTATTAGGCTGTGTGCTACTATATCAAATATTTCACGATTCCTCCCTTCCTTCGTTTTATTTGTCCTATTTTACCTGAAAAATTTGTCTAAATTTTTCATATTTTAGTCAAATATTTGACAGATTGTGTAATACAAATTTTGAAAGGATAAATGCCGGATTTTTTTTATAAAATCGTCTATTCTTCCAAAAAAAAAATTTACTAATTTTTGTCTGCCTTATTTAATTTACTGGATTTTTTGTACAATTTCTGTGGTCAAGTTTTAACAATATTGCATGTAATGCAATTACCAAAAAAAATCATTTTTTTGTCAAATTGTTTTATTTGCCCTGTGTTGAAAAATTTTACTGGATATTCTACCTAATTATTGTGGGCAAACATTTGGCAGCTTTGCTACTATGTAATCGTCAAATTTTTGCTTGTGAAATTATTTTATTTTCCCTTTTGTACCTAAAAAAATTTACTGACTTACTGTCCATATTTTTGTGGTCAAATATTTGGCAGCATTGCAAACAGTGTAATACAAGATTTAGATTTTTTCAAATTCTGTACTTTGGATGGTCTGGTTATCTTCTATTACTGCGGCTTAATTTGGGCTTATTTTGATATTTGTTTCGTTTGCTTATGGGTTTAAAAACTTCCTCTTAGCTCTGCAACTCCAGAAATCTTATTTCGGTCAAACCTCATCTCACTGGCAAGCAAAAATATTAATAATAGATTAAATTTTTTTTTGGATTTCATCGTTCGCACTATCAACTAATTCGGATGTCGGTTGTAGTTGCTATTTTTTTTTAATTTTTTTTTTTTGTAAAATCAAAGCAATGCACTTATTTACTACGATATATTTTTATTTAATGATAAATCGCTTCACAATGCTGGCATAAACATCGCATAATTAATACAAATGAAATAAATTAATAACTACTAAATATTAAAGTCGGTTTGTAACGAATAAATTAAATGTTGTTGGTTTGATAAATCGGTTTTGAACAAAACAACGCGTAATAATTTCGTTCGTTATAATGAAAAAGTGCATCTGTTGTTGTTGTTTTCATATAAATATTTATTTTTTTTTAAGTTTTGGAGTGCGTGTCAGGTGTGCATTTACATTATAATTATGCTATCGGTTGTAAATGCACTATCTGGTACGACATTCCAGGACAAACGATCTACTATCCTTCTACATCTATTTTCGTTATTATACTATGAATTCAAACGATTTTTTTTATTTCTATTTTATTCAGTTCAAGTATAGGCCTATAATAATGAAAAAAAAACACGAATAAAAAACTATAAAACATGGATGAATTTATAAATTATTAATTTCCATTGCTAAATATATTTTACAATTATTAATAATATCAATGGCATTGCGTTTTATTTTCTGTGTTAATTTTATTTTAAAAATAGGTGATCACTTTGAAGAATGCTACAAAATACACGGTGTAATGGTTTTTACGAGAATAGTTTTATTTACATGAGAAATAGTAGTACCCTGTTAATATATTTACCAATAAATTTAAGACTGAAATAAAGGTTAATTATTGACCGATAAAATGCCCTCAGTTTAGTTGATGTAGGCTGAGAGCTTCAGAAGTTACGATTTAATATATATATATGTACATATATTCCTTTCTGAAGGATTTTTCAAAACACCCTGTATCCCAGTGGGTTTTTAATATACGTATCACTTCCATACGATTTTTTCTACAAATTTTGTTAAAATTTTGCAAACCGCAACAATAGTACTGAACTGAGAGTACAGTTTAAGTATTAACAGTTGAAATCCACCTTCTAATACTGTTTAGTATTTAAAGAGTTATCCTGTAAGATTAAATTATGCGATACTCCAGAAACCTTGCGAGGAGTTTCCTCTGATGAATAAATACAACTCGATTATGAAATAGTTCACTTTCGGATCAAGTACAATATAGTTCTCAACAGTCCGCTTCAGTGAAAGTTTTTCATCTTGCTGTACTAAATGGCTTGAAATCGCTTTGATACCGATCGGACAGCGTCTTCTTCCAGTCGGAGTACATACGACTTTACAGTCTGCGATAACATAAAAAAAAATCAAAAATAAGATCAAATATCGAACTATTATCGAAATAAATAATTTTTTATATTTATTTTCATTTACTACTCAGTTCAATCCCTTAAATTAAAAGTTTTACTAAATCTTTTGTGATCAAAATCGATTCATGATAAAGTCAATAAGAAAGGTAAGAAGGCAAAATAAGTTAGCGGCTTTTATAAAATTGTTTTTAATGTAATAATGCAATTTATTGAATATAAAGTAATAAAAATTTCGAAGTAGATATTTTTTTTATTTAAAATTTCGGGTATTCAAAATAACGGTAAGCTATCAAAATAATTATAAATCCATTAAATCATTGAAGTTCAACTAATTTGATTGCTCATCGAGTTAAGTGGTAGCAAATGGTAGAAATGGAAATTTGAAGCGTTTATTTATAAAATTTTCCATCACTACTATTTGCTTCCCTCACTGAATAATTCCACGTGCTCAAATATTTTTCGGTCTGAAGTATTTCGAAAAATAATATATTTGTATATTTTTTAGAAATGTTTTTTTTTTGATTTCTATCTGAAACAGCAAAAACTATTGAATGCTTATGAAAAACGAACAGCTCATTTTATCTGGAATTTATTGATCAACGCAACTGTTTTCAGCTCGTTTCGTCGTTCTTTTAAGTTCTGAGTTCTGGTTACAAATAAATCCAACGAAATAGTCTGCCCACTCTGTTGTGGAAGTCGCAACTGACTAGAGATTTAAAATTGCGCGATAGTTTAGTTGAACGGCTTATGGCTATGAAGCTCTATGGAAGGGGCACACTGAGACTAAACAATCGTCCAAACTAAACAGTTTAATAGGCAGGCCAGATCCCTTTCGATCGATGTGCGACTAAACTCTCGCATTGGCCTCTATATGAACGGCGGCTTATCTAGATGCGCACACTGACCAAATGAAAAATCTCACACGACCGGTTTTCTCTAGTACCAATTGGCTGTAACATTCGGTCGGTTGTTGAGTAATGTGCAGATGAACAACGACTAAACAGTTTAGTCGGGCAGGTAAGAGTGTGCGCGGCTCGATGTGATAAAATAGTTGCCCGACTGTTTAGTCTCAAGTATGCGGTAGGCCTTATTGTTTTACTTTCATAACAAATTAGGAAAAATTTTGTATCTGGTTTTTTGGTAGTATGGTGATCAAAACCCAGACTAACTTTTGGTCAAACATTCTTTTAAAGAAGCGAGGTATGACAGTAATACGCACCAACAGGACACAAATTTCCATGGGCAGCCTTTTGTTTTAGTCGTTTTAGACTTTAACTTTTTTTTTATATTTGCTTAACTAGAAAAGGGATAATTAAAAAACAAAGTTAACTCGGTCACGATGCCCTTTAATTCTGCATATTTTTTAATTTTATTTTGGAGGGGGTTAGAACGTGAACCTTATTGTTGTTGTGTACTGGCACACACAATTTTTTATATTATTTTCGACACTACTTTTATATTGTTTAGTGTCTAAGGCAGTGGTTCTCAATTACTTTTTTTTACGTCATTTTGGGAGTGAAAAGTGAAAGTTTTTTTTTTTCGCAAATTTCAATGTTTCTCGGATTTACTGAACGATAGCCCATCTACAAAGAGATAATTACGCTAAAAATTAAAACAATCACGATATTCTTTAAGTAATTAATTCCAAAGGAGAGAGGGAGGATAGTTTCACAACTGTTGAAAGTCGAGCCTGTGATTATGTATTACCACACACAAATTTCTTTTATTTTATTTTGCAGTAATACTTTTAAGCTTCTTAGGCCCGTTCCTACGATGTTCAGTTACCTTCTAACTGAAACTTTAACCGACAGATTTTCATACAAAACTTCCAGTTAAAGTTCCGGTTAGAATTTAACTGAAGATCGTAATAATGGCCCTTAAAGTACGAATATAAGTCAGTGGTTCTCAATTAATTGTCACTAAGGTCCAATTTTTTCACTAAGGTCCAATTTTTTCACCTAGGTCCAATCCCCCATGATGCTATTTTGTTATGATACATACATAAGTAGTAAAAGCATTATGGGTATACTAATTCGTTGCCAAAGTCGGATCGGATAGGCAAAAAATCAAACTACGATACAAGACTGAAAGTTTTGTTCTTTTTTTGCACGTGCCAGACAGACATTCGTCACATATTGGGAATCGCTGTTCTAAACCATTTGGTGTAAAGTGTTGGTTTCAAACTAAATTTCGTAAAAGAATTCATGTTCTATTTGTGAAGCAAGAATAGTGGCTCAGAAGAGCACTGTTGCTGCCCTATATCCGGGAAGGGGTCGCTTATTAATTATTGGGTCTGATTTGATCAATAACACTAATTAAGCGAGTATACCTGGTTCTGAATTTAACATCATAATTTTATTCAGATCGACAATAGGTTCTCAATGTAGCAGTGTGCATATTGTTTGAGTTGAAAAGCTAAAACTTCGTACGTACGTCAGAAAATCTTACAAAAAATCTATATACAGTGTAACCCGGTTATAACGTACCTCGAGGGGACCACAACAAGTAGAACCTTAAAACCGATAGTACGTTATAGCCCACCCACATAAGAACTTTTCACATTTGTGCATGGGGATTGAAAAAAGTACTTTATAACCGAAAGTACGCTATAAAAGTGAACTTTATAAGCGCGTTACACTGTATTTGGAATAAAGTAAAGAAAGACAATTCAGACAATTGTCTAGATTATCAAAATTGTATAATATTATTTATATACAACATCAATTTATCATAGGAATGCGTGGAAAGTGCTTAAAAAAATTGGTATATGTGCGGGCCAAAATGTAGTGATGCGGAAAATATAGCTGATTTATAAAGGGTGGTTAGAACTGGAATGTTACAAAGTGTATAAAAGTATTACGAAAACGAGATTCAGTGAAGGCTGTAAATGTAAGATAAAAAAAAAATAGAAGTTAAGAATAATGTTCTATTTTTCGATACTATGTAAAATCTTCCACAATTTGTAGCCCCAACAATTTTTTGTTCCAGGCCAAAAGTTAATAATTATTATTACTTTTCATGTTGGGGTGAAATAATCAATCAACTGTTAACGAAAAAAAAAATTTAAATCATGTTTTTAAGAAATATTCTTAGTATTAACGAGAATGAAATTTTTCATGACAGAGCTACCATAGAAAACTTATCAATTGAGAGCGAACGTAGTTGACTGCATGATAGTTGAAGACCCTTTTAGAAACACTGTTGGCACAAAGAAAATCAGTGCATGTGGTTCGTGAAGAGAATTCTCCGACACGGAAAAACCTAATAAAAAAAATTGTATACACAAAAAAATTAATTGTCTTTTTTTAAATTATAATGATGTCAATATACTCGTAAAGAAATGAAAAGCCCTGATGTCAATAAAAAGAAAATATCTAGAAATGAAGTTTGAGAACAACTAATTTGAAGTTTGGAAACACCAGAATTAAACTTTGAGAATACCTAAAGAAAATCGGATTAAAATTTGAAAAACATATATTGCGCAACCACGTACTATTTTTAAGAAGTTTTGGAATAAATTGCTTTTATTCTACGCTATGGCGCAGTGGCGGCTCGCCACATGAGGCTAGTGAGGCTGAGCCTCATCATTTTACAGAGGAAAAAGGCATCAAGTTACTAGGATTTTTTGTTTTGAAAATGTTACTTAATGACTTTCCGCAGTAAACCGACGCCCTTACTCATATAGTTTTAGTCCGAAAAAGTTGTGTTTTAATATTCGAATTCAGCCTCACCTGCTAAGAAAGGTACGAGCCGCTACTGCTATAACGTCAATAAGATAAACCATATCTTTTAGTATCACGCTTAAAACTAAGAGTTTTTTTTATCATCGATAAAATAAAATATTAATTACAATTAGTGTAAAATGCAAAAAAATATTACCCATTAATTAAACCAAAAGACACATTTATTTTGTTACCTAAATAAAATAAATATTTTGATCGATTTAAAAAAAGTGTTACCCTGAAAAAAAAATTGTGTCTGTCCGTTTTGTCTAAAATAGTTTGAAAGCTTGTAGCTCCCAAACCTTTTGAGCTATTTTATTTAAATTTGTAGTGGGTAGATTGGATGAAGCCGTTTAAGTGGCCCCTTTTTTACATTTTAGGTCATTTACTTCCATTGAACAATTATTTAGGAAATGGTAATTTGCTTTGATTTCAAGTTGAAAGCGTGAACGACTTTAGGAATTATTATACTTTTTTTTCAAGCAAATATGAAGGATATATAAAATTTTTCAAATTTTTATTTTGTAAAATTCCAAATGACACGCGGATATCAATGCCGCGCTGTAAAATTCTATGGGCTTATAATTTTCAATTTTGAAAAATTTATATCATACCGTCCGCATTAAAAACAGGCTTCTTGATTTTTTTCGATTGCAGAAAACGCTGTTCGGATAGTTTTAAGGTAAACAAGTAGATTTTTGTCCGAAAGAAGGTAAGTTTCGGAACAATGGTAATAAATTCGTACACATCGAAAGCTCTATCAGGCTACAATAATATTCAAAAATAAAGTTTTTCGGAAACTAAAATCAAAAAAACAAAAATAACAGAATATGCATCAGGAGAACGAATTTTCCGATACTTTTTAGCTGTGAAAAATCATTACCTTGGTATGTTCTTATTGGAAATCAATAATTCTTAATATTTTTTATTTCAGTATCCAACGGTCGACGCTTTATCGTACTTAGCTATGCGCCTTGGCAGTGTGGTTAGCTGGTTGTGTAAAGGAAAAATATTCACAACCACTATCCTCCCTGCCGCCGCGAAAAGCTTAATTCAGCAAATAGTACCTTGTCCTGGCGAAGGTGTTGAACCGCCATTAAACAGTATTCGTATCAAAATTAAAAATCTGCCAACAGTTTGGGCGCAACTTTATTATTTTTTGGGTAGTCGGTTTTGCGTACGGCGGACAAACGGACATTTTTGCTTTTTTGGGGCTTACTAATTCTAAAACGTGAAAATACAAAATTTCAGGGTAGCAAATTTTTTTGAAATTTCAGGTCGATCACAATACTTTATTATTAAAAAATAATAAAGTAAAATTAAAATTTAGAACAGTAAAAAACTTATTGGATCTTTTGAAAAAAAAAAAAATTCTACGAATTTCTGTAGCCAGGGCCTCTATAAAAAAAATCGTAGGAAGCCCAATTATAAAAAAACGATTCGCTTGTAATAACAACTAAATTTCATCAATTGATTTAGCTTAACTTTCTTGTTTATATTATTTTGCAGGGATAGTAAGTAGCTCGTTGCCCAACTAAAATTCGTGTCACTTAAGATGTCACACTCAGCCGCTGCCCTATAAATGCACTGGATTCGCACTGGCCACTGCGCCCGCAACCGAAAAAAAATTAACACCAGCTTTTGGTGTTAGTGTACAAAGTGTTATAAAGTTAGGATTTTATTTGTTGAAAATAGTAATCCACAACACCGATTAATAGTTTTTTGTGGGTAGATCAACAGATTTTGGGTAATTGCTCTTAATTAAACTTTATTTAAAAAAAAGGAATTGTCCAAGTGGTTACACACTCAGTATGCACTGGCCACTGCGCCCGCAACCGCAAAAAAACTTAACACCAGCTGCTGTCGCATCATTTTGACAACATGTGGCTTACTATTCTAGTAATGATCAAGGAAAGCTAAAGCCGAAATAGGGTGATCTTCGAAGCTGGGGAGGATGTGTCCCCTCGGTCACAAAATGCGTATAATTCGCAGCGTAAGAACAAAATCCAATTTAAAGATTTTTAAAAATCGAAACACATAAAAATTTATAAAAGCACATTGTTTTTATTTTCTACAATAATTAAATTATGTATACAGGGAGATTTTATAAATTTTTTTTTTATTTTTTTATAATATATTTTTTTTTTGTAGTTGGTTTGATTTGTTCTCTAAAAAGAAAATGATCAACAACTTATTGGAAATTAGGTGTATAGTTTTCCTGATATAAATTTTACTATTGCTTGAATTATTTAATCGTTTTATGGTTGCAGTTTTTTTCCTTTTACTTATTTTTTTTATCATTTGTACAAAAATGTAGTGGAAATGATTTCAAAACATTTCGCCTAACAATAAAATCTAAACATTCGCACAGATGGAATAAGTTTGTATGTAAATAAAAAGAATTTATTTTATTTATATTAACCACAACATTCACATTACATTAGATAATGAAGAAATTTCTTTATTTTCCGCAGAGTTTTTTGAACACAAAGTTTTTCTTTTTAATTTTTTGGATCTAACTTGGATACCAATTACGACAATTATTTAAAAATTACTATTTGGATATTCATCCTAAATGCAGTTAAATCTTCAAAGATCGGATCACACGATGTTTTTTTTTTTTTTTAATTTAAGGTTTTTTTTTTGTTTTAAGTTAAGGATTTTTTCGTTTTCCTTTATGATTACTTTTAATTTATTTTAGTGAAATGATAAAAATTATAATTTTTACAAATTAGAGGTACAGTTCGAAAATTTGTTAATGAATATGTTGCAACGTAATGTATTGTCTCTGTTAATATTTGAAGCGTAGTTATAAAAACAAACTTAGGAAGTA
Organism: Beris morrisii; assembly: GCA_951812415.1. Taxonomy (NCBI): domain Eukaryota; kingdom Metazoa; phylum Arthropoda; class Insecta; order Diptera; family Stratiomyidae; genus Beris; species Beris morrisii. The sequence continues at coordinate 12,052,127 of OX638312.1, read as the reverse complement.
ATAAAAATAAATTCACTCATTTGGTACTTATACAAATTCGTGGTATATTTAAGACGAAAATGTAGTAGGTGTAGTACTCGCTGAAGCATGAAGCTCAGGACCATGCTCTTTAGAGTGGGACTCGACTGACCACCCCGCGGTCAGTCATCGTTCTTAAGGCTCCTCTTCACATGCAGCCAACCCACCGGAATAAAAATAATTGCAGGAGTAGTTAGGACAGGGTTAGTTTGAACCTTTTTCCCCTGGATCTCAATTATAGCCGTAATGATGAGGGTCACTTCACTATAAATTACGCTTTCACAACTAATATTAAGAAATCACGAAACTATAAAAATGTAATAGATCACAAAATTTTAGAGCTCATCACTCCGGTTTTTTCTATGACGCTATCACCAAAAGTTGGACCAATGCGATGCAAATCCATCTTTTTATGAACATCACTCTTTCGTTCGATTTCAGATTTACTATCGAAGATCCGCATCGCACCGCAACACTACCGATTTTTCCGGGAATAGGTTGTTATCCTATCGACCAACCTCCAAGGAACAATACAAATGAATGGATTGTTGAAAATTTTGTGTAACCAATTTGCAGCTCAAGATGAGTTCAACGAAAAGAATGTTGAGCAAGAAGGAAGGACGACTGCCACAAATGGAAGTATGGTAAAACGGTATCAACTCAAAAATTGAAATCACAATTTTCGAAATCAAATATTTTCATACTCATTTTCTTACAGAATCAGGACATTGCCCTGGATTCCTCAAATAGGACAACACAGGTGGTACCTTTACTGTTGAGATGGCTCCTGTCTAGCCCTTGGGAAATTTCTACACTATGGGTTCGATTAGGAGGATCAATACCGTACCGTGCGAGTTTAAAAGACCCATAGAAGTATACTTCCACTCCAGACACAGGAGAAGCCCCGAGGACAACAATGTGATGGATGGCTGTAGTTATGGGCGAGCGGGTAGAATCCTAGTCGGATTCCAAGTGATATTGCCTATTGACCGGGTGTCGGAACGCACAGACAGAACGGCAGACATTTATATGGGTCTCAGGTTCGTCCAACAAAACGGAGAAGGTCCAAAACCAGAAATTTTAAATTCCAAAAAGGCGAAAATCAGAAATACAAAAATCAGAAAAAATAAATACAGCAATCCAAAATCCGGAAATTCACAAAAACCAGATATTCAAAAAACAATACAAAATAGAGGTAAAATCCTTAAGGACAAAGTCAGATAAAGGCCAGAAAACATCAAATCCATAAATGATAACACAATGGCAGGAACTGTCTTTTACTAATCGAATTTTTCAAGATTTTAACTTTCGAAATTTAACTAATTTAATTAAAACTAAAAAATTTAAATGATTTCAACCTAACAAATATATTTGATTTAGAGAAGAATTATTAACAATAGTGTTTGCTTTAAATAAAATCCCTGAATTGTTTTGTATCACGTGTCATCATTTTAATGCAGTTTTGATATTATTTTGCACTGAGCCGGAGTTAAAACGTTTAGGAGAAGCTAGTTGAAGCCATAAAATGATAGCTTGCTGATAGGCGCCATCTGTATTATTCGAATCCGAAAAATTTTCAATTTCTAGTCAAATGTGGCTGAACTACTTTGCAATTCAAGTACATAAACTATACATTTATTGCTCAGATCTGCTGGCTTGCATAGGTAGCTGGTTGAAATCCGGTTCGACGGATCATAAAAGGTTCGATTCTTTTTTTAAAATAGACGTTATTAATTTAACTAGGACGGTTCAAGCCCAAGTGCCATTTTTATACATTTACCAGAAGAAAGTTCTGAAAGTAAAGAGGAAAATTTAATAAAGTGAACTCCCCAGCAATACCAGCAGCTGTAAGGGTGTTTCGGATAGTAGGCGTGATATACCCTCTGATGAGTCAATGCCACCCGATGACGAGACAGCTCATTCGGATCTAATCCAACACAGTTTTAAACTGTCTTCTCCAGTGAAGGTTTTTCAATTGTCATGTCCTCAATGGCAGTAGCCAGGGCAACGATCGATCCCATTAGGAATTTTCGTGTTGGTGTTTAACACAAAAAACTCCTATGACGCCGAAAAACAACAAATTTTTTTTTAAAAAAATTCTATGGTAGCTTTACCATGAAAAAACCCCGTTCTTATAAATTTAATATAGTTGTTAAAAGTATTTATAATAGTTGAATAGTGTTAGGAAAAGCAGTTGTTTTTACGAGTTAATACAGATTCGAACTTTTTCGAAGAAGTGTTGGAAATTGTTTATCAAGACAGGCGTCTACGTTTAAAATCAATAATGTGGAAGAAAACCACTACAAAATTGAAATTTCTCGGCGTTGATTTCAATGCGCAAAGTTAGATTTTAACAATTTCATGATAAGGGTCCTAAATTTCACGACTAACGTCCACAGAGTACCACCTTCCGAGTGTAAATTACTAAAACTAAAAAACTAATAATAGCGAAAAATCAATTACCACATTTACACATCTTTTTTAAAATATAATTAAATTCTTGGGAGCAACTTCCTAGCCATTCATAATTTCTTAATTTAAATCAGTCCGTGTGTAACAACCAAACGACATACAAAATATTTATACATACTACTTATTTCGAATAAAATAAAAAATAATGAATACGAATATAATAAATACTATACAAGAACAGCAATTAAATTGTAAATTTGCTTTAAGGTACTACATTTATGATGTACAGTTACAGAGAACATAATTATAAAAAAAAGTAATGAATATTGACAATGAAGAGAAGTTTTTACACGGATTATTTCGAAATTATTTCATTCATCTAATTTTTTTTTTTTATTTATTTATTTTACTTATTTTTCATTAATTTTCATATGTTTTTTTAGCTACATTTTCGTGTGGTGTGTTTGTATCGCAACACGTTTAATTTTCATATGTTACATATATGGAGGAGAAGGGCGAGATTTTTCAGTTCACTTGAAATATTGTAATTTATTATTATTTTTACATAAATTTCTTTAATTTCAACAATTATTTGTCGTGAATTACAGAGATTCTTAGGACAATGAATAAACAATATATATATCCGTTAAGTTAATGCGGATTTAGTGTAAGAATTTGATACTGAGTAGTGTAAGCTTAGTAAAGTATACGCCATTATAGTTCACGATTATTTTTTATTAAAATTTTTTTTTATGAAATTTTTAGTGGAAACAAAATTTGTTTACAAGAAAATTAACTTTTAGATGTTACAAAAGAATTTGGAATCTTGAAGATTTGAAGAAATAGCGGGTCGTCAGTGAATGAATGTTGTTGAAAATTACATTAAAACGGCGAGTTCAAGGCAAGAAATCGGCAAAATGAACCACAGATGAGATGGGAGGATTCAGCCAACAATAACAGTTGCTTTCTAAAACAATAATTACTTAGACCACAGATGATACTCCTAATTTTCTCAGAAGCAGTAAGTTCGTCTGAGTGAACTAGAAGGACTAACTCAAAAATAGGTTTTCCACCAATGGAACTGGGACGTGTGAAGATAGTCTAACAGGTTTCAAGATGCTGCAGAAAATCAAGTCTTGGAAGAAATTCTGAATACTTATTGGTGAGACTAACGAACTTTCTACTCTTAAAAAAATCTGAAGCCATGTTCACCTAACTACGTAAAGTAGAGTAGAGAATATTATATACAAGAAGAATTCAAGTTTTTGAGATTGATGTCATTGCGGCAACCTGTGAAGCTAGGACATGCGGCCAAACGGAATTAGACGTTGAAGTCGGCAAATGAAACATTCAAAAGGCTAGCAATAATTTCCCAATAGTAGAGAACTTGAAACTTTACCAAGACTGCAGGGACGGAAATTATACAATTAATAAATAAAAAATAAAATGTTTCACAATATATCATTCATAGAGTAGGGTGTAAACAGTGTTTCCATCTGCATTTCACCCAAAGTGAACAGATAAATCCCTGGTAGATAAACAGAACAGATAAATCCCGAGAGCTTGATGCCACGGTCTTCTTCCAACGCGCATTAAATTTCTAACGACTCTAACAGCGCTAAACAAAGTGCAATCAATAATTATCTAAAACTCTGCCATTTTGTGGATCTCTCCCCGTTGAAACGCAACTCCACGACGAATTCAACAAAGAATTCTACTCGCTTTGATATAACTAACAATCACCAATTCAAATCAAAGTAGAACCAGTATTTACTTCTACTGAATTCATTCGTTAACCTTGTATTACACTATATGCCATGCTGTCATTATTTGACTAAGCAAATTTGACGAAAACTTCAGTTTGTTTTTTTTGCAAAATAGACCTTGCGAAGAGCAAATAAAATAATCCGGCAAACAAAAATTTGACGGTTACACTATCTGATTGCATTTGCCAGCCAAAATAGTCAAATATTTGGCATACAGTGTAAAACAGGCTTTTGGCACATTCAAAGTACATATTATAAATTCGGCTTTATCAAAAAATATTTACTGTGTGCCTTAGGAGCCTAGTGTGAAGACTACCATCCCATAACTCATGGATTCGAATCCCCATTATGTCATTGTCCCATGTGCCCTGTACCCACTCTTCCTTTTGAAAAATTTTCATCCCTAACTTTTCTTTCATACAAAGCCCCAGCTAAAGAGGGGTTGAGCGATAGACTAACAGCCTGTCCCGAAAATAACAAAAAATTTAACAATTTCCAGATAACCACTCAAATCAGAGGAAGGGACGACTGGAACATCACAAATTCGATGGGAGAAATATCACCACAGATCTCAAGGGTCCATTTGGGTTGCCGTACTATAAATGAAAAAAATTTGTGGTATTGCAGTGAGATCTTTAGCCGTCACTCCTAACCCAGTCTATATCATTCCTTGAACTCTGCGTTGACGCTAATTGAATGAAATTATAAATGCAGTCTTTCATTTTCACCGAGCCAGTTCGATTTCTTAAAATTCGCATTTCGGTCTGTAAAGTTATCTAATAAAGCGTACTAAAGGTACTGTCAGGCTGGAACTGCCGACCGTCGCGGTCAGCAGTAACTGCCGGCAGTAGACTACTGCTTCAAGCAAAACCGCCAACTGCCGAGCAGTCGCAAACAGACAGGAAAGCTTGATTTTGCCTGAAGCATTACTCTACTGCCGGTATTTACTACTGGCCGCGACGGTCGGCAGTTCCAGCCAGACAGTACCTTAAGGACGAGGTGTCCCTTCACTTTCGGCATCCCGTTTTGATTTCTAATGAATTAGATTTTGCAACGAGCTTCTCTCTTCTCATGAAATTAGACCCCTATGCTACGAGACTCTTTCACATAAATCTGATTTCATCGTTATGAGCCCAAGTCTTAACAATAGTCGCAGCGGTGACTTAAAAAGAGGCACCTCTATCCCTAAGAACTTCAAGTGTAACCAAGTCAGAATGGCATTGGCATGATTGATTACTGCACTATCGTACTACTCCAACTTGCTACAACTAAAAAAAGCTGGGAAGGAAAAGAGTAAATAAGTGAACCAAAGGAGTATTGCTTACTACAATGAACCTGTTCCGAAGAGCAACATTACGATAGACACCCTCATGAATACAGCTTTCAAATTAAAAACCCTATATAGTTGAAATTAAAAAGAACACACGGGGGAAGATTTTCGGATAATGAAACTGAAGTTCACGAATTTCGCCGTACACACGTTGGCCCTAGTTCGACAAGGTGAATTTATGCGATTTACGCTTATAGGATGTGTGGATAAATTTTGAATAAAAATTTCGAGTAGTCGATGTAATAGTAGTAGATGTCGAGAGCTGAGCTCTGTTCAACTTTTGTCGTTAACAACTGGAAAGCATCGACCGCTTAAATCCATCATGAAATCAGTGGATGCCGTTGGTCAGGCGCCCACAAATTCCTCTGACTTCTGCACAAAAACTGACACAGCATCGAAATAACACCAGCGCAGGATTATACACATGTTGGCGCTTACCTACACTCGCCTTGGTTGATCCAACGTGTATTTCTGTTCTAAAAGGGGTGACACAGGATAACCGGATGTGGGTGCTAGGACACGAGGGCAGGGCTATTTTAGGCAACCCAATCCATTGCATTCCACAGATTTTATGGTTTTTTGTTTGTACTACAAAATAGCCCTGCGCTCGTGTCCTAGCACCCACATCCGGTTATCCTGTGTCACCTCTTTTAGAACAGTCGCACACAAGCCTGGAGCTGACATGTTTACGGAGCTAGAAATGCTGTTGGATGTCACTTAAATTGATCTGGCTGAAATATCCGCAGATTTCCTTGTGAATTTTAATTCGCAGAGATTTGACAATTTTATTGTTGAAAAAGTTGTTCAGCCAAAACTGGACACAAAACATAACAGGCAAGATATAGCTCTGATTGTAATAATAAAATTTAATTGTTTTAAATTCAATTTCCCTACTCCTTCATTTTGATGGTTATTCTTATTGGACAATCGCTAGAAGACGCGTGTAACTAGGAATTTAAAAATCGAATACAAAATAAAATCGCTGCTTCTTCGAGTAGCAACTACACAAATGCCCCAAATAAACATTTGAAGCTTGAAACTTTTCTCCTTTAAAAGTTCGGACCTGACTATACGAAAAAGAAAGTTAAACCACCCCTTGCTAAATAAAAGTTTATAGGTTCTGCGGATTATAACAAAATTTGAGGAATGGACGGACATAAACGCGTAAATTCAAGTATATGAAAGCATAATAACCTATTTACATCTCACATCATACAAACTAACAAACTATTCATTACTGTACGTACACATTTAATTGCTGTAGCTTTCAATGTACCTACTTTCCAGGCATCGAATCAAAACTTTACGAATTTCGAATATTTATTACAGGACTGTTAGTGATTGCCTACATTCGATTTTAGAGTAAAATACGATTTACTTTGTGCAAAAATAAATTGAAAAAATAAAAATCCATTCACTCGACTTTTACTAACTTGTACACATAAAAAAAACGAAAAACAAATAAAAGGAAATTTTTTTTTTTAAGAAAAATAAAAATATATTTCTCTTTACGCATAAATCACAATGAAGTTAAAAAGCCTTCAAAGCGAAGTAGGAGGATTTAAACTATTTATGTATATTGCATTTCCGTATACTACGATTTAAATGTGTAGGTAGGTACGATATATAAAATACCTGCATACTTCCAATAGTTCTCAATTCGAGGATACGTTCAATTTATCACCAGACATTTTTTATACATCTTAATAAACGAAAGCTTTTCTTTTCTTTAAAAAATTGTTTTCTTATTAAAATTACATTATCGCTAGTTTTTTTTTTAAGTTTTCGTGTTAATATTCAAAATAAAGAGATTCGAATATTTTATTTATTTGTTCCTAATCTTATTATGTAGAAGAATAATAAAAAAAAATAATAATAATACCTAGTTTGTTAACTGACGTAACGATTATTAAAAGTCAATGTATTTCTTACGACACCAAGCATGAAAACTCCACAATTATATATACGACGACAGAATACTACCGTTAGTTTTCTTGCAACATGTTAAAAGGAAATCCAAAGCTACTACTTTTTTCCACCCATTTACATCAAACCGATTTTCTTCTTTACTTAAATGCATTTTAATCTATTGTGTAAAAAACAATAATAATAATAATAATAAAATCTCAAATTGTTTCTATTATTATTTTTCGTCTCGTTTTAACTTTGGCAAGGTAAAATACTAATTTTTTGCTTTACACTACACTTCAAAAATTCTGTTCTCACTAAATTACATCAACAAATTGGAAATTTCAACGAAAAAAATAAAGCAGCACGAAATGTAAAAATTCTTTTCATGTATATTGAATTAGCTAGAGGACACGTTTCTAATAAAGGCAAATAAAACGTTTAGTGTTTGGTTTTTACAACAAAAAGTTTGTTATCTTATTCCTTTTTCCAAAACATCATTTTCTTTTGTAGTTTTTAAAAAAAATCACAAATGCAGAAACTGAATTCATAACTAAGCTTGAAAAAAAAAACATTTTTGTTTTATCTACTTGCTAACTAAATACTTAAAGCTAGAGCAGCTTACAGAGGAGAACATAAAATTATAAAAAATTATTTTAATTAAAAAAAATGTGTTTTTTAAATTAATGAAAAAATTACTACAACATAATTTCCCTTGTACACTTATAAAAGTCTGTATTTTTTCTTTTGTATACTCCTTTCCATTTCCGGTCGCCATCTTTTGTTCTTATGTTTAACACAGTTTTGTTTTCGTTTTATTTACAAATTTTTTTTATAATAACCAGTTCTATAGCATTTTTTATGTTTTGTTTTCTTTTCCATGATATATAAAAAACAGAAATGAAATCACTGTTTTTGGTTGTTTTTGTTTTGTTTTCTATATACACGTAAAATATTTTTGTTTTGTTTGTATTTAATATATTTAAGTTTCATTTTCATGTTTGCACAAGTCCTCGAATGTCTGTTGTTGTCGGATTACAACCGCCCGATATTATAATATTGTCGGTATCGATAGTTTCGATACTGCTCGAATTTGGCGAATGTAAAACAACTTCGGTAATGTCCGTTTCATCGAGCATTTGATCGTCGACAACATCGAGAAAATCACCGAGAAAATTCGAATCGCCGCCGGTTAATTGTTGAAGAGATTTCACTTGTTTATTGACTGCCTCTAAAGCTCTTTCCAAATCTTCTTGTTCTTCCTGAGTTGGCTCGAGTGGTCCGTTTTGTTGGACTGAAAATTGATAAATTTTTTCGATTAATAAATCCTTTGAGTGAATCTAGATTTAAATTAAAATGGAAAATTAAAGAAATAAATGGTTTAATGACAATATGAAACAGATCGGGACTGTCTAAATAAATAACTAGCCACATGACTACCCACAAAACACAGAAGACTATATGAGGAGTTAAAATAAAAGTTGAACGAAAAATAAATCTAAGAATTTTACGCGAACTATGTTCTTTCATAAGAGCATTTAAACTTACAAATAAAAACACACAAAATAATAGAGGAGCTGAATCAAATGTTTCCGGCTGAAGCTACAAAATATTAATATCGCGGAAATACTGTCCTACACAATACAACGGCCTTGCAAAACATATCGGATGATCGGACTGCTATATGCAACAGCTGCCATCAGTACGATAGAACTCCGCTATATCAAGAATTGTTCTCAATCCGAGTTGCATAAAACCAGCAAAAAGTACATCGAAAAATATTCCATTCACCACTTGACCGGTTAGCACCAAAAACATGCAATTCAATTGTAAGTAAGTAAACCCTATTGAACAATTATACGCAACCCGAGAAATTGTTTTGAATTAAAAGAAAAAAATATCGACGAAGTACGTGAAGCTTGTTTCAATTTTTTTTATATCACCGACCTGGGCCGCGGTCCGAATTACGCTGATGATGCTTACATCACTAACAGTGCTTACGTTCGGTCCGAATTGTTGGTACGCTTAAGTCGCTTTCAATTCGGACCGATTGTGTGTGCACAGTGTACTCACAGTGCCTATCCTCGAAACCGTGAGCAGTGTAAACGCCAGAAAATTACCCCTCCATGAAAATTGTATGCGTTGTGAGCGCAATTCGGAGTATAAGCGCGCTAAAAGCGCAGAAAGCGTAATTCGGACCGCGGCCCTGGATTCTTTTTTTTTTTTTTAACTGTTTATTAAATTTTGTACAAAAACATCAACAAATACCAGATATTCAGAATCTATTAGTTCCAAGCTTACTTCCCAGACAGCTGACAGCTGGTATAAGCAAAGCAAAGCAAAAAAAAGAAAATTAAGTGAAACGTAATTCAAAATAGTAAAAAAAAATAAGAAAATGAGACACATAATAGAAAAAATAAGAAATTATAATTTAAAACAATATTAAAAAGAAAGGAAAGAGAAAAAGAAAGGAAAGAGAAAAAGAAAGGAAAGAGAAAAAGAAAAAAAAAAATATAAAAATATAATTCTTAAAAAACAGAAGAAACAGAATAAGATTATAATTTTAAAACCAGAGAGAGATTGTTGAGATTGGTGAATCCTTAATAATATCAATGGAGAGAGGGCTGATGAATGTCCATAGGCCTGAATATAGGGGGAGAAGTAGCTGCCGTTTAATCTAGAGAAGAATTTAACGAGCTCGTTCAAGTTCACACAGCTATGCTGCGTGTCGAACTGAGTCCGCTGCAATTCTCTACCAGATTATTAGAAACAAAGAGTATCCACTTATGTGTCGTCTTGTTGAATAAATCTCTTCGCTAAATTTTTTTAGTTCCACTATATTTTTTGCTTGTCGAATTTCGGTTGGTAGTGAATTAAATTCAATTATTGATTCATAGATCGGACCCTTTCTTAGACGATCAGTCCTTGGTAGATGTTTTTGTCTTATGGACGAAGCATTTCGTGTGTTAAAGCAATGTATGTCGTTGTTGTGTATAAGAGTGTGATAGAAGATTTCGTAAGGAGGTGTTTGATTTTATATATAATTTTTATTCGCTCCAGTTTTATAAGTTGTCCAATATTTAGTTTTCCATAAGTTAAATAAAGTTCCGGAGAGGGTGTCAAATGTGGAAGGTTGTAAACTGTTTTGATACTCTTATTCATTATTCTCGAGATTTTGTCAATGTTATACTCAGTCGTTTGGCTCCAAATTAAAAGTCCATAAGTTATAGTTGGGAGAATAAAAGAATTGTATATAGTGTCCTTAATATGTGTCTGTAGAAAATTACTTCGTCGTATGACTCCTATGATCGGCGCAATCTTATTCGGTATATTGGTGATATGCGGTGTCCAAGTCAATTTCTCATCAATAGTTAGACCCAGATATTTTGTTTGAATGGCTCTGGCAACCAGTATCCGGTCTATATGTATCTGTATATTAATGTCTTCCTTGTTTGTTTGTCTGAATAACATATACGTTGTTTTTGCTATGTTCAGAGTGAGCATATTGGCTAAAAGCCAGTCTTTGAAGAGTGCGAGGTCCAAGTTAATTGTTGACTCTAGTTGTTCCAGCTCCTTTCCTTTATATAAGAAAAGAGTGTCATCTGCATGATGAATGAATGATATACTTTGCCTTAAGTCCAATGTACTGCAGGTTGTGTACATATAGTAAGTGCAACGTAGGGCCAAGAATTGAGCCCTGCGGAATCCCTATGTTGACTGTTTTCGATTCACTACGTTCGTCTAAGTTTTTTGTTACATATTGTCGTCCTAGAAGATAATCCCGAATGACCTCATTACACTTCCCTCGAATACCAAGCTCATTTAGTCCTTCCAGCAATATTGAATGTTCTACCGTGTCAAATGCTTTTTTTAAATCTATGAAGATCGAGGCGACATAAAATCCTTCATCAATGCCTTTATTAATGAATTGCATATCATCAACCAATGCTGCAGTAGCATTGCTCTGTTCTTGGAAACCATATTGCTGTTTGTCAATTGCACAGTATTTATCCATGCAATTTAAAATTCGATTGTTAATAACTTTTTCAAAAATCTTGTTAATAGAGCTAACTAGTGCAATTGGTCGGTAGTTATTGGGATCCCTGTTTGAGCCCGCTTTAAAAATTGGCTTTATCAACGAAGTCTTTAAACAGTGAGGAAATGAGCCGTCAGTCAGGTGAACATTTATAGCGTCAGAAAGAGGTCCCGATATAACTGTTTTTATGATTTTTAAGTCATTCGTCGTTATTCCATCAATACCTGGAGCATTATTGTTTTTCAAACCTGAGATATTTGACTCAATTTCCGTTTTATCAGTTTGGAATAGGAACAAGGACCACGGGTTAACATCGAAAACAGCCATGTCCAACAGTCCAGCCAGTTTTGGAAGGGGTAACAGAAAACATTACAAGAAAAATAGGACATTATCGAAGGAAAGTAGTCGGCGCATGTTACATACTGTAAGTTATAGTTGCTAGGAAACACCATAGAAGCAGGTTCACATTCTAGTTGTAAGAGAGAGAAACGACTGTCTAAATTTTATTGTACGAAATTTGGGTGGCTCAACCGAGTATTACGAGGAAATTAGAGACGACTAATTCCATTATTCTAGCGACCGTAAAAATGTCTAGTAGATGCTGAGTACTTGGACATTTAGATGATGTTCAAGGGAGTCTATAGATGGTAAAATGGCATCGTCTCCAATAAGTACGCAAATCTCGGAATACGGTCAAACTATGAGAGATGGGTCTTGGGTGCTCTGACCAAAATATGTGAATTGTATTGAAGTCGAGGGGACTTGTCGACTTTTGCAAGATTTTCCTGTCTTGTTAACATAAGGGAAAAAATAAAATTGCGGTTAGCAGGATTTAATATCTGGAACCTACTGATAAAGTAAAATGTATGATACGGCAGGAGTAACAGTTTAAACAATTTAACTTCTTTGTTTGCAAATATTTCATATTTTCTATTTCACAGAATAACCTTGGGAGATGGGAAAGGTGCTCTTACACGAGCAATTTTTGAAGCAATTGATTGCCCAACGACTATTGCCAAAATACGTTTTTCCGGGCAATTTTTGAAATTTTTCTCTTCATAAGAACCTTCCTCGGACTTCAGGGAATGTTTGGAAAAAAATTAGCCGAATTGGTCAAGCCGTTCTCGAGTTTTGCGGTTAGCAACACATTTAGCGATCCATTTTTATTTATATAGATAAATTGTTTACTTACCAGTCGTGAAAAGCTCATTAAAAGCATCTACTGGCAATTGATTAAGGACATTTGTCAAATCATGTTCTTCCAACAGTCGCGTATCACCTAACGGAATTTCTTCTGGAAGAAAAAAAAACGTTTTACAACAAATCAAATGAAAATAACCAAAGCTACTTACCCGCTATCTCATGAGTTCCAACCATTAGTTCACTTTCACTCAATCCACCAACGCCTGTGTCTTCAGAACTCTCGTAAGCCGAACTATTCTCACATATACTCAACATATCCTGATGGATATGTTGTTGTGTATTGTACGTGGTCAGGGATGACGGTGCCCTCGTAATAACGTAATTCAGCTCTTCCGAACTGAACTGATAGCCGATTTTTGTAACTACGGGTCCATTGTGCGTGACAACCGGATCAGCTGATAGAAGCGGTTTTCGTTTCTTTTTATTACGTTTTAAAGGTCGCGTCATTGCACTGGGCTTTGGACGTTTTCGCGGTGGCTTCTTCGGTTTCTGTTCCTGAACGATTCGATTGTAATTGTCCCGTTTCCAAGCGTGCTCACGACAGAGCGGCAATTCGTGACTGATATCGAATACTGGAACACGACACTGCGAGTTATCGGAAAACTTGGCCGTACACGGAAGGAACAAGTACTGATCGCTGTTTCGTGTGATGTGTAGGTAACAGTAGGCTGTTAGAGCGAGTGCATCATTTATGCACGACGGGAAACAACATTTTTTCGGTGGTGGTCTGAAAATGGGAAATTATCGAAAATAATTATCAAGTTTGATTTATTTATCAAGATCGTTACACTTACGTTTCGTCTCTGTGTCGTAACTTACGAAGGGTTTTCGAAACGCATATGAGTCGCTTTCGAGCAGCAAAACACGTTCGAAATTGTTGCGCTGAAATGTATTGCATGGCTTGTCGCCTCAACTGAGCTTTGCGCAATTCTATTCGTTGTTCGCGGGATATTTGTGATGACATCGGAATACATGAGACGATATCGGACACTTGAATCCAGTGATCTTGCACGGTGGGCACCAGATCAACGTCGTCACATTTTCCCGACGACGTCGGCAACAATGCCGATGAATTATTATCGAAAATGTACGAGTCGGGAGCGTGCCATTCGATGTACGATGGCGCCACTGACGGTATCCGTTGCAACGCTTCATGGTGAGACGTTTGGCTATACGATCGTTTCGTTCTTACGCTCGGTGACGATTGTATCTTAATGCCTTTCTTACCCGACTGCAAGACCGTCCGAGAATCTCGTTTCGCAGGTGTTACAAATACTGAACTATCGGATTCAAAAGATTTCCACTTCACTAGATCGGGACTTGATTTCGTATCGATTGTGGTGGTATGCGGAATTTTGGCTGCTGGAAATTGTTGCGGTGGTTGCTGCTGTTGTTGTTTTCGAATCACATTCGGCGATTGCAAATTCGGATGTGATAATTGTTGCTGCCGTTGTCCGTAATTTGTAAGCGTCGTAACCGGTGGTGTTTGTGAAGTACGAATTGTCACTGCTATCGACTTACTCGTCGTATTGGAATGGTTTTTCTGTAGGGCATTGTAGTCTACTACTGGAATCGGAGATTGTGTCGACGTTGACGTTGAAAATATTGTTGAAGCCGAGCCTGCTTTTTGAAACAGTGGCGGCAGAGGTACTGATGTTAAAACTGGTGCTGCAGAAATTATGGAATTCTGTTGTTGTTGTTGATGATGCTGTTGTTGTTTCGCTACCGAATATAATGGATGACTTTGATGAATAGTTATCGTGTTTTGAGATGGAACTGGTGGCGACGGCGATACAAATTTCTTCGTTGTTAAATTTCCTGCTATCTTGGTCGACTGATATTGCAATTGTGGCTGAACTTTAGAACTAATGGTGGTCGTTGCGACATTTTTATGAATCCCATTTACGACTTGCGGGACGCCGTTTATACGTGCGTTTAGAAATTGTTGGTGTTGATTTATTGGCTGATGAATGACTCTCGGTGCGGCTACTGTTTGTGATTTCTGTGTAATAATTTGTTTTTGAGTTGCCGAGGTTGTCGTCGATGATATAATGGGTGCGAGGCGATTTATCTGAAAAATTACAAAAAACAAATTAATGACATGAAGACATGTTGTCATAGAAATGAAAATGATAAAGCTGAATCCATTAATAGCTCAAGAGATCAATAACCTAACACCCTCGATTATATTAGCACTAAAGCCAGATAACATTATAATCAAATTCATTATCTGTCTTTATGCTCCTCATAATTACCTGTGGATTAAAAATTGTTGCTGTAACGGGTGCTGCCTCCGTGAAAGTGTACGGATCTTCAGTAAGTCGAGGGACTTGCTGACATGACATGTCCAAATTCCTACTGATACCAACTTTTCTTTCAGCTACAGTTTGTCTGTGTTGTCAATTTCCTATAATAACAAGATAACAAGATGCTATTTTTACTATAAATTAAATTCGAATTACAGTTCGAAACAAGTACGAATTTTCTTTCGTATACTTTCTACACACAAACGTCTAGCCGATTTTCTTAAATCGCTCAACTGTACGGAATACGCAAAAGATTTCGCTGTTATCGTCTTGTCGTTTAAATTTGAATTTCAGATCGATAGTAAATGGGATGGGACAAAATGGTTTTTTTCTCTAAATGAAACCAGAGATGTAAGTGATAAATAATGTATTTATCGCAAACATAGAGAAAACAAGAGTAACATACTTCAAGATAAAGACAATTTCGTCCGTGAAGCGAGTGAAGCTGCTTTCACCTTGATTTCGTCAAATAAACAATAATAAAATATTGTTCAAGCAATCACACTTATAATTTATTAGACACGTTGCATTATTTCTGATTTGGTTTGACTTGTTGATTCGAGATCGACCAAAGAAGACTAACCTCTAGACGATAAATTCAAATTGCGATAAAACACTGAGTTCTTCCGTTAAATTTACCAGTTAAGTACATAGTCGTTATTCGAGTGGGCGGTGTCAACAGTCCTGCTTGCTGTAAGATGTCTGACGTACAAATTTGTCAACCGTGAACCGTGATTGTCCCATGGTAATTTTACTCTCGAACGTTTGGGAACAGACCATAAAAAGGAGAACGTAACTATTATATTCGAATCAACGCAGTTTAGAGAGTCCTTGCGACATTAGTTCCTCCCGCTTCGATAACCAGAATAGTAGGGAAGCAGAAAACCAAGGGAACGGCTATCATAAGAAATATGTCAACGAAACAATGGGCTGTGTTGTTGCGTTGCGCTTACAAAAACATCTGCTCCAACACTTAACACTTGGCTAGAAAATAAGCCTGCAAAATGAAATACCCAAACAAGAGATGGATTTCTGGTAAGCAAGACTTAAGATTGATTTTTTAACACACCAGGTGCGATATTATTGCTTAAAAAAATAAGGAAAAAAATCGTCTGCTTCAGGAAATGACCAGCCAGGAGCTTCTGGTCAGTTGAAATAAAATGTACTACGTAAAATTTTAACTTCGGTTTCGGAACAAAATGTAAATTTCGACTTTTGTATGTCAGCTACACAATTGATTTTCTTCGTAACCGTATTTTTAGCGGCAACTATAAGCAAACTAATGTAAGCAAAATTCGAACTCCTAACTTGAAGCGTTATGAAGTTCTCGGCCAATATTTGTGAACACACTTTTTCTGGACTTTTGTATGAGAGCTATCGGAAGGAGTGGACGGATCGAATTGGAACGTCGTGAATTTTTAATATTTCGGATATTAAAAGCGAATTTTTTCGATTGAAAAAAATCGTGGATGGATTTTTCCTTGTTTGTGTGGGCGTCGTTCGTTTTACGAGTGCGGCCTGCTTCTTGCTTGCTCGTTTCGTTTCGTTAGCGACGTGCGATAAGGTATTTGCGTTCATGGATTTTACATGGAAGAATTTTTGTTTGCGTTTGTTTCGGTCTCCGAAATTTCACGCAATTTGACTTTCATTACGGTCGTAATTGGAGGACAAGTACATCTGTTGTCATACTAATAAGCGATCGAGGTCAATCGATTCTTTTTAGCGGTGCTCCAGTGTCAATACGTTTCAGTGAGGTGTTCTTGTTTGGTAAAATGCAGATTGGTGCCTTGTCGTTCTGTACGTTTGCAGTCCAAGGATTTTTAATTTTTTCGTGCAATTTTAAGGTTCATGGCTTTCAATAGACGCTTTTCAACAAAGGATCCTACAACGAATCCTGGGACCAGTCGATTAGATTAGATTTCATCGGAGGCTATGAGGAGAGATTCCTCATAGCATAGCGACCAGTGCTACACCCTATAGACCTTTCTCCAATTTCAGAGATTTTATTTTCGTCCAACTTTATTTCTCCCAGGAATCTTTCGAACCCATGATCAGTAAGAGAAGGCTCTGACATGCGAACTCGGTACAACAACGAGCTGTGCAGCCTCTATGATGAACCGCAGCATCAGTCCTCGTAAAGCGGCAAAAAATACAATGTGCAGACCACGTTAAGCGTATGGATGACAAAATTATTTCCAGACACATTTTGAAAGGCAAAGTAATAGCAATCGCCCACCAGGAAAGCCACGTAAACGATTGGAAATCGATTCGAAGATTCTCAAACTGGAGGACGCGGTCGCTGGATCGAGTTGACTGGAGACGATTTGGACTCGATTTGGACTGTCAAGCCATTGATGATCATGCCATTTCCTTTCTTTTGGTTTGAGTTAACATATCACAAAAAATTTTAAGGTTTTTAGAATCTGTTACTGTGGTCTCAGACTGGAAAAACATATACTTCAATTCCTGTTTGACCCCAATACTCCAACGGGGTATAGGTCAGCAGAACAATGGGTGTTGACTTCAGAGATGAAAGTTTGCAATGAATCGACCATACGAGGATGGAACCAGAGCACAGTATCAGAAAACAGGCTCTGAATTGGAAAGTATGCGATTGGTGTGCTTATTGGCAACAACTCTTATGGCGACCATTGGATCCGAACGAGAATTATCCGCGATGCTTCCGACAAGAGTGACGATACAACAGAGCATTTGTTCCCAAAATGTTCTTCTTACTATTTAGCGAAAAAAATACGGCGGTGATGTTCCGTTGGATAGAAGAGCTCCGTTCTCGTTCTCTATCTGAACTTTTGCGGACAGTAAGGAAAACGAAAAAGAATTCAAGAATAATGCACCATGTAGTCTTAGTGATCAAGATGCGCTTACAACGGTGCCGCAAAACGGCTGGAAATGTAATGCTTTATCGGGAAAGCAGGGCGGTCTCTCCCGATCGGATTGCCTTGTAGACAAAATTAGCGATACAAGTCGTGGTTATTTTCCTTTGTTTTATAGTAGAAAAACGTAGAGTTCGCCTAACGAGAGGCAAAAATTGTGATTTTGATTCGTCGTGGTAAAAGTCGTATTTTAAAAAAAACTTAACCCTTTATTTTCGTTTCCTTTCTTCCCTCTTTTATTTACAGGATTTATTCCGCTCCAGATGCGAGCATCAGTAGGGCGACACCGCAGGTTTGGTATTTTACCAACAAAGAAATACCTGGCGCCAAAATCAAGGTTGTCGTCTTCCTGTCCGACACCTATATTTAAATATATCAAAGACATACTCAAATGCGATTCACAAAGACGCAACTAAGTTCACAGGCCAACGGCATTAGAAAAAATTGAGCTGAATACTAGTGACTTCACTCGTTTTTTCGTGGAGACGAATAAGCGTCTTAAGATGGATTTGAAATTGGGTTCAAACTGCAGTGACAGTCTCAGACCAGAGGAGAAAAAAGGCTAAGCGATTGATGCAAAAGCTATTTTTTTTTGTCTGCAACACTTTTCTAGGAACCATTCAATATTTTGATAGTTTCTCTAATGCTTCGTTTTTAGAGTGACATAGTAAAAAGTTTTATTTACAAAAGGTGTGTGGAGTGCACAAACCTCATAGGGACAAAAAAATAAAACGGGTTGAGCAATTAACTTTAAAATTTAAGAGAATAGTAGCTGCCGCGGAAGTAACTTTATCTTAATATTTTTTGGAAATTTAATGTGTACCGAACATTGGAACGGAAATTAATTTAAATTTAAACTCGTTTGGGGTGTAAACGGTCGAGCCAACAGTTTCAGTTATGACGAAAAACCGATACATTGAAATTGGTAATTTAGTGACGAACATTTGGTGACGAATTGAACTCGTGGGAAATCCTAGTCATCCGGATCTTATCATCAATGACTTATGCAGTAAAGCGATTCAAGCGGGGAAGTTTTATAGAGCAGAAATGTGTCACGAAGCGCCACACAGCATATCCGCCGCCAAACCGCCAACACCAAGGCCATTACAAATTCGCGCTCGTTTCTAACGTTTTAGCGATTCGGCAAACCTTCTATCCGCCTGATACTGTGATATGCGCGAAATTTAAATGGATTTTCAGCGTGTTTGACTAATTTACTTGCTAATTCAATTTCCGAAGCCCAGATAACATTCGAGGCTAGTTTTTGGGAGCGTTAAAATCAGCTACTCGCCCACATTGGATTAAATTATGGAAAATTATTGCGAGTTTTCCGAAGGAGCGTCAATTGCGGTATTGAATTACTGCGGCGCTTAGAAAACTGGAACCGGGTGTACGTCGTAGTCGTGCCGTTCGGTCGGACGATACTACGACCTAACAAAACGCTGAAATGATTTCCGCGTTCACATAAATTTGCGACGATTTGAAATATGACCTGTCCCGTCTGTACAGACAACGTCTACGACATGCACTAAGTACACAAATGGAAAAATCGAACAAACGACCCAAGCCCGAGCCGTTTCACACGAAAACAAATCGAAAATTTTATTAGAAAAAATCGTGCAGTCGTCACAATAAAAATCAAATTCCAAGCGAGTTTGCACTTTTGCGCAAATAACAAGATCCCAGCAAGTTGATTGTTTTTTTTTCTCGGGTACACACTGGCCAAAACTACAAAAAGGTCGTCCAGCGGAGCGCCCGGAGACGAACCTCTTACCTACCCACCGCCGCACAACTTTTACGTTCTCCGTCGTCGTCGTCGACGAAATCAAAATGCCAGCCGCACTCTGCGGAAATGAAAATTCGCCAAAAGAAAAAAAATCTCGCGAATGGAAAAATCACTTTGCGGACAACAAACAATGCAAAAAGTTACAAAAACAAAACTACAGAAAAACACTGCGAAATGTCAAAGCGAACGGCGTAATGTCACTGTGACAAGTAATAGCGACACACTGAAAAAAGCGACTGTGTATGCGAGCGTTCCGGCGGCGCAGAAGAAATTTTTTTTGCCACGGCACACGCAGTGTTGTTTGTGTGAGTTACAGTCGATGAAGAAATTAGTGGGACAGACCGACGTTCATATTATGGGGCTTCAAGAAAAAAAATTTCTTTAGTCATGAAGTTTATTTTTACTCAACAGTTTCTTCAACAAACAAAATTTTCGTATTGGGCTTAGCAAAAACTATAAGGGATCCAAGAACACTTGAAACAAATTTGGGCTGATGTTGGCATTCGATAAACCGGTTTGGCTTTACAAACATGTTTCAAACAGACGGCATATGTCCCTTATCCCTGTTTCGCTTTCAACAGTAAGAATGCGGAGTTTGCACACACCGTATGGACCGGTACCCTCTATTATTGCCAAGGAGTGCTGATTGTAGTCATAAATGCAATTCGTATCCAAAGATGACCGAATAAGTACCCTTGGCAGGTGCACACGTTTAACAACAAGGCACTGAATGCCATTCATATCGAGAAAGTATGGATTTAATCAAACCCAAAGTCCTGGTTCGACAGGAAGTTTTCGATAAACACACCAAGCAGCATACTTTTGGAAAACAAGAACAGACTGCGCGATCGATTAACTTAGGTAACGATGGTTCATAGTAGGAAGAGGTAGTAGGCGACCCATGCAATCACTTGATCTTCCAGCTAATTCTTAGTATGGAGTGCTTAATGACTGCAATATATTTCAAGCGGAAATACTAGTAATCGGACAGGCGGTCGGAATGGCCAACAAACGTGCAGCATGGGTAAGGAAATAAGGTGTCAAGAATCACTAAAAGCTAAGAGACCAGCAAACTTGAAGCAAGAAACTACGGCAATCATACCACCGCACTTTTGCACATCGTTAACAACTCAACAAAAAGATAGCAAGCCTACCTAGAAGCCTTGCTGGAACCAAGCCGGGACCAGGTAGCAAGTCATCTCAAACTCCCAACCATGAAGAAGCACCTTCGACGAAAGAATGACAAAGCTATCTTCAGTAAGTGAGCTTTGCTTACATTTCAAGGGCATGGAGACAGGCAAAGGTGGTTTTCATACCAGTAATAGGCAATAGCCCGCGACCTAGTCTGAAATCTGACAAACATCCTTCCTTTTAAAAACAATGGAAATGGTGCTAGACCACTGCCTGAGACTTACGGCCCTATTATGAAACACGACTCGACCAAAAAACTCACATTCTGCAATTATGAAACTCGACGAGTGCCTACTTGTCGAGTTTCACTCGACTTTGAGTCGAAAAAAAAGCGTGAATAAAAAGAACTACGTATTATGACAGCCGATCGAGTGAGTATTTACTTGAAAGAAATGTCAAATTCACTCGACTGCTAAAAATGAAGTGACTTTCCAGTTGTCGAGTTTCATAATATCAACTTTAGCTCGAGTCGAGTTCAAATGAGAGTCGAGTTACTCACTCGACTCGAGTTTCGTAATAGGCCCGAAATAGAACTGACAGTAATCCGTTTCCCTATCAAACACGAAAAATGGATTGAAACGGCACTGCTCCAACTTATTGAAGGCACGCAATCGAGAACCCACCCTACGACTGCATAAAAAAAGGCCATTGTCGATAGAGGTGTTGACCCAAACACAGCAAACTGTTAACATCATAGGAGATTCACTCATCCTATGAAACTGATACCAGAAAAGTCAAAGCATGCAAAGAATGCCGAATGGAGGGCTGCTTAAATCCCTTCCATGGTTGGAATTGGGCTACATTTGATTAGAATTTCAGCTCCCTAACTCTCAGACAACCTGGCACCTCAAATCTCACCTAGTCAAAAGGGTTTCAAATTAAAATACCCACGTCTTAATGACGACGAAAACCCTCGGCACGATATCGATTTTCCTTCCCTTAATTTGATCTGATCTGATTTTACCATCAAGACTCAGCAACACTACCGGGAAACGAATCGGATAATCAGCTAAGTGGAGAGCCAACTCACCAATGATTGGCCCGGAACCATTCTGTGAAGTAGGTAAAGGCTTCATTAAGTAGGGTATTTTAAGGTGGGTAAATCTTCAGGTCGAAGAGGTGTCAAAGACTTTCACAAATAAGAGAGCGTCGGAATTCCTTTGCTTAAACAGGTATAACACGTGGGTTAAAATGGGATATTTCTCAGGATTCAAATATCACCTTAAAATAAAATTCTAAAATAGCGTGAAAATACATCTGAAACCAATCCACGCATTCTGTGATTGTGCATTTACTCTCACCTATGAGGACCTGTGAACAAAAGGCCACTCAGGTCGTGGTTCGAGAAGCAGTCAGGAATCGGTTTCGGCTTAATTTTTTATTTCTAAGGAAAATACAGAAAATTTTGGTCATGGAAGCAGGCAAGAATTGAAAGATTGTTTTCGGGCTATTAAACATAAAATTTCGTCAGATCAATACTAAGGTGTTCACGGAAGAAGGTACAGGTTCTCGATAGCTCGGTTGTGAAATATCACTGATTTCTTTTAATTAATTCGGTATGAATCGTTCTTTCCTTCTTCTTTTAATATGAGTTTTTGTTTATTGTTATTATTTTCTTCATTATAAAAATTAGCATTGAGTTTTGTACGTAATGTAATTTTATATTTTTGTATTAAATCACAATGTTTTTTCTAAGTGGATAAATTTATAAAAAAAAGGTTTAAAAAAATACTTTATTGACTCCCAAAGAATGACTTGTTATTCAGTTCCTGTGTGACCCTAGCAGGGCCTTAGAACAGCTCCTGGGCGATAGCCTTTATCTGCCCTTGAATTGCCCGATTGCTTGTCTCCATGTTTCCTGACCGATACACCACACGCCCTCTTAGCAGCCAGTTTCGATTTTTCTCCTGAGTCCTGCAAAAATCGTCGTTATACGGTCGATAGTCTGGTCTGAATATCACCGAGATGCGGCTTAACCCTGAAATCGGTTTTAAGCACGCTACTTATGATTCCAATTAAATTTTTCTAGCAAATCGAATTTCTGACGGACAACAAATAACATTTTAGCGGATCCACTTCCACAGCATTTCCCAGCAAAGATTTCGTTATTTGATCACATCCAGTCTCATCAGGGTGGCCAGGGAAAACTGATTTCGAAATTCCCTGATACTTCCAGGTCCATTTTTACATGATTTTTTATTAATTTATTTTATGGATCACAAATCAAGACCCTATCAGAATCACATTGTGATGCATATTGTCATGTACACAATCTCATATGTGTATAGTTCGGTATTTGTACAGAAAACTGAGCTAGAAATTTTGCTTTCTTTGACGACAAACTTTTATTCTAAACTGCTTCTTTTTTCAATTTTGTTTGAAAGAATCAATTTTGAGTTCCTTGTTTGCTGATCGTCTAAGAGTCGCGGACGTGCCTTTCGGAATAAATGTAGAAGAGATATTGAAACTGTAAGTATTGTCCTCCATTACAGAACCATTTAATAGATTCATCCTTTTTATCGTTTTGGGTGTCCGTGATTCAGGAGAAAGACGTGTAATACCTCTTGAGTATAGCTGGTAAGTTCCAATTCTACTGAAGTATAGTACATTCTTGTATTCTCGGCCAGTCTCATCGCCTGTGTCACTGCTCAATTATCAGTCGCTTATTTCTTATTTTACGAATGTTAGCGAAACTTGGATCAAAAAAGGGAGACTGCTTTTAGTGGGCACATACAGGAATGTTAAGTGTGTAAAAAAAATAGTCTGAATTAAAGCCCTTAATCTGCCATCAGATTGTTGAAATACCAAAGTTCAGAGTTCAGTTACTTTCTTGTCTTTTCTCACTTCGCTTGGTTTTTTTGTGACACATTGAGTTGATGAAGACAGATTGCTCCTTTTTTGTAGAAGAATATTAAGGATTCCAAAATCAGTTACGATTTATTTTTATAGGCAAACTCGTTTCCTGGTGGCAAGCTAAAGACGATTTCATTCCATCCAGCAAAGAAAGCGTTGGTCACTTCACAGTAATGATAATCTGTTTACGCGTATCGAGTAATCGGGATGTAGGTGATACATTTTTCAGTAATGTCTCCAGCTCCTTGAGTTGTCCATTTCACTAAGTTAGGAGCTGTACTGTTCCGTTCTGGCTTCAGCTAAGAGGATGTGCTGCCTCAGTATCTTGAAATGGGGAAGACTTTCCCATGAAGCATGAAGGGAATAAATCAATTATTAACGACACCGGAAAGCATTTTACAAGATTTTATCTCTTCCAAGTTCTTTTCCTTTGGCAAATTTCTTCTTCTCTTCCCCTTCGGTATCCTTTTTTCTTTCTTACTGAACTGGTTCCTGTTTTTCTCCCTGCTCTAGAAGTCACTTGTTTTGCAAGAGATCAACGAATCATGTCAAGAGAAAGAGTGGAAATAAGCAAGGTCACATTCACATCTTCAACTTTACATGTTTTGTTTGCTTTTTTCTCTCCTAGATGCACTAGTGCGCCATAAATCACTTTTTGCAATTTATTTTATGAAAATCAAATCTCTTTTTTCCGTCCGTCAAAATAACTTAGGGAGTTACCCTTTGATGCGACTGCACAGCTAAAACGATATAGGTTGAAGATAAAATAGTGTGCTATGGGGTTTACAGTGGTGGAACGTGAGGGAAGCGTCTGAAGTGGCGGTAGACGTTGATATTTGTGTTATTCTTTTTGGGATTGTGGTTAAGTCAATTTTTCATATTTGTAGTAACACAAGCTCATGATGAGGTGCTACAAGTTCGAAAAAGTTATTTTGATTCGTTTTTTTATGTCGCAGACAATCTTGGGTTTTATCGTGTCATTCAAGGCACCTTGTAAGTATTTGTAGTGATTTCTTAAGCGGCATAAACTCTACGATGAAAATACGTCACATTAAACGAAATTCGGCACTTTCACGGCCATGTAGCATAGGAAATTTTAAAAAATCTTCAAAACGGTTTTTGGTTCCACGAGTAATCATACTCAAATGGGGATCACGACTGATGAACACTAATGTCTAAGTGAAGGAGGATGACAGCATCACCACCCCACATACCATACGGCTTTAAAAGAATATTCCGTGCTTTTCTGTAAAGTATAATCCAAGTTCTGTCTGTCTAGCTCTGCTATGTCCTGCTCTATCGACCCAATACTTTCCAGCGTTCCAGCCTCCAAGCTTATTTCAATGTAACGGCTCCCTTCTTCCAGGGACAATACAATCAATGCCATGTCCGAATTTCTTTCAATCATTTTTCTAGTGTTTCTAAACGCGGCCTGAGCAGAACCACAGTGGTGATGGTTGGCTCGTTAAATTGGTGACACATCAGTCGCAGAGCACAATCAGCGCAGATAGTGCCGTTTTATTACCACAAATCGCTTCACCTGGTCGTTGGAGGCCGATGAAGTGAATTGATGCCGAGCTCTTCGAAGATCCGGCATTGGATTGGACCATAAAATCCATCAAGCACTCTTAAAGAGTTCTAGCTTCAACCTTATTTTTCGAGATCTTATCAAGGTTATTAAAGAAAGGTTTGTCTAGTAATCGGACTCGATCCCTGACTAGAGATGGAATTACAACTAAGAAAAATGTCCTTATTGCATTAGCATCCTCATTACTACAATAGGCTTTCAAAGAGAGTATCTAGCTCAGATGCGTGGTCTCCAAACAGTCATTGGTCGCGTTTAGACGTTCAGACCAGTCCACATAGACCGGTTTGGTATTTTTCGGTCATGCATTTATGTGCGCATTTTCACAGTACGAGACTGATTTGGTTTCATTTGGTCCGTACCAAAATAAAGACCAAAATCAGTCCAAATGGACTGGTTTGGTTTGCGTTTATGCGTACGACTAGACTGGTTTTTTTGGTCTATTCAGACTGGTCTGGTCTGCACGTAAACGCGACCATTGAACTTGAAGACTTTTTATTAGTTCGTCTGTTCTGGTCGATAATCTACTCCACTGGAGTTAGATTTTAGAAAAAAGTGAGAGGATATCTCGCGCTTAACACTGTAAACAGTTTCCGCGAGAACCTTGCCTAGTCAATACGTATGCTTGCTCGTTCTGTAACCAGAAACGTAAAGGAGGGTTTCCTTGGCCAGCTCTCCTCTGTACTGTTCTACAAGTTTAAATTAAGTGGTAGCCGTACCTAGACGGTATTCCGCTTTGGCGATTCAATGTCGGACTAGCCTAGAGGATTGCTAATATCTGCAGCAGGCGGCAAGTCTGCGGTATTATGTGTACCTGAGTAAATATGCGTAGTCCCTCTTTGAACGCACCTTGGATTTAACTGTCGTATTCTTATATTACCGAACTGCTTGTCCAGAGCTGATACAGTGCGATTTACATTTAAATCTCGGCGTTTTCCTTTTCGTAGTTCTCAGTCTTCAGGTTTTGCCTCAACGAGGTCATCGAGTTTATATACTCCTCGTATTTTCTTTTCGATTGTTCGCATCCATGTGTTTCTTTGACGACCGGCCCACAACACCTCTACCTCCGAGCCGGTTTTGTTCAGCCTTCCTCAAGGTATGACCGTTCTATGGCCACTTCCATCTCTGAATTTCTATGTCCATCCTGAACTGTCCAGTCGTCCTCCAATTGCCCATTCAGTTCCATGTTCCACGAAGCGACCACTCCTTGTAGGATACCAATGACGCTAGAACGCCTTCCACATCATTTCCAACGTGTACAAATATTTCAGACATCCACGGTATTCGAAAGGCGTTGTTTCCGCTCCTTTGATCCGGCAAGTTTTCATTTTTTCATAGAAAAGTGTACAAGTAAAACTTCCCGATGTTTACATTGTTCCGTGGCCGAAAAAAAACCAGAAAGAAGCCGAATTTCAGCGCCAAATGCGGCAAACCCCCCGCCAGCTTAAGAAGTCTCGTGTTCGCTCAATCTGTCATTGAGAAGGTCATTTACACTGAACCAAGTGGCAACTCTTTCCTACACAAAACCAATTTCCAATTGAATAAATTACGGCAGACTTTAATCGCCATTTCCTCCGTGATGAAGCAGCAAACAGCGGGCGAAACAAAAACGTTCGTCCGCCACATCAATTCGCTGTCGCGCCGGTTCGATGTCCGTCGGCGGTCGTGCCGTAAGTCTCGAACGCCCGCGGCGGCGTCCAGAAACGTCAAAAAATCTTTCGTTTTTCGTCTGATTGAAATGCGTGTGCGACCGAGACAAACGCCTTTGCCTTCCGTGGCGCAGAAAGGGAAGCAAAATCTAATTTGTTTCCTCAAACAACCAAAAAAAAAAACAATCAACACCATTCACTAAGCGACTGCGAAGAAAAAAAACAATTAAAAATTTCTCACCAACCCACTCAAGTCTTTCATAAACACATGAATCCGTGCACGGGAGAACGCACACAGTCGAAACAAAATCGGTATAAATTTCCGCTCACTTTTCACACGCACACTACCAGCGCGCCAATAAAATCGCACTCACACAGCCACACAGTTCCTATGTGGGAAAAAAATCTTTTTTTTTCTCCCATGCCTACGCCAAAGTACTAAATTTTACACCACAAATTATTACATTTCTCACATAAATTTCGTGCTCCGTGATATGTTGACGCATCCAATCTGGACAATTCGCACTCTTTTCCGTTGTTTTCGGTCCGTTTTATGCGATTTTAACACGTACGATTTTTACTAACATCGGAAATTGACAGCACGCAACTAAGATGGCGGCTGCGAATGCGTTCTAAAAAAATGCAGCAATATGAGGCGTAGTAAGTGTGTGCGCGAGACGGAAAATTCGGTCGTTTTTCGCTCAGTTCTTCGCGGCATGACCGCTAACTTCAGGTTGAACGGGTGTGGTATAGGGAGGAACTAGGAGGTTTGAGGGCTCGCTAGACGTTTTTGACGTTTCAATGACCGTTATGAGTTCTAATTTTTGGCTTGAAGGTCCGATTTTACTTAAAGTAATCTTTTCTTGGAAAAACATTGTTTTACCTTAGCCTGACTAACCACTCATTATTTCACTAGAACCATAACGAACAGTTTTATCTATTTTATTTTCGTAAACCATTACCGGATACAAGGGGACGTGTAGTGCAAATCATACGACACTGCAATTGAGACGGATCGTGACATATTTCAGTTCATGTCCAAATTAAAAAAAATAAAGGTTTCCGGGTAAAAACTGTTCAGTTCCTTGCGGGTCGTGCAACAAAGCGAACATTGAAGAAACGGGACGCACGATCAGAACAAGCTTTCGTGACCATCACAACTGTGCAGAGAAAAATCGCGTCCATCCATCAACAATTGCGAAGCATGCAGCGTTGGAGACCCACTGAATTGATTTTAATAATGTGGAAATACAGACCAAGTCAAATCAATATCATCAAGGAATTGTAATTACCTTGTAAGCCGAAAACCCGAAAAATTCATGACTTTTTATGTATAAACTACTAACGTCCAAGCTCGTGATTGTATTGCTAGCAATATTGAGATATTTATGATATTGATATTTTCCTATAAGAATCGTGCAAATGCCGACTTCTTCTGCCTGCAGTGAATTCGCCCAATGCGCATTCGTCTGCGTTTAATCATCGAGAGCGTGTCGACCAATGCAACCAGTCATGTCCCCAAAATTCCATACCAAACTTCGATAATTGACTATGCAGAGCGGTACAATTTTCAGTGCGTTCTTCGATGCACGCTGATGGCGAAAATATCAAAACTAAAAAAATTTAACCCACGAAAACGAGTTTCTTGAACGACAAACGACAAACTTCTTCTACTGGAAATATGGCAAGAAAACATTTCATAAACTTTTCATTTTCAAACTGTCCCTTTCAATATCTTCTACTTGAAGATTTGTAGAAGGACAGTGTGTAATTGCCAATTGAAGTCTAATTGGAAATTATTAAGTGTCCAATTTCGGTGGCCGTATGTTTAGGGAAGGAGTGTTTTGCCAGAGCACATCTTCTGTTAATGTGAGGGACTTGTTCACAAAAGACTTCGTCACTTCGGTCAGGGTTTCATGGAACCATCGGAATTCCTGACTATTCCTCTTCGTAAAATACCAAGCTTCATTGAAAGCGCAGGGATTGAAGAAGATTCATTGATAATCCAAGGGGACGTCACAATAGGTCCAATTGATGCCTTAGTGACAGAGGTAACCAAACCAACCCGAACTCGAAAATCTAAATCTAATGGGTGTTTCGAGAAACACCAAAAAAGCGAGAACAGAAAGTCCGTCTGAGAGGTCTGGAAGTGGAGAAAAACCGATGTGTCTGAAGAGCTGGAAAGCTGGAATCGAAACATTTTTAAATTCACATATGAGCCGGAAGTGAAAGTGGTATAAGTCCCTTTTGGAAAAAAATGAGTTAATGGTAAGATATAGATATCCTCTTTTTATATTTATAATCAAACATTCAATAGAGCACGATTTCTTGATAAAGTAACGAAATGAATTTTAGCTATAAAATGTTATGGCAAAAATATTTTTTTTAAAGTAGAATAAGTCCATTTTAATAATGATAGTTGTTTTAAACTTTCAAATTGCAATTATTATTGATTTTGATTGATTAATTGACTTCAGTGTGCTATGCCCTTTAGCAGATATTAGCTAGTGCCTTAAAAACGGCACCGTACGGTATTATAGTGTAGTAAGAAGTAATCATATCACGAAAATAATGATCAGAAGACCAGGAAAGTTAAAAGAAATAGAGGCGAAAAATATTATACAAAAACTGGAAATATTATTCCTGCAAAGAAATTTAAAAATAAGGATTGTAAACGTGTGAAAGTGTGCAAAAATCGTGATACAGAGGAAGATCGGATATCCCGCTTTAATTTTTTTTTTTTAAAATTGAGAAACAAAATAACTTCTTGTGTGCATCTACTCATCGTACGCCAATAAAAAGAAGACGACGTAGATATTGTAGCCAGAGATTACAGGTATACATATTTTTTTAAATTGAAAAAGGAAAGCGTTGCAGTTCTTTATAGGAACGTTTGATGTATCTATAGGAAGACAACCTTGTACTCTCAAAGCAAAGGTATTAGGAAAAGACTTATGTGGAAAAATGAAAGGATCTTGCAGAAAGAGTGATGAAGAACTGCTGCATTTAAAAATAACATACTAAATTTTCCGCACTATTAAAGCCATTACACGTAAAGGAGAAATAAATTTAAAATATGGTTTTTTTTTTATTTTTAGTTATCTTAACGAAGTAATTACACTTTTACTTTTTTATATTTTCTTTTCTAATATAACTGAAATTAATTCTTAATAAACTTGATTTTTCGTGAATTTACATATCTTCATTTTAATTATTATTTTTTACATTAAAAAATCCATTTTAATAAAGTCAGTATCAATAAAAAATATGGACTTAAATTTCCTCTTGTTTTTATTTCTTATAATATATTGTTACATGTAAACCTGGCAACCGCGCAAATCGATCGTTTCGCATCAACAACCGAATAACTAGCTACAAAGTAGCCCAATCAGAAACCTAGTTGAAGTAAATAAGGAGAAACAACACGATTGTATCTCTCTTCTTATCGAATGCTCTCCAATATACTAGAATCCAATGAGGATCAAAGTCGAAAGATCTCAAGCTCACTAGAACCCTCTACATACACCACCGAACGAAGATCGAAATCGAAAGCTCTAAAGCTTTCGAGAAGATTCCACACACATCACTGAGCGAACATTCAAGTACATCCTAGACTGCAACCGGCTAGTATAAAAGCTGGTGAAGCTTTCAGCGAGGGACATAGTAATTTTTATTACGTCGACTGTGACAGCCAGCGTGTATACGCGACCGTATTGGTGGAAAGCGATCGATTGCGTGTGATCGAATCAAGCGAAATAAATAAGCGGGCGGTATTGCCATATAGTGCGAATAATTATGCGATAACAATAATAGTGCGATTCAATAAATTGTTACTTATTTTGATTTTAAACGAATTGTGTTTTACTTGAAATCCCGGCGAACCCCTAGCTCGAAACAATATGTTATTTTTGAAAGTCGTATAAGTCCATTTGGAGTTAAAAAATCGGTTATTTTCTTTAACAATTTTGATCATTAATATTGCATAATAAAATTTAACAGATTTATAGTGTTAAAACGTCACCCGAATTATATTAACGTTTACCAATATTTTTAAATTATTTCAAACGTAAAACCTTAAATATATCAATGTATGAAAAAATGGACTTATACCACTATCAAATATAACGGCTCATATCCTGAATGGTTTATTTCCCAAAGTTTAACCTTAGCCTACGAACAGGAATATTATGTGAGTAAAAACAAAATTTATAAGGGTAGGGCTACTGGCGTGTAGGGTGAAAAAGTTTGGACTACGATATCCTCTGAATCCATTACTGCACAAAATTAAAGGGTTGATTTGTGTATATACGTCGCTATAGGGACGGATAATGCTAGAAAGTTGAAACTTGGTTGCATACGAACTAGAAAAGTAATAAAAACATAAGGAGTTTGCTATGGGACTGAGAATCTAAAGAAAAACCAGTAGGCTATTTCAAACGTTATTTTTTTAGGTTTTCATTCGCATAGTAATCTGCATCGCAACTCGGCATTAAACGAGTTCCCGACTTCAACTCAAAATAATAAAGTTGCGCCCAGACTGTTTTTATTATCTTAAATGAACATTATGTCGGTTTTCCACCAAACGAACAAAACAAAAACTCAGCAAAAGCTCGTGTCGAAAAAAACAAATCTTTGACTTTTCCTCATTTTTAGATTTGTTCGAGTTCGAGTTTTTGTTTTCCGTGATTTCAAAAACATGAACAAAACAAAAACTTAACTTGTCTGCTTGGTGGAAAACCGGCATTATACACGTTCGCTATCCAGGTATACGACAAAAATGTGCTAAGTAAATCTTATCATAAATTTAAACGTTTGCGTTACGTTCACTCCTTATAACAAGAGTAGGCATAGCATTTCCATTTATTTTTATAGCTTTAGTCGAAAAACGAAAAATATAATTGCGATGGGATTCCGACTATATAAAATAATCTCGCAAAGTGCGCGATTTAAAGCGCCAAACGCTATAAATAAGCACTAACCAAGCTAGGAGAAAAAAGCAAGCAGTAAGAGTGAAGAGTGCTAGTAAACAGAAAATTATTCAAGAGGCCCGAGGAGGAAAACACAAGAAAACTCTGTTTACTTAGCTTCGTCTTGGTCCTCTTCACTTTTATAACAATTGCCTTATGCCATATAGTGAAAGAGATTACGGAACGCCCGATGGAGTTACGGTCGCGTGATAATTTATTTATTACACATCGCAATCAATTTTGATGTTAAATATGTTGGCATTGTAAATCGAGGCGGGCCCGATTGGCAAAACTAACGAACTGATACAATGCCTTTATTGTTGATAATGTATATGAAAATAACAATACTGAAAATTGCAATAGACCTCAAAGTTTTAATGGTAAAGATCATTTGAACTTTATGTGAACCCTTTATGAACTACGACCTACCATTAGCAAATAAGTAACTAATTTGTTCGCTCTGATTTTTTAATGCAAATTCTGTACTATTTTTTACTTCAAAAAATCAGTTCTGATACAGTACTGATAGTATTTAAAAATCTACAAATTAAGGACATTTTCTACAATAATAAATTTTCAAATTTCCTGGAAATTATGAATGAGATCATACCTACAACTTGAGCAAAAAACACAATTTTATAGCACCATTAATAGTGTGATAATCAATAACAAATCTGTTTTGTGAGCTCAATTATTTATGGATTATTGATCCATATTCGGACATCGAGTTCTAAATGACAGTTCATAGAATCAAAATGAAATTAGTACTGACTGATACAAAATTGAATCATGAGTAGGTAGTTCAATTCGATGGATTTAAATCATGGGGTTGAAGTACAATATAAGATAAATTTCAGTGCATATACCTACCTTAATCATAAAGTGCTATGGCAAATTTCACTAAAATTATAATTCGTGGAAATGAATTTTGGTTCTACATCGCACATATGTAGAAATCCTCAACAATACCAGCAGCTGTAAGGGTGTAGACATGATACCAGGGACGTCATTTGTGGGGGGGGCATTTGCCCCCCTGAATTATGTATTTTTATAGATTATATATAACATATGTATATTTATATATGAAAATATATACAAACATAACATCTTGCGCCCCCTGGCAAAAACTGAAATGACGTCCCTGCATGATACACACCCTCTGATGAGTCAATGCAATCCGATGACGAAACCCCTCCTTCGGACCCATCAGTCCTACAATTTTAAAACTGGCTTCTCCATTGAAGGTTTTTCAACTGGCATGTCCTCGATGGCAGTAGTTAGAACAGCGATCGATCCCATCCCTCCTCAACTGGCCTTTTCGGGAATTACCAAATAACTGCTGTGAGTGCCACATACCTTGACCTCCGTACCAATTCCACAGATGACACTAGAAGTACAGGGTGTCCCAAAATGAATCACCCTATTGGAAGATGTTATAACTTTTACAAATGGCGGCAACTGTCAGTTTTGTCTTGACATTTGTAAAGTAAACAGATGCAGAATACACGTCGACAAGCCATGGAACGCTATACTCCTCAAGATCGCGGAAATTCATCATGAGCGACGAGGCCCATTTCCATCTGAACGGATACGTAAACAAACAAAATTTGCGCTTCTGGAGCACTAAGAATCCACGTATCACTCTCAAAAAGCCATTACATCCACTCAAAGTCATTGCATGGTGCGCCATTTACACCGGAGGTGTCATCGGGCCTCATTTTTTCCAGGACGACGTGGGTAACACGGTTACTGTGGCTGGTGAGCGATACAGAACCATGATCAACGAGTTTACCATATATTGCCGCAAATTGATGAATTGGGACTGGAGGACATGTGGTTCTAACAAGGCGGTGCAACCGCACACACAGCTCGCGGACAATAGACATTTTGAAGGATACATTTCCGGGTAGCCTAATGTCTCGCTTTAGACTTCTTTCTTTGGGATTTTTGAAGTCACGAGTCTCAACAAGCTACAGACTCCGGAAGCTCTTAAAGAGAATATTCGACTATTAGAAAACGCCATATCTCGAAAACGGAACGAAAACGCTTCCACTTTCTAACGTAGGCGACTTCGGAGAAGAAATTTTCAGAATCTATTATTGCAAGCTGTTAACAACATGAGATAAGCACACAATAATTGACTTCAGAACGTCATATTTTTATCTTATCTGGAACACAGAACGTCAAACAACCTGAACATCTTACGTCTCCTCTGAATATGAGCGAATTAAATTATCACTCACCTTGATAAGCTTCGTAGAAGCTTTATTTTATTTGTTTGTCCACGACAAACCACGTAACCATAGTGAGTAAATTTTTGAATTCAAACGAAGCATGCGCGTAAAAATGAACAGAAATGATAAACAATAAGAAATACCTCCCCCACCCCCAACCCAGAACCCCATTCCAACCATAAAACAACTCATAGTTCAAGTCGATTGGCCATTATACGAAAAAGCTTTCGATTAGCTTCGAATTTGACCTCGTCAAGGACTTGCATCAAAACTAAAGCCCTCCGTTAAAAATAACTAAGTTCAGCTCTGAACCTAAATAAAAATATCTCGAAGATAAACAACTCCATAATTAGCACAGGTAAAATTTATATATAAAAAAAAATCATCTGATGACGATAACGATTAAAATTTCTGTGACGTCATAAACTTATTTTATATTTCCCCACACGAAATGCCTAGTTATTTTTAAAAAAAAAAATGTGGGCGCGATTTCTTATTGTTATCGCATAAAAATTTTAAATTTGGCTGTTTTGGTATGCAAGCGAGCGGAGCGGACGGAGAACACCAGCGAACTTGTTGCGGTACGCTACGAGCGAACGAGCGTTATGCGATCGAAAGCTCGTCGGAGAATGATAGCAACAAGAAAACAACATTTAGGCAGTTATGTTATGTCATAATTAAGGTCAAGTTCATGACGTTCGGAATTTTTAAGTTTTCACTTTTATTCGGCTAAAAAAAAAACAACGATAAAAAAAAATTTTAAACTTCGCGCCATAACGTTTCAGGTGAGACGAGGAAGTTTTATCGACTCGAATCATGGACAATTTGAAATGAAAACGTGAAAAATAAACTTCTGAAGGCCTTGGTAAACAGGGAATAGTGCCACGATTTGTATTCGGCACAGGTAGACCTTTCTGAATAGAGCGGAGTTTCGAGTTTGATAATAATTAGAAGCGGATTATCAAGTGAATGTTATATTCGACCGTGCGTTGTCGTATTTTTCTAGAATAGATTGAAGCAATCGAAAAGTCCTCACAGTACTCACAGTCTTCAATGTGTCTACATAGAAAAATCAATTCACTACAGAAATAAACAAAACTCTGACCTCCACCGATGTTTTGCACCCAAAACCGACTGCGCCACTTGAGTGAAAAAAAACTGCGACGGAAACTTCATCCATTGAAAACGATGAAAATGTACTGATCGAGTTTAAAAACTGAAAAACAAAACACAGAATTCCAAAACTGAAAGTCCCAAAACTCAAAATTTCGAATCACAAATTTATAGTACAAAACAAAATATAGTAATATTTTAGACATAAATATTATAGCCAAACGTAAATGACGTTAGAATTTCTGTACTAATGCAATTTTTTGCTTTATTTCATTTAAAGCGTGAAAACTTCATTGTAGTTTCAAACCACTCGATAGCTGGCAAACATTTGCCTCACAGTTCTTGTATGGCAGTCGTCAGGAATACCACAAACTTCTGAAATTACTTTATAGACGAAAGAAAAAAGAGACAATTCGACATCTTATCAGACCTAAGAGATATAACAGAATTCGTGAATATGTGTACAACCCGTTTACATTCTTATGAAAAAAAATCTTGAAAACGGTTTTTAGGCGGTTTTATAAAAATCAGGCCTAAAGATAGTATTACACTGTACGTCACGCTGCCAAATATTTGACTATATTCCCTGGAAAATGTTATTAGATAGTGTAATCGACCAGTTTTGGTTCGCCACATTATTTTATTTGCTCTGTACAAGGCCTATTTTGACAGATAACATTTTACTGACTAATTTTTTGCCAAATTTGTTTAAGTCAAATATGTGATATCATATCATGCAGTGTTATACTGGCTTGAGGAATGTACCGGAATTTATGAAAATGTATGTATACAACTTTTTTACACCCCCTTCGGGATTAAATATAAGAAAATTATGAAAACAGTTTCTAGGCATCTTTTTAAAAAACCCAATATTTTAAAAGACCTACGAGATATGACGAAATTCGTGGAAACATATGCACCACATTTTCACTGACCTTATTTTTCGCCCCACCTCCGTACCAAAATGGATATCTGAATTTTGTTTATCTAAATTACTTTTCTAGCACATCTACATATACCATGTATTACCATGTTTCAAGTTTCTAGCATAAGTCGTTCCATAGATATGAAAAACCTACCCACTACAGTTCCATACAGCTTTACTTAAATTCTAAGTTTTAACATTTTATCATTAGCGGTTCGTGAGATATAATAATATATTTTTTTTCCATTTCATCCTCACCCCCTAAAGAGTGAACACAATTTTTTTTGCTAAGAGAATCAACCACTTATACAAATTACAAGATCCTCTTTTAAACAGGTTTTGAGATAGAAGACGTGATTTTATTGAAAAAAAATTGTATCACCCCATTTCCATGTTCCACCGTCCCCACTCTCATCGAAAAAAAAAATTCAGTGAACTCGCCTTATCCGCCAATATACAAAAACCAAATTTCATCTTTCTGTCGTAATTGGTTCGACAGATATAGTAATCTAAAGTTTTCCCCCGCATGCCTCTGACTCTTCTCAATATTTTATTTCCGATCTATTTCCCTAGTATACACATATGCAAGCAATCACAAAGCTTCAAGTTTATGGAATGAACCATTCAGGAGGCTCCACTACCATAGATATACCTATATCTATATGTTTCAAATTTCAACTTCCTATCGTAAGCTATTCTTGATATAAAAAAAGCCAAAATTTTTCGTCTAAAACGCTATTCACCAAAAATATTTGAATTTAATACCTAAAAGGGTTAGGAAGATACGAGTCTTAAAACCCGTTTGCGTACAGCGGACGGCCAGAATTTTTTTTCTAAATTTTGAGTCCTACTAGTCCTAGAACGTGAACAAATTTTCAGGGTAACATTTTGTTTTTTTTCCCCCTTTAAAATTATTCGTCCTCGATTCCACTTTCGATCGCTGTGTGTAAACCAAAGACATCGCAAGTGAATCGCTAACAACTCATCTAGTACATTTGCATCGTTAAATTCAATTGCGATTCTTTGGTGAATCATTGAGCGTTCTGTTTTGTTACTCGTAAGGGAAACATGTAGGTGAACCATATGTGAAAGATCTCGGTGGACCACATGCACAATTCTTCTAAACAAGAAGAGTTTATGTATCCATGTTCTTCATTTAAAATTCAATTTTTCTTCACCTCCTATGAAAGGTCTACGTTAATAATGTAATGCTAAGCTACGAACACGACATATTTTTATACTTGACTCCTTCAAACAAAATTCAATTTCATTTAATCTGTGGCGAATCTTTACACAATTGTTTGCTGAGAATCGATACTATTTTCAAAAAAAAATAAAATAAAAAAAAAAATATAAAATATAAACAATGTTAATTTTCCTTAAGCCATCGTTAAAAACACTTCAAAGGTCATCTCTTCGATTCCGCTTTTCATTGCCAGCTCAATATTTACATAAATTTTTTGAATACTAGCTACTCCTACAATAGGAAACATAAAAAATTACTATACCTACCTGTGTAAGGTGTTGAGAAATTTTTTTCTTAATATGGTTTGAACAGTGCGAAAAAATAATAAAAACCGACGAATAAATAGAAATGTGAAGAAAATATTTTAGTTGATTTGCAGAACCATGCTTCAGACAACTAAACCCAACTTGATAGATACTTCATAAAATTGAATAAGACGCCGGGGAGCTTAATTTTTGCGTCTTTTTTTTAAAATAAATAAATCACGTGAATTTTAAGTCCACTTGAAACCTGTTCCACAACAAATCCAACAATATTTGAATTGAACACTTTATAAATTTAGAGACCGTTACCTGTTAGAAGGAAACAGGAAAGGTGCGCAATGCTAAGCGAATGCTAAGATTTTGCCATTAAATATAGTTCGAATTTGTTATTAATATATGCATCTGATAAATAAATAATTATTAAACGGTTACGTAAAGGTATGGGATATATTTTATTTGCTCAATAGCTACGAGTATTAAATGTCCTCAAAAACAATTATTATAAATATATCAATACTCGTATTTTACACGTATGGATTTGGGAGGGTGGTTGAAGGTGCGATAACTCTTGGTGTCATCCTCATGACTTTGTCTATTATTTTTTCTTATGAGATATCGCAAAATTACACCCATCCTTTCTGAAACTCAAAACTTTACTTAATTTTCGATTAGCATCCTGGTTATTTTTTGTAGGATGTGTCTACCTCGAAACATACATTTAAATTTGGGTCGTGTCTCGAATTATGACCCCGAGAGGTATTTGTATTTTAAGGGTAGAAGTGCCATTAGCACCTCTGTTGAACCTCGACTTTAACCGCTTCCCGGACTTTGTCCCGAATCATAATAAAGTTGCGCACAGATTTATTTTTAAGATAGTCCGCTAATGTACCTAAATAAACTTACAAAGTTTCGCTTCCTAAAACATAGGGTATTTTGCTCAAAATACTGAATGTAGTCAAATTTCACATTTTCAGCCTAAATGGTCCCTGAGATATGAACATGTCCACTTTTTGGAACCTCTTTTCCCTACATCACTACCCTACGACTAAACGGTCGTACAATGTTACGAGTATCACGGGGGAATTGAAGCCATCGAGAAATTACGTTACTGACTTCATGAGAATAGTCGCCTTGAAAATATCTGTAAAGAAGAGTAAGACATCCTTCTAGGGAGTCGATAGCGTTTATGGTTACGAATATGACTCAAAAGTTTTTTCAGTCATTTCCTGAGTAAAAATATGAAGTTCGAAGTTTTTTAGACGACTGTATTTATGTATTAGCAATTTATTCTGGCGAATTTCTTACGTTTTCATTAAGAAAATGTGGAGTTATTATAATTTATAGCTACACATTCGGTAAATTGTTTTGTTATTCGCAAATTTATTAGTCTGACACCAAATTTTAAATTATACAATTAAAAAAACTATTCTTTTCGCGATTATAAAAAAACCAGAAAGAAAAAATTGACAAACTTAAAATTTTGCAAACTTTGATAATCAGTAAATTTTTTTTATTAATTGGTACGATTATTCAAAATTGAGGAAGTTTCAATGATTGATGTACTCGTATAACAGATCAGAGCTCATACGGAGTTCCAACCGAATTCCCCTCCGCTCAGTTCCCGAAACATGCAGAATCTTATCGGAACATTTTGATTATACATAAGTTCATTAAATATAAATCCATTCGGGACTCCGTAAGTGACTATGCCTTTTATTTCCAGTGCCGATACAGTACTGAAATTTTCTAAAATTTGAATTCCTCTAATCGATATTGCATATGAGTGCAGTATATTTGTCTGAATGAATTCCTTTTAAGTACGCGCTATATACAAGTACTGCAACTGAAGTGAGCACGCAAACTGACATTAGTTCATACTTAATATTAATAAATTGAACCTATATACATATTTTCGTATTTATACTACCTGAATTTTAAATATTTTATTTTTATTATCCAAATACTCTTACATTTCCTCAAGAATTCCAGTGCCATACGTACGTCATGCAAATTTTAACTCCAAACTTCTCAAGTTTGAATCCAAAGCACACTCGCTAAGCTATCCAAAACTTTGAGCTGCTACAGAGCTGCAATTTATAACTTTGAGTTGCTAATCGTCCGAATGATGAATTCCGGAAATCTGAATTCACTTCGAACAATTTTAAGATTCGAAGTACATGTTAAGTTCTAATTTTAAGTACTGATTTCCTGGATCTATTGGAGATTCCAATTTTGGTTAAGTTCCGGTCTACAGTACGATATATCAGAACTTGATAAAGGCCAATAGAGCCAAGTCTATATTTACTTAC
The DNA here is from genome assembly GCA_951812415.1 of Beris morrisii. NCBI lineage: Eukaryota > Metazoa > Arthropoda > Insecta > Diptera > Stratiomyidae > Beris > Beris morrisii. Next base: position 12,012,133 of record OX638312.1, on the reverse strand, counting down.
AGATGCCAATATGGTTCAAGTCCACAGATTGCAATCTTTACATAATTTTAAGAATGGAATTTTTTCATGGTAAGCTACCATAGAAGCAAATTTGATTAAATAACACGAAATACATAATTATTAAATATTCTTAAATTTTTAGTTTCTGTCTGCATTATAATTTTTTTTTTTCAAGTTTTTTTTACTATGGTTAAAATAAGTTATTCAAATACATAAAGTTTTTTAAACACTAATTTTTCTTTAAGCTATCCAAAATTGTTTGGTAAGCCAAAAATCTTACTATCAAGTGCGCGAATATAAGAAAAGGAAAACTCTAATTTTAAAGACTCTAGCTCAGCCTAACCTTTGATCAGAATCAGAATCAATAACGCTATACAACGTTGTATAGACGTCGGAACGACGTTACGCGCCCGACCAGATGTTACTCCAACGTTGGGATGACTGAACAGTGTTCCTTGGGAGGACTCACTCGATTGTTAATAATTTCAGCTGCAACTATTGGAACACTACAGTACGGTAAATTTCTATGACTTGAAGCGTTCTAAAGTTATCGGTCAATAATCGTTTTTATAGGACCTACTCGAAGTAGTAGACCGATTTTGTCCATTTAACAACTTAGATTCACAAATTTTATTGAACAAGTGGATATACAATTTCAACTTTTTAAATCAATCAGTTCTATACAAGCGCAGAGACGAACCACAATTTAATATGTAGTTGATTATTATCAAACAATATCCTTTATTCGGTTTAAAATTTGAATATTATATTTATGATGCATTAAAAAAATAATCAAATGCCAAAAATATGAAATATTAGATCCATTAGAAAATAAAGAACTCTAACTAAATGAGCAACCTGGCTAAAGTGAGTAGTTAGTGCACAAGAGCGCAGATACAAAATTAGGGAGGGGCAAAGCTATGGCTTAAAGGGTGAAGTAATGTGAAGGATATATATGCAATTTAGGAAAAAAATCTAGCTCTCGGTCTTACACGAAAACGAGCTCAGTCGCCTTAAATACTTAGAAATTGAAGACCTTGTACATTCCGACCAAATTAATAGTAATTCTTTTGGATAAGAGTCGAACATTTTTTGGTCCGTCGAGTCAGATTTAAACTAGCGACCTAATAAAACCAGAAGAAGTAACCACAAATATTATTGTGAATATCAAATACAAAATAGTTGCATCATATTTCGTTGGAAAATTTTATTTTTCTCCATTTTATAAAATGTGCTACTTTTCGAATTGATAGAAAATAGTTGGGTCCATCGTGCCACCCTCTCTAAGGGGCAATTGTCTGTGTAATAAATTCATGTATCAATTGTTTAATTGTGGTATACAAAGCTATAAAGTTTTTCTTCTTCCTTTTCAACTCTACAAAAAACTAGTCATGATGATGATGCAACATTATATTGCGAATGTGAATGCCGTTGTGACTTTCCACATTTATTGATAGTTTTATTTAATTATAAAGCTTTTCAAGCCATTAACCTGGTTTGACCTTGATAATAATAAATAAAATCGAAAGCGATAGTGGATTTATTGATCACATTAAAAAAAAACGACAAAATGAATACGATATTAAACAAACGACGCTAATATAATAATACATAAAAAAAAGAATTAAATTAAATTTTTTAACTTATCACAAAATCCGATCTAATCTGCTGTTGAGAAATTTCCCTGATATTGCGCAAAGTACTGATACTATTCAATAAAATAAAAAGATTAATGTGCAAACCATTTTAAAAATAGACCTTAAAAATACGTTATTACCATTTTTTTTAATACGAATTTTTACATTATTTACGTAAGCTTGGTGTGGCTTACAAAATAAAATACTGATGCGTATATTTTCCTTTAAGAAATTTAAACATATGATTGTTTTATCTCATTTTATTATTCATGTGTGTGGTAAAAGGTTTTACGGAATGAAATTGAAAAAAAAATATCAACATGTTGTTTATACAGCCTTACAGACGATAAACAAACAAAACTGTTGATAATTTCCCTACGCATTTTATGACTATATGTAAAACAGAAAAAAACATTCATACACTTGACTTGTGAGACACCTCCACTTAAATGGCGGTAAGCAAATAGATAAGCCGATTATAGAAACTGCTAGATGCAAGTCTAGGGAAGGTGTGCATTGGCAATCATATCACATGAGACTTGACGCATGATACACACATGGACCACGCAACAAATCGACTTAAATCCCAACTAGTTAATTTTGTCGCGTCGACCTCGACATCGCATAGCTGCTCCTACCTTATGCAAGAAAATTCCCTGTTCTGCCTCAATTTAAACCAAAAACAAAGATTACATTCGATGCTGGATTGGGGCAAAATTTTTTAGAGAAATCTCGTGTTTTGTTGCCGTCACATACGAGTTTGTTTAGCGAGTCACGTATGCGAGCCAGCGTATAAATTTTCAAAGTACACACACGTAACTTGTTTGGGGCATGTTCTTGATTTTAGTTCGAATTCGAATCGAAATCCAGCAACAAAACTAAAAGCAAACAATTTCGAGCTTGAATCTTATCAGTTTGTACAGATGTTTGATGACCTGCACTTACAGCGCTCTGACGTATACTCGCTACCATACAAATGTTATATAGTAATTAGATACTATACGGTTTTCGACTGCATCATGTAGGGGCACAAATTGAAAATATTAGACAGACGATCAATCACAGGTGTAGAGCTTGAATGCATTTACTTTTATGGACTGTTCGTAAGCAAACAAGTATAAATGAGCGCATTCGGTTTTCGTATCGTCAACAAACGTAAATATGACGAGTTATCATGTTCATATTATGAAATGGACATATACTATTCAGAAATTTTCGAACTACTTGAATTTCTTAATGAGTTAAATTGAAATATTAGTTTGTCCTAAGTTATTATTTCGAAATCCTAGCTAAATTTGCAAACCATATGTCCTAAATTAGAAGCAGTTCTTCACTTTTGAACTGAACGGAGCTGAAATCAAGCCAACAACTACAATTTTTAACAATTAAATCTACTACTCGAGCAATAAAAATACGAACCAAGTTTATAAAAGTGTCCTTCTCACCGAATTTGTTCATCCAACACTTTGTGGGACGGGACTATATTTTGGGAACTGTTATGTGACGAATACAGTGCAATATGTGGATTTTGTTCAAACAAGAATCACTTTTTGACGCTCCCATAAAACCCTAGCGCACCTAAAGATAAAGAGAATATGCAACTTTCAATTAAGAAAAATTTAAATTTTACTTCGAATTTGTTAGTGAAAGAAATCGCTATACAAAAGTCCTTAAAACACGAATTAAACATTTTTTTTCACCAGTAGGTGCAAGAGCTAAACGGATATGCTATCGAGTTGCTACCAAACGACAGTCCTGAGAAAAAAATGGTGCTTCTTTTTTTCCGAACAAACGATATTTGAGAAACGGTTTGAATAGAAGTTGAATTTTTTTGTGATGCAGTTTAGACAAAAAAAAAAATAGATAAAATTAAGGCAATCCTTCGAGTTGCTAGACAAAAAATTAACAGGTAAATTACGGAATTCTTTCGAGTTGCTACCTTACAAAATGTGCTTCCTTTTCTCCGAACAAACGACATATCGGGAAAGTTTTGAACAAAAAGTTGAATTTTTTTGATTAAGTTTAGACAAAAAATTAACAAATAAAATTAAGGTATTCTTTCGAGTTGCTACCATACGAAAGTCTTTAAAAAATGTGCTTTCTTTTTTTTCCGAACAAACGATATTTCGGGAAAGTTTTGACAAAAAGTTGCTTTTTTTGTGATTAAATTTAGACAACAAAAATGTAGGTACAGTTAAAACTAAGGCATTCCTTCAAATAGCTAATATGTGAAAGTCCTTAAAAAAATTGTGCTTATTTTTTTTCGAACAAGCGATATTTCGGGTACGGTTTGAATAGAAGTTGCATTTTTTTGTGATGTAGTTTAGACAAAAAATTAACAGATAAAATTAAGCTATTCTTTCGAGTTGCTACTATGGGAAAGTCCTTACAAAATGTGCTTCTTTTTCTCCGAACAACCGATATTTTGGGAAAGTTTTGACAAAAATTTGAATTTTTTATGATTAAATTTTGACAAAAAAATTAACAGATAAAATTAAGGCATTCTTTCTTCAAATTGCTACCATATAAAAGTCCTTAAAAAAATTGTGCTTATTTTTCCCCGATCAAGCAAAATTTCGGGGACGTTATGAATAAAAAAGTGCAATTTTGTGTGATTAAGCTCAGATAAAATTCGGTGCGGTGGTTGGATATGTTGGTCTCAAAAAAATTCATACGTAGTTACACCTTTTGAATGCAATTTAAAATTATTAGATTAAGAAAATACGGTGAAATCAAGGGATTCTGTCTTTTAAAAAATGGGGTGCTCACGTTTTCTTGAGTCATCTTAAAGACTCAGAAACCGTATTAAAGCTGAAAAAAATGAGAGTTGCTAAAATATGGGTCCACGTTTTCGATCTTTGCAAAACCTCGTGCATTGAAAAAGTTGAATATTTTTCCGGATAATTTTCCGAGTAAGACTAGTTGATACTATCAATGGAAGTTCATTACAAAAAATGAGTGTATTCGATTCAGTCAAAGAGTTCTTTTGTAGGACATCAGAAAACCCTCATTAATCACTATGCTAAAACTCAGTTGTATAAGACGAGAAACTTTATTTTAATATTTCAAATTGGGATATTTATAAAAAAAATCCATTTTTCTCAAAAATATACTTACTACAGGCATGTTCCAAAATTCATCTTTATCCGACAATTCGAACGGGTTGGCTATTTTTTCTAAGCTTTTGTAATACCAATGCACATAAACGTAACGTCAATATCATCAAAAATTCGTAAAAAAAAATCAAATTCAGTCTTTTCTATTCAATAAAAAATTTTTAAGTCTATTGACTTCGTCAGCTGTCGTAAAACTGGTCAAGCTAAGTCTATACATCAACCTAAATTTAATTGGGGCAGAAATTTCCTCTGCTTGACGTCATAAACTGGTATAAGAAGCTATAGATGTTGATGAAGCTGCCTATTGGAGTATCTCGTCAAACTATTGGCCTGCCGTT